>JAJLZR010000048.1:0-150369 GCA_030572315.1 [Candida] glucosophila | reverse complement strand
AGTACACCCACATCAGTACACCCACATCAGTACACCCACATCAGTACACCCACATCAGTACACCCACATCAGTACACCCACATCAGTACACCCACATCAGTACACCCACATCAGTACACTTTAGATTTTAGATTTCAGACTAGATTTAAACTTAACATTTTATGTCTTGCACGTGATATGGCTGTTATGTACACTACCTTTCCTCTTTGTGCATTGCATTCAATTTATTCATAGTGTACGAATTGTTCATTAATTCACAAATTCTAACAATCTTGAAAAAACAGTACAAAAAATCTCATTTTATTTTTTTTTTTGCTAAAAGTCAACTTCTTGTAAAGCTGACATCAGTACACCCAAGATTGATTTGATGTTATCAAATTTGTTATGGTAATATCTAATGACTTTTAATCTCTAATTATTTTCTGTATTGGTCTTATTTCTCTATCATCCAAATTTTGCTTATCGCCTTCTTTAGGTCATTGTTACGTAATGCTTATCAGTTAGATGTCGGTTTGCATATATTAATCGAAGTATACTTAAACAAATATTCTAAGGTTGTTGTAACATTTTTTCTAAAACCTCTCCAAACTTTACAAGTTCCTCATCGTGGTAACGCCTTCCTGTCAATTGTAAGCATATTGGAGCGTCGATAAAATCGTCACTGTTATCGTATAATCTGTACTCGTATTCCTCTATTTCGCTTCTAGTCGTATATTCCTTGTTTACTTTATCAATTTTAGGATCCTGAGCAAGTCCAGTAGGGAAAACTAAGTTTGGCATATCAATCAAATTCCATAAAGCCGTATAGCCCCAATAATGGAGCTTGGAAGGCTTAGGTGCGACTCCGACATAAACAGGGCTCAAGATAAAATCAATATTCTCCCTATCCATAATGACCATATAATCGTTACGTATAGAGTCCCTTACTGCGGTAAGGTTCCTATATTCCTCAGCAGAAACATAATCTGTACCTTTTCCAAATCCCATAGCCCATTTAGTTAATGGGAGAAGTGGCTCCCCAGATTTTCCTAATAAGCTTAACTGTCCTTTATTGGAATCTGAGCTGTAAAAAGTGTTTACAACTTCTAAAGACTCAAGTGCTCTGTGGGGCTGAAGTATATCAATTACTATTCCATTTTTCTGTAAGACCAGTTCCATGTATCTCAATCCTCTCTCAATAGGAGGATGCGGTTTAACTATGCCGTCTTCATACATAATACCAATTTTCAATTTCGTTGGTATTGGTCTTTCAACTTCCCTCCAAGGAAGAGGAATAATGTCACAATCTTTGGTCCAAGGCTTTTGCGCTATCACACTTTTCATCCAAAAATCTATGTCTTGAGCATACCTTGCAATAGGTCCCATGACACATACAACTCCTTCAAATCCTGAGATTGCTGCTATGCATCCTTTCGTTGAAATCCTCTTTTGCGTAGGCCTTAACGCCCAGCAACCACAGAATGCAGCGGGTGCTCGAATTGAACCACCAATATCTGTACCCACACCCATAGAACTTCCTCCCATCGCTACAACAATTCCTTCACCACTGGAAGATCCACCTGGCCCCAATGCAAGATTGTTTGGGTTTCTTCCTCTTCCAATTATGTTGTTACAGGAATCAAGGTGCATTAGAGACTGAGGTCCCGTAGTTCTCACATAAAAAATAGCACCTGCTTCATGCAAATTCTGGACAGTTACTGCATGTTGAGGAGTAATATTGTCAAGTAAAGAGACATATGAAGCATGTGTAATTCTATTTTTGTAACTATAATGTTCCTTAAGTGATATTGGTAATCCATGTAATGGACCAACAACTTTCCCTGTCTTCTTAAAATAAGAATCTAATTCTTGAGCTCTTCTTAAGCCCTCTTCAATAAAAAATTCCATAGCGTAATTTGTAAACTGGTTCGCAATAGTCGCTCTTTTTGCAAACGCCCTAAAGGTCTCTGTAGCACTGATTTCACTATTAGCAATCTTTTGCGCTAACTCGAAAGCTGGAAGCGAAGTAATCCAAAAGTCTTCTTTATTCATTACCTTCTGAGGAATAACAGTAGCATTGAAAGATGCATCTATATCCTGGGGGATCATACTGGAGTCAATTTCATACTCTTTAACGGTACTGTTGTTCAATTTCTTACGATATTCATCAACCTTAGTTTTCCACTTTTCAAACTTAGTTGTATCTGAGTAGTTATCAATAAAATCGCTATATATCATTTTTAAGAAAATCTAATATGTAATTTAATTTTTAGTATGACTAGTCACTTAAATACTTAAATTTCATCAAAAACTGAGTGGTTTATTTTCGTTACATTTCCTGCAAAAGTTTTTTCACAGCTAATACGCGGAAAAACCTGTTTCGACTAATGCGACCCTTGATAATCACTACCGTTTAAGACATTTCCTACTTAAGTAATTGAAGATAAATTATAAATTGTATGCATACTGAGTTGCATTTAAATGCGGTGTAAAAGTTTAGATTAGAAAAGGTCCTATCAAGATTTTGAGATGCTTCGGACTTTCCTAGAAAACTATAACATTCAGGTTTGAAAAAAAAAAATGCCATCTTTTATTTAAGAAAGTATGTAAATAGAGTGTTTAAATTTATAAGACAAGCCTAATTTTTTGATCCGAAAAGCAAAGAAAAGATGATAGATACAGAAAACATACCTGGGAACTCCAAGTTAGTGAAATTGGATCTAAATATCAGCGACGAAGGAAGTAAACACGAGCATGAATCAAAAGTTTTACTTGTTCCAAAGCCGTCTAAGGACCCTAATGACCCATTGAATTGGACAACAAAAAGAAAGTATTTTCATATGTTTTGCTTGGTAGTTTATGTTTTCGGAATAGGTGTCCCAACGACTTCTATTTACTCCGTGCTAACTGACATTGCAGCGAATACTAATATATCTGTTGCGGATCTTAATGATGGTACAGGTTATATGTTCTTGTTTTTAGGAATTGGTTGTTTTATTTACCTACCACTTTCCTTAAAATATGGAAAAAGACCTTGTTATCTATTTTCATGCTTAGCATGTTGCCTCTTTAGTGTTTGGCAGCCGTATGTTACCACCAATGGGACTTGGATAGGCAGCAAGATATTACAAGGGTTCGTGGCTTCAGCAGCTGAAGCACTCCCAGAAGTCTCTGTCTCCGACGTTTTTTTTGAACACGAGAGGGGCGCATGGATGGGTGTATATGCATTGTCTCTATATGGTTCGAATTATTTAGCTCCTCTAATTTCTGGTTTTGTAAATGATGGTCTTGGATGGAAGTGGGTTCTATATCTCAGCGTAATCTGGAATGCCGTAGCATTCGTTTTTATTTTTCTTTTCCTTGAAGAAAGCTCTTACGCAAGAGAAAATATAGATGATAAAACGTTAACTCCTATTGCGTCCCGGATTCCATCAAAAAGCAAGGACAATTTTGAAGAAAATATTAAACCTTTGGATGAACAAAAATTGGATAAAGTGATCACGAACCCTTATATTGATAATTCAATTCCCGTAAAAACTATACGGCAGAGGATGGCATTTAGTGGACACAATAACAAAGTTTCATTTGCATATCTTTTTGCAGGTCCTTTTAAAATGCTCCAATTTCCTGTAGTTTTATGGTCAGGATTTATTTACGGTGCCACTCTTATCTGGTATTCTGTTATGAATGCAACTTTGTCGTTGGTATTCACGTCAGAGCCTTATAATTTTTCAAGCGCTATTGCTGGAGTAGTTTACACTTCTCCCTTAATTTTTGCCATTATTTTTTATGTTTATGCCGCCTGGGCACTAGATTATCTAAAAGTCCTGATCGCAAAAAGACGGAATGGAAATTCAAAAGCAGAAGATAGGTTATGGTCCTTAATTTTGTATATTATTTTAGGTCCTGCATCATTGATACTTTGGGGAGTCGGAGCATATCATAAAGTTCATTGGTTTGGCTTAGTAATAGGGTGTGGTGTGATGGGTGGACTAGCACCCATTGGGTGTAATGTTGGAGTCACGTATACCGTTGATTCCTACCACGAGATGTCATGCGAAGCCATGGTAGTAATCATAATCATTCGTAATGGAATGTCTTTCGCAGTGAATTACGGTATCACACCTTGGGTAACGAATATGGGTTTTCAGAATTCTTTTATCATGGCAGCA
Organism: [Candida] glucosophila; assembly: GCA_030572315.1. Lineage (NCBI taxonomy): Eukaryota > Fungi > Ascomycota > Pichiomycetes > Serinales > Debaryomycetaceae > [Candida] glucosophila. The sequence continues at coordinate 146,218 of JAJLZR010000048.1, read as the reverse complement.
TTTATATGTCTTGGAACTATTGGCTCTTTTTGTTTGATGATTTTTACTGGACCTTATTGGAGAGCTCGATCTCGAGAAGGTTATTGGAAGTTGGTAGCTGAAAAAGAAAGGATTCTCAGTACTAATTGAGTTTTGTTAATTGAGATATCTTAAGATACTATGCCTATTAATATGCCTATTAATAATATTAATTATTTTGATTTTATCTGTAGTTTCCATAACGCATGACACAAAAAATTTGTGAAAAATTACTGTCATGTGTTCCTAACTTACTGAAGACTACTCAAGCTATTTCCCTAGATTTGGTATTAACTGTAAACTCATCAGCCGAAGAAAGATCTTTGAAAGTAAATTTTAAACTGAAAAGGGTCTTTGAATTGAAAATTGCGAAATGCTTTTCAGTAATATAATATATTTCTTTAAGGACTAATGTAGTGTATGATATCGATTATGTGATTGTTCTTTATTTTTCATTTTATAGCTTCAACATTTGAGTTTGACTTTTTTTTTTTTTTTTTTTTTGTTAGTAAAGACTTGAGGACTTTTTGAGTTACAAAGATCCTCTGTATGACAGGACGAGTTCTGGCTCTGATAATCTACCTCAATAATTTCTTTTTTTTTTTTTTTTCGTAGAGTTCTCAAATATTTAGAGATCGCAACTGAAGACAGCCGATGGTCAAGGTGGATATTTTCTGGCTAGACAAACATCTAATAACTCGATAATTGTACTCAAAATAAGAAATATCTGAATTTCAAAAGCTGTTACTCAATTCTAAAGTGCGAATCGAACACACAATGAGTGAGGCTGAAGATAGACACAGTGGAGTATACCTTACGAATTGCGAGCGAATAGCTCCCAACAACACAATAAGAAAGCGGTAATGAAGTGTTATTTTATTAAAAATTCAAAATAAATAATCTGGAACGATATACTATATGAGTACTACTTGGAAGAATATGGCATACACATAATAGAAAGTATAACTTGCAGTTAAAACGAACCTGAAGGATACTGGCGAATTTTTAAATATTTTTCTGAATTTTCTGATTTTAACAAGAATTAAGTGAATAAGCCTTTTTGTAGTCTAGTTATAAGCTTTTCTTCCCGAAAAACTTTAACGAAACAGTTAAAGATTAGCAAAAATGATGTATATATTGATTCAGGTTTTAGCAGAAATTTGAAAGTCTAGAAAGAAAACATCAAGCGTATTGTTAATATGATTAAAAGCATGTATAATAGATTAGTTACAATTGTTAACTCTCTACATATGGATATGATTCGGTGAATAGATCATCATTACCCCCAGCTGCATGATCTTCTTTAAGTATTTCAAGAGGGTTTTTTAGTTCGTAGAATCCACAAAAAGGTTCGCTAGTAGTAAGACCCATAGCTTTAAGAGCTTCTATAGATAAGGACTTAAAATATTCGATTGGAGTACCTAAGAATATGTTTTCTTCTTGGCGCAACGTTCCTTGAGTCATAAAAAGAATTGAGAGAATACGATGCTCGTCACGAGTAGTATTGGCACTTCCACCGTGATAACATGAAGCCAACATAAAGAAACAATCCCCTTTTTCTAACTCGGCATAAACACACTCTTCTTCCTTCGGTAACCTAAAATGATCCCAAAGATGCGAACCGGGAATAAATCTGGTAGCACCATTAGCAACTGTAGTTCTAGAGAGCCCTAATACAGTTCCTACTGCTGTCTCATATCCGTATTCATATTTATCCATCTTATGACGGATGTTATGATGGAGCATATCATCTCGATGTAATTCTTGATTTTTGGCACCAGGTCCCACATCGAAAGTTATAGTTGAGTTGTGTTGTGCTGGTGAATAGCCTGCCGCAACTCTATCTCCAGAAACAAAAAAATTTTTTTTGGACAAAAGTTTATCCGATACTTGTAAATTCAAAGAATGTGCCAAAAATTTTTCCGCTGCCGTCTTCGACTTGATACAAGTGCGACAAGCTCTTCTAGTTTCTGGTGGGAAAAAACCACCTTCCCATGCATTATCAGCTTCCAAATATGGTTTTATGTCCTTGAGTATTTGATCGCAATCTTCGATTGGGAGATACTTTTTGACAATACAACCGCCATATATCTCTAACTTCTCTACAATCTTTTCAGTTGTCACCGGCTCCGGCACTATCAAATCCTCCTTAGTGACCTTTAAAGAGCGCTCATCCTCAACTGTGTTAGCCATTGCTTTTGTTATACCGTCATCGTCGAAAAATGTAATTCTGCTGCGTGAAGTCGAAAATACGCCAGTCATTCTTCTACCTATTGATTTTATTGTAATTTAATTCAGTTTCGTTCAAAAACTAAGCTAATCTTCAAAGAAGTATTAAACTGTAATGGCTTTATATATCCATAGAAAAGAGACTATTCCTTGTGTGCATGTGTGAAAATGGATTCACTATACCAAATTAGCAAATGCGAATATAGTGGGTTTTAATGTGTTATCTTCGGTGTATATTCCCAAATAGGCAGTTGCGAACTATCGGGTGCGAAATTCTTTTGACCGCGCTTATCACAAATTGGTTAAAGAGGTAATAAATCAACTCCTTCTTCATACAATTTCATGAGCACTCCATCAGGTGTCGAACCATTACACCACAGCTTTTCCACTATATATTTGATTGTCTCTATCGTACCTGTATGTGTAATTTCAAGAACCCTCTCAACGAGTTCTGTCCATTTTCGCCTTTCTCGATGGCTTGAGCAGTAAATTCCAACTTTAAATAAGGGCCATACCATTTGATTTACGATAGGAATTTTAGGGTCGAGAATATCATATATATCAATAAATTCCTGTACAATTGCCTTTGACTTTATGAAAAGATCATCTGACTTCAAAACTTCGAGAAGCGCTATCTGCACTGATAAAGACCAGCATTGAGCACACTTTAATTTTATTAAATAGTCACCAGCATCAGCGTATTTCATAACGTAGTCCCTGTAGTTTACTAAAGAAAATATAAGATTTGAGTACTCTTCTTCAAAACGTATGTGTAAATCATAATTGACACTGAGCTCGTGTCTGATATGGCATATTCTCCATAAAACTGAAAATATTTCTGGAGGACAACCCATTAGATCTAACGTTGAAAAGTCCACACATACTGGACTAAACCAAGATTCTTCACAAAAGGGAGCCCGGCAATCTGTTGACGCTACAGCAGAGATAGTATCAAACCAAGAAAGAACTACTTTCAAAAAATTCAAACTCGTATCCCCGTTGAAAATAATATCAGACCTACCTAACACACTCATTTTGAAAATTGAAGCGAACGCTTCAAAAAAATAACGTGACGTGGTGCTCTTTCCACTTTCAATTAAAGTGAATATAATGTATATGTATATGAGAAGAATAATCGCAGCATAGTTCCGCTCTGTTCGCGGCATTATTGATATCTGCTGAACTGTATGTAAACTCAAGTGCTTTAAAAGGTACTCGGTAACATTATTTATGTATACCAAGCTATTTTTGTAAAGGTTCTTTCCCTTGTTCTTTCCCATTTTATACATATGAATGCTTGCTAAAGCTAAAAAGCAACTTCTAGCTAGATCTAGTTCACAATATTTTAATGTAAGCTTAGCCCATGGGGACACAGAAAGTGCATCTAAAAGAGGAGTCACCTTTTCAAAAAAATGTTTTAATATCATATTTTCTTCCTCGTGCTCTAAAAATATTTTTCTTCGACTCTCTGAATCTGGGTGATATAGTTTAAGATGGGGCGATAAGTAACTGTCCACATTGTCCTTCTGGTATAGCATATAAAAAAATTCCTCTAAACTTAGTGAATGCTGCTGCCAAGAATTGAGATTTTGGCTTTCAGTTATTCTCAAATTATATATGAAATCTTGTACCAAATTATCAAGGACAGAGAACTTTATGTCATATAACTTTAGATCATTATCTAAAGTTTCTATTTCCATGTTAGACATAATAAAAAGTGATTCTGAATTCTGGCACAGAACTTCTTTATTTCCTTTAATATCGAGCTCTTTAATGTTGTTAGAGGTCTCTAGTTTTTTTTCTCTCAAAAAATTATTTCTATTGTGTACCTTTGTAATGGTGCTGATTCCTTTCTCTCCATGACTATTAATTTCTAAAGTCTCGACACCGAAATCTGAACACACTCTAGGACCCTCGCTGTTTGTAATACACCGAGATTCACATTCTTCTTCTTCCATTGTATGGATCCATACACATTCATCGTTCCTCCTCCTACATGCACCGCAGACTGGAAGCTCTTCGTCGCATTTTTTCCTAGAAAATTAGTAAGCCATCATCATAATTAAGAGATTAGCTACTTACTTCCTTTTCTTACACTGGTAACACCCAAATTTTGATTTCAGCAGACGTCCCCAGGTTCTACGTGGCATTGGATGTACTTTATATCCTCCAGCATTGTTCAGTGAGTCAGCTTTTTTTTTGTTCCTAGACAGCTCAGATTTAAGGATAGAAAACATGACTATTTTCTTCGTTAACTCCAGGATATAAGCGCTTACTTTTATGTCTATATATTTTCTTTTTTTGATAAACACTCAAATCTGTATTTCGTCTTTTACGGCTTTTTTGAGGGTTTTCACTTCTATTTAATCTATTATCCGTTATCTGGTTATGTGGCCTATCAGCGAAATACTAGACTGCATATACAATTTTAAAACTTTGCAGATTATATATCTCAGTAAAATACATTAATATCTGTACCCTAATTTTATACTTTAATTTTCCCAAAGGTCTTCGAAGGGCCATATACTCCTTATTAATTACTTCTAATTTTCTTTAAAGAAGTAGCTCTTTATTTTGCTTGTTCCGTAAATTCTTCATTTATTACCAGACACGTGTTTCATCAGAGCTCGTAGATTTATGAATGGATGCAAACGAATGGTTCAATCACTTTTGTCAAATACACATACATATACCAACAAACTTACATGAGAATTGTGTAAAACAATTTCTTATTCAAGCATTCCTAGAATAATCATTTAACTCTCATTTTTCTAGTAGTGAAGTTCTTCACGATTTAGTTTGTCATCATCATTCTCATTCTACCTGCTGGTTACTCTAAGCATCTCATTATATTAGTAATACTATGCAGGTGACTTATTACTAATCTTAATCCAACACTGAAAAGTATAAAAATAGGAACGAAACTACGAAAAAAACGAATATTTGTCCGTTAAAGACGATTGCGGATTGACACTATTTTAGAAATAGAGCATGCCTGGATTGTTTGATCCTCTTCATGTTGGTGCTATTGAGGCATCCAACCGAATTTGGATGGCCCCTTTGACAAGGGCCCGAGGCACTAAGGACTTCGTTCCTCAACCTATCATGGCAGAGTATTATGGACAACGTGCAGCAGCTGGATTGATCATCTCAGAGGCAACACATATTAGCTTGGAAGGATCCGGATGGCCATATGCTCCAGGGATTTGGAATGAACAACAAGTCGAAGGATGGAAGCCTGTGACAAAGGCTGTTCATGATAAGGGTGGAAAGATTGTGTTGCAACTCTGGCACATGGGCAGAACCACTCATACCAAGACAAGTGGTGTGCATCCTGTAGCTCCGAGCGCTATTACATGTCCTGAACATCACTTCCACACGTACGAGGGAAATCTCCCACCTGAGCAACCACGTGAGTTGACCAAGGATGACATTAAGCGGATTGTCGGTGACTATGCTCACGCTGCCAAGAACGCAATCAAGGCTGGATTTGATGGAGTTCAAATTCATGGCGCAAATGGTTACTTGATTGATGAGTTTTTAAAGACATCTTCAAACAAGCGCACTGACGAATATGGTGGGAGTAGTGAGAACAGAGTCCGCTTTTTACGAGAAGTTGTCGAAAGTGTGGTGAACGCTGTTGGAGCTGATAGAACCGGGATCAGGTTGTCACCGAACGCATCTACCATGGGGGCCGAGTATGAGGACGGGAACCCCGAGCCTGATACTCGTCTTGCTGCTAAGATCTTTGAAGAATTCAAGATTGCGTTTGTCGAGTTGCGTGAACCTGGACCCCAAGGCTCATTCGGGGCTAGTACACAACCCAAGCAGCGTGGTGTAATGCGTGAGGAGTACAAAGGAGTGCTTGTAACCAACCAGGACCTTACCCCGGATGACGCCAAGCAACTTGTGAAGGAGGGCACTGTTGATGCTGTCACATTTGGTCGTTCATACATTTATAACCCTGACTTGTTTGAGCGCATCGAAAACTCATATCCATTGGCAACTGGTGACATGACCAGTTGGTATGTCCCCGATGACAAGTTTCCGAGAGAGAAGGGTTATATTGACTATCCTAGATATTCACCTTAATTTTTAGAAGATTTGTATATATAACTAGATCTTGTAAGATAATAGTCGAACAAAAAATGCGTATCCGAAGTCTAAAAAAATCTCTGAAGAAATTGTAGGAAGTGAAAAAAAAAAAAAGTAGAAGTTAACTGATTGCATTATTAAAGTTTTTCAAACACAATACAAAGTACCTAAGGGACCTATACATTGTAATATGAAATAAAGTCAAAAAAAAAAAAAAAAAAAAAAAAAAAAAAAAAAAAAAAAAAAAAAAAAAAAAAAAAAAAAAAAAAAAAAGGAGAGACCATAGTTAGTATGCTTTGCTGATTTCGCAACCAAACGTATGTTGGGTGCAAGAATTGAGAATAAAAAAAGAAAACTAAAAAAAAAAAGAAAACCACATTTACGTAAAAAGGTTTTCCGGGGTGTAAAAAAGGGCCATTGTTCCATCATCAAAGGTTCACAGCATTGACCATTCATAAAATACACCACAGAAAAACCCTCTTTCAAAAAAAAAAAGGTTTTATATTTGTAATGCCTCTAATGGTGCATTGGAGAAGATTTAATGAGAACAAAAATTCAAGAAGAAGTGTTTCACATTAACGGGTTCAATATACTCAATGACATTCTTCTAATGTCCAAAAGGGGAAAAAAAGGTACGCTGTTAAAATACAACACATTCTGGCTCTATGCTCCGACCTTTCAACCTAGCACAGTCATTGAAAAAATTGTATAGGTGCCTTGTGAATAGATGCCTTGACTTTACAAATTACATAAAATACCTTACAGAGTTGCCCGTTGGTAGTTCCTTACGTTGAATATTTAGTATTCTTCCCATTCAATCATAAACCTTTTCTATGAAGCGTCTTTACTTCTTTGGTAGTGCCCATCTTCATAATATCCTCATCAGTGCGACTCCCATGGATATTAATCTTCTCGAGCTCAGAATCGATCGCTTTCAAAGTGTCCGCAACCAATTTAAGAATAGCAGACGCTAAATTTACGTACTTCTTTCCTCATCCCAAGTATAGGCGGAAACTTGATTAACATTCAAGCAAGCGAGATTTGGGCCGGCGACGCTCTAGTTTCCGTGGACAAGTGTTGTAGTAGTACGAGCAAGGGCTGATTTGCGGTGACGTCATCGAAGTGTTAATTTTCTTCGGATTTGACTTACCTCTTATTGGGACTAAGAAAGCTGCTCGCCATCCGGCTAAACGGAAAAAATGCGATCCCTAATCGCTCGCACAAGGGAATCACGTCTTTCTCATATACCTTTTCCATGATTGAGTATTCGCTTTGCATTGCTGTTAAAGGCGTAATCGAGTGAGCTGCTTTAATTTGGTCCACAGTAACTTGAGATAAACCCCAACCGCCGACTTTCTTCTCGCTGATGAGCTTCCCCATAACACGGCTACTTTCTCAAGCGGTAGTATCTTAAGTAACCGGTGTAAGCAGTAAACTTCAACAAAATCGGTATTCATGCGCCTCATGGACTTTGTCAAGTGGTCCCTTATTTGGTGCTCTATATTGTGGGAGTCGAGAAGAAATAGCTTCGTGGCGATCACGGACGGGTCCAACTGCCTTGCCAACAAGGATTTCATTGTGGCCAGATCCATATACTTCTGCGGTGTCAATGTGAAGTTTCGATCCTTTGGGATAAGTTCTACAGCTGAACGAATTAGTTCGATCGCTTCCGATTCCAGTGGAGCTTCACCATAGCCATGGCTAAATCCCATTGCACCTAGACCAACAGCATATACGTGATCATTCCATAGCTTTCGAAAGACATTTTTAAATTCTAAGCTTTCAAATGATTTAACTTTAAATCCTTACATGAAGTAACACTCAATCAGCAAACGAAGGGATGAACGATCTAACAAGCTCGAAAAAGCTTCAAAATAAAAATAAGTCAAAGAAATATGCCTCATTTATAGACATTCACCTCCCGGTCTTTAGCTTGGTTAAAATCACTTCGAAGATTGCGAATAAGCAAAGTAAGAATCACCTAGCAAATCCTTTTTTTTTTTTCTTTTGGTTTTTTGAAGAAATATCGCTTTCCATAAAGGAGTTGCCATCGTGCAGGTCCTAATGAACTCCTGGCAGAAACCATTCAATGAGCCAGTCTACATTTCAAGTTTTGGATTGTTAATGCCTTCCCACTATATACTTTTTTATAGCTACTAAAAATACCACAGTTAGTAAAATTCGTATGGCATCATTGCATAGTTCATATTATAACACATTAAGTGCGAATGTTCAACGTATTCGATAAATGCAAAGAAAAAAAAAATAAAGCTTACGTGACAATGTCTATGCATAATAAATACATCATGAGCACTAAGCCTCTCAAGACCAGGTAAAAGGGCTTTTCCGCCTCAATGTCTCACCCCATTTAAAAAATATTAGAGGAATAGGAGTTAGTAGGCATCCAACTAAAGCCATAAGAGTGGTTGCCCAATGAATACCCATTCCTTTGTACATTTGTAATGCAAATAATGGGAAAACGCCTGCCATAATACATCGAATGAAGGTATTTGTGGCCATTGCAGTAGCAGAATAAAGTCTGTAAGCATCTACCGTGTAAGCAAACACTCCATTAAATACAAGCACAGTCCCACCACCAAATATACCAGAACCAATGATTGGACCTATCCAATGCAAGTACGAGTATGAAGTCCATGCAACTATGAACAAACCAACAGGGACAACGTACACTCCCCCAATTAATGGGAGAAATTTATACTCGGGTTTAGCCACTCCACCGTTCTTTCTAACAAGCTTGCGGAAATAGCTGTCGAAAATAAAGCTACATAAATATGTCATGAGAGTCATACCAACAACTAATCCTAAAAAAGCTAAACCTTGACATTGAAGGTTGAAATCGTAGACGCTTTGAAAAATGTAAGGTATAGCAACAAAAAATAAATAAACAATAGCAAGACAAAACCCTGTGAAAAAACACAAAGCCTGGATCATATAATCCTTCAAAAGTAGTTGAACAGGCCGCTTAGCCGATAACATAATTGTCTGTAATAAGGTCGTGTCACTTTTCTCTATCGGGGCATGATATCTCAGATCAACTTCCTTTCTCAATCTTGCTGCTTTCCTCTTGAGCAACACTGGCTGATAAGTCTCAGGAACCACTATTATGATTACAATCAACAAAACGAAAGTAAAAATCAACATGACATGGAAGGTCCATCTAAAATAAAGATGCATATTTATGAAACCTGAGACTATCGGCAGAACTCCGGGTCCAATAAAAGGGGAGACACTATATAACAAAAGAGGGTTCTTAATCTGCTCCTTTGAGAAAATATCTGAGAGCGAACCTGCCGCAACGCTCATAAACGCAGATCCAAAAAAGCCACTCATAAATCTACCAAACAACATACCACCTAGATTACTGCAAAAACTCGTAAGACACTCGAATGCAAACAATAACACAAGTGACACAATATAAACAACTTTGCGTCCATGATACTCACTAATTGGTGACAAGAAGATCCCACCTACTCCTAATCCCCACACATACAAAGAGATGCCCAATACACTAACTTCGTGACCAACGTCAAAATGTTTCATAATATTATTCGATGCTAATGACCATGCCGCCGAAATAAAAGTTATCCAAAAGGAAGTAAAAGAAATTATCACTGCAATTACCCACTTATACCATGTCGACAAACTCTTCACATCCTCCTTGTCGTTCCCGTCCCCGAATCTTACTTCAAAGGATTCGTCGCCTTCCTCTTTTTCATTATTTTTAACAGAAGATGACTCCCAAGGAGCCTCAGCTTCTAAATCATCTACTCCCATTGTGTCATTTTACCAAATTTGAGTTTGCTCGAACACTTAGATACTAATACTTATATAAAAAAAGAAATTAAAACCTCAAAAGCTTACTAATAAAGTAAATTTTAATACTAAAAGTGTAAATAAATTGCAACTTAGCGTTAAAAGCAAATCCATATGAAGGATTGATCGAGAGAGCACTTTACAGTAACAAGGGTATAAATCATCCACTTTGGGAAATACTTTTTTAGCTTTACACTTAAAGTCGGAAATGGTCGACGTTAAAAAATTTTTTTGAATGAGAGTATAGGATAGTCTTCGATAAATAAGTGGAGAAACAAAGGCTCAAGTTATCACATTTGTTGCAATATTGTTACTTGCTTGCATCAATGCGTAGCGCATTGATGTTTACACGCAGTTTAGTACAATCACACCAAAAAGACTATCGACTTCTATGATTTAACATGCTCTAGCAAGGGCCCAGTACATGGCCTCCCTCGCATATTGATAAATTCATATCAGGTTTATGACTTACAGGTAAACTAATGCATACTTTCTGTCTTAATTCATAGGTAGGAAAATTCCCGAGTGTTGTGGCTTTTCTTATAAAAGACTTTCTCTAGAGCTATCTTAAAATAAACACCTCCTGAACAACTCAACCTATTCTTTTTTTTTTGTTTTTTTTTTGCGGCTCAAATGCAAATCAGCGAATACATTTTTGGTTGTTACTAGTTACTAGTGCACTAGAACTCCATCTAGAGCGTAGCACCCTTCTCCTAGCTCTATTATCTTAATTTAAAGTTTAAGGGTAAAAGAATGACTATGTTTATTCCATCCACACCAGAGAGTATGCTCAATTGCACTTAGCAGAGTACATGAAAATTTACTAGAAACATGAAAAAGTTACTGTAGCGTTTGTAGAATAAGTCCAATTAGTTTGTTCCTTTATTAAACTACTCAGGTTTTTTAGGGTTTTGTAGGGGTGTCACATTTCAGGACAAAACTATATGCAAATTTTTGGGGCTTTCTCAAGTTTCTGTGAGATTCTCATAATTTAACGAAAAAAAGAAAACAAAGAACGATTTTCAATTGCTTCTTTTTAAGAATATACAGATCATTCGTTATCTGCTACTATTTCCTTTTTTGCTATATCGGAATAGTTGAAACTTTTATCATACGAAGCACTAGGATTTGTCCAACCCATCAGGTTATCGAAATTGGTTTTAACCCAATGCGCGAAAGGGTATGTTGGTAGAGTCTTCAAAGGTGTATCTTCCTTTATTAGTCCCATATCGAGTTGGCGTTGGATAAGTCCATCAAGATATCCTGAAATCAAGTCACGAAAACTTTCGAAGTTCTTGTATTTGATGATTTTTTCAGGACCTTCGTAAAGGATTTTTTTTATTAGTGAAGGTACCAATGGTTCATCTTTCATCTCTTCAATTGAATAAAAGATCGGATGGTTCGTGAAAATGATTGCTTTACTTTTGGGCAATCTTCTCAATGTTTGTCTCTCGACTCTCACATTGAACTCTTTAGGATCCGTTGATAAAAGTTCCTCCTGCATTTGTGGTCTGAAAGTAGGCATCTGATAGACATTATTGACTTTAAGCTTATGATCCCAGCTGATATACCAGGATGCCCGCTCGACTGGGCTGTCAACCTCCATTTTTTCAAACCATCTTTCCATTGACTTCTTTAAGTTTTCCTGGTAGTAAGGAACATCAGTGTGAATAGCATCTAAATTCTTTCCTATCTTATGGTTAATCCCGAAACTGCCACCTGGAAATGGAACGGCCGCCGCTACCATATAGTGATGACCATCTTTTGGATTCTTCTTAACAACATAAAAATCTTCTTTCGCCATTTTGGAAACAAATATTAATGGATGTTGTTTTAAAGGATATGTCATGTCTAAGGTTTCTTTTAAAATTTCATTTCTAACAATTCTCCCTTTTTCTTTCTTGTCTTCAAGTAATGTGAACAACAAAGGATATCTTTCTAACATGTGGCTCGTGACTGTTTCCATAAGTTCGAGACAGGCATCTTCAGATTCTGGCAACCAGTCAATATTCTCTTTTCCATATTGATGCCAAATTCTTTCTTTTTCCTCAATATAGTGTATATAGTACTTGTCCATGTCTAACCAGTGGTTCATGTCAAGTCTGAATATAGACATAGTTTGATGATATGGCCATCTGAAAGGTCTCCAGGGTCTGTCATCATATTTTGCCACTTCATATGGTGTAATATATAACGGATCAACCTTCATTTGTTGAGTTGTGTCTTTCTTATTCCCATATCTGGACCCTTTTCGTTCTTTAGACTGCGATTTTCTAGGTAATGTGAAAAGTCCTTTTAAACCCGACTTCACGCTAACCAGAGAAAATTTTTGCCTGAAAGTCAATATCGCAATCAACAATGCGATTAATATAAAATAATGATTGTATTCCAGCATCATCATTGTCGCTGCTAGCAACTTTCTTGCTCAAGGACATCATAACAAAGGATATATATAAATATAGATAAGTTATGTAATCCACTTTTAACCGAGATAATCTTGGATAGGGAAACGATCGGAATTACCTAAAATAAAAAATTGTTGCAGCCAAGATACAATGCGCTTATCTTATCTCTCCTGTATTTCCTTTTCCATCTACGTGATCAACCGTATACAATACTGCCTTCTCAAGAGGAATGTTTTGCCTTCATGGCAGTGTAGGAACGAGTGCTTCTTATCAACAACGGAGGAGAGTTTCAGTCTCCTTTCCTAAGAAAGCAAGACAGGTATCGATTCTGGAAGTGATCCACGTTATCAACAAAAAAACACTTAGCATATTTATAGCAGCTCACAGCATCTACGGAAAATGGATTTCCAGTTAGAAATAGATTTTCTGAACTGCTAAAAAGATGTTGACAACAGAAATACTTGATGAGAACCACCACCTCGACATACCACAGCTGACTATAGATACCGAAATTGCTGGTTTAGTAGCTGAAATTGAAAGTAAACCAGGATTTAACAAAGATCAGCCCTTCGACCCAGAAAAACATATAATTTTTAGTGACGAAGCGTTTGAGGACGTTAAAAAGTACACCTTATCAGAATTAGGCATTAATAAAACACATTGTCCTCCCTTGCTGGATTTAGCAGGTACTAATCCTTTTCCTCTTTTCTCCGAAGAGGCGACAGATATTATGAAATGGGAGATATTCCACAACCCAAATCTCCTCAAAGACTTCGGCCGCGTAACCTGTTCTGGTAATGCGATCAGCCCTGGTCGTGATGTGCAAGTGACTGGGTTCATCAATAGAACAAATTTCACTTACTCAGCAATGAGCCACCCAAAGACTAGAAGCATTTTTAATAAGATTGCTGGAATGAACGTTACAATACCACACGATTTCTCTATGGGACATGTAAATGCTTCTTTAGCACCTATAGTGCACGGAAAAATAAAAACAGAGACACCAGAAGAGCTCGAGCGATTAAGAAAGAAGCAAGATTCTTGCGCAAAAGATATTCCCGGTACTGTGAATTGGCACTATGATAGTCCACCGCTTGTTTTGGTGTTGATGCTCTCGGCCCCTGAGACAATGATTGGAGGAGAAACTGCAATTAAAAGTGGAGATGAGTCCGTTTATAGGATCCCTAATCCCAAGGTCGGGCACGCAACCTTCTTGCAAGGAAGAGTTGTCAAGCATATGGGAACAAAACCACTTAACACCTGTAATAGGATTTCTTACGTTCTTGATTTTATCCCTGAAGATCCTGAAGTTTATGATTCAAGCGTTTGTACTTCTCTGAGACCCTTGGCTGGTGCAACTTATACTAACGACAAGTTTTATCCTAACTGGATAAAGTACAGGTTCGAGAGAATGGAACAGCGGCTCGGATTATTCAGGGACCGCGTGGTACAAGCGTACAATACAGGACAAAAATTTGAACAAAGCAATGCAATCGAATTTTGCAAGGAAATCGAAAAGTATTTGCGGGGAACATGGCAGGAATTCGAACTAGTGAACGATGAAACATTTCCCCCTCCACTTTACTCGATTCCTTATTCGCAGTTGTGATCACATTTTCATAATTAGAAGATTTTTTTGTTTAGCAGAATGTAAGAAATACTAATATTTTTTTTCGATTTGTAAGGATTCGTCCCTGAATTTTCAGCGAAAAGAAAATAATATCCGATGTGTCCTCAAAAAGACTGAATTTTGAAAAAGCAGAGCGCCTATTGTTCGAATTAAGAGTTAAAGATTTAGACGAGTTTGTGTTTTCATAGGTATCAGTTTAAAGTAGAAAGCAGTAGCCAACCGATCATGTTCTTTAAGTAGGAGTAACTTTCTCTTTGATTTTATAGCATTCGAACTTTAAAAGTTCTCGCGAAGAAACTGCCACCCCCTTGAAATGATAGGGCGATTATACTAGAAATAGAAGACAAAAATAGAAGAAAACGGAAAATCCAGTTGACAATAAACTCGAGGTGTGTGTCTGCTACCACTGAAGCATTAGTTATATTGTGTACAGAAACTGGATTCACCTATTTGGGCACTTGGTAAAACCAAAACTTAAATACCGGGGAGATATCGAAGCAAACCAGAATAGTCTCATACAAAATATTAAATAGTTCGTTTATAAGCACTAAAAATCTTGATAGTTCGTGGTAAAGATTTATTTGGAGGTATAACATTAATAGCCAGAATTGACGATGAGCCTCTGAGATTCATTGTTTGTAGCATTCACCTGGAGCAAATTATGCTAAGTTTTGCGGTTCTTAAAGGTGACACAAGTCAATTTATTGATGAAATTATTTGAATTTGAATTATTTTACTTAATGTTGAAGTTCACATAAGGATCATTACCTTAGTCAATACTCTAAAATGCGATGCCCCCTGCTATTTTATACAATCCTTTTTGAAAAAAAAAAAAAAAAAAATTTGAATTTAAATTGAGGAATTTCTCGAAAGAAAGAGTACGCTTAGGTATAGCCACCAATTTGATATTTCTCGAAATAGGATATTAATTAGTTCGAGAAATATCGTATTAATTACTTTTTCTTTTTTTTTTTTTTAATTAATACTTTTTCTTAAGCTGTCGAAGTAAAACCTTGTCATCAGATACATTCGTGGCACATATTGAAAGACCTTCTTAATTTGGCAAAACAATAAGGGTACACATTCAAGTGATTTCTTCTCTGTATACACCAGAAAGTATGCTTTTGAAAGACTCCTTCAAAAGATCTAACCTCAAAAGAAAGAGGTATCCATTTAAAAAATATTTCTCTGGGGTTTAAATAAAGTATGCTCCTCTTAGTTATTTCATCTTCTGTGGAACAAGTTCAAAAAAAGTTAACATATCAGGAAAGGGTTTTCAATCCATACGCGTTGGTTGATAATTTTCCCAATTATCAAAACATCATTTTCAAATTTGGATCTAAATTAAGTAAACAAGCAGCGATGTTCCTTTATTGTGGATGCTAAAACTCCTTGCGAGCTTTCAAGATGTCTAAGGGAATCTCATATTCGGCATTTAACAATTATTTGCCTAAGTGAAGATTGGGAATATCTTTTAAGTCAATTGATGTCTTAAAACATCATTGTAAGGTTTTGCAGCAATCCGGTAACCACGTGAAAAGAGCGCGGGAAAAAAGCAGGCATAGACTGTAACCGATAACATAATCGTACAAAAGGCAAACCCTTTTGTATCTACGATCTTCCCCACTCCGAAGAACGAGGAAAATTGAATTTGCTAAAAAGAAAAGTTATGTAATAAAAAAGATATCGAACCAAAAGTCCAGCTAAATAATGATTAACCTCTTTAAAAGCTTTTTGAGAACCCAAGTCTTTTTCGGCATCAAGTGGTGGTGTTTCAACTAATTAAATTCAGCCTTTGCTGTTTAGTGTAGACAATTCCAGTAAAGTTATTTCATTCAAGTCAACCATTTATCAAGACAACTAGATGGCCTACGTTGTGCCTATGTAACGATATCATAGCTAGAGCAAGGTGAAAAAAAGTTTAGTAGAATTCTTTTCTTTTACTTCTGCTGTATATAAGCAAGCACGAAAAAGAGAATCGCTACTTGAATACGGAAGTAATAAATTGTGCGTTGCGGATCATAGAAGGTAGCTTAATAATTTTGCCGAAGCTACAATTTCAATCTTCAAAATTCACTCGAAAAACTAAGTCATGGCTCATTATCCAAAAACTGTATTTGAAATTTTTAATGAAATTCCTAGAAACAGTGTTGTTTCTGATTTTGAGATTATCATATAGTTAGTTCAAGTTCAGTCTCAGTAGACAAATGTAGCAGTATGATTAAGATTGGAACGTTAACATGGCGGGAATAAATTCGCGCAATAGGTTCCGTAGGGAAAAAAAATTAACTCGGCTATTTTTTTTTTTTTTTTTTTTTTATTTGGTCCAGGGTTCCATTATCCGAGTCTTTATGATTGCCTTAATATATAAGAGCAGCGAAGTCTGAATATGTGCAGATAATTATAAAATATTTGCTTCTTCAAGTTAATTACTACACAAACAAGAAGCACTAACTAGAAAACTAGACTCTAGGACAAGTATACAATTGTGAAACTTAGAAAAGAGATGGAAAGTGATAGAAAAATGTACGAAAATTCCAACTCTGAAAGTGAAAGTATTCCTGAACTGTATGATCCTGTTGAATTAAATAGTGAAAATTTAGAATCAAGAAGAACGCAATCAAGGACATCTAAGTCTAGCAGGAGATCAAGTAGGAATCTTAATTTGACAAGAACAGAAACGAAGGAATCGTTGTACGACTTGGGGGTATCGGCTGAAAAACCAGGGCCGGATTTATTGAATCCGCCGGTGAAAGATCCAATATTTCCCGAAGAGTATCGACTAGAGACGGAAACTGGTTTAGTGAAACTTAAAACTTTAGAATCGCTTGGAAGGACTAGAACGGCCCCACAAAGTCGATCAGAGAGACCGAGTACTGAAATTTCAAAAGAAAAAGAAACTGAAGATAAGCAAGGTGAGGAAGGGCTTGAAGAAGATATTGAATTTGTTACATTTACGACTGGCGACCCTGAAAACCCGCACAACTGGTCAGCAAAAGTGAGGTGGCTTTATACTTTAATTCTTTCAGTTATGGTAATTTGTGCCTCTTATGGTTCCGATTGTTTGGCAGGCGGGTTGGGTACTATAAATGATAAATTTCATGTGTCTACAGAAGTATCTACATTGAGTGTTTCGCTTTTTGTAGTTGGATTCGGGGTGGGATCGATAATCTGGTCGCCACTTTCGGAGCAGCCTTTTGCTGGTAGAAGAATTGTATATGCAGTCTCTTTCGGGCTTTATACAATATTTAATATTCCTTGTGCAGTCGCTAAAAATATAGGTACTGTATTAGTGTGCAGGCTTCTATGTGGTTGCTTCGCTGCTTCTGCTTTAGCAATTGTTGGTGCGAGTATCGTGGATTTGCATAATGAAACAAGAGGTCTAGCTATTGCCCTTTTTAGTTTTTGTCCATATTCAGGACCAGTGGTTGGTGTATTGTGTAACGGTTTTATTAGTGTCAATACCAAGAGATATGAGATGATGATATGGGTTAATATGGCATTCTGTGGTGCCCTATGGATATTGGTTTGTCTTATCCCGGAAACTTATGCACCTTCTATTTTAAAGAGTAAAGCAGCCAGATTAAGAAAAGAGAGCGGTAATCCAAAGATTATGACTGAGCAAGAAGCCTCTCCTTTACCTTTTCTTGCAATTGTTAATATGCATTTATTACGTCCCATTAAATTTATTGTCCAAGAGCCTTTATTAATGATTGTATGTCTGTACATTGTTTTAATTTACTCGCTTTTATATGGGTTCTTTTTCGCGTATCCAGTGATTTTTTCCCAACTCTATGGTTATAAGGATGATAAAATTGGAATGATGTATATTCCTATTTTGATTGGAGCTATTGCTGCTCTTGCAGTGACACCAATATTAGAAAGCAAATACAACACAATGAGTAAAAGGAGGACTCCAACTCCTGAAGACAGGTTGATGGGAGCAATGATAGGTGCACCGTTCCCGTGCATTTCCTTGTTCATATTGGGCGCCACTTCAGAGAAAAATGTTATCTGGGTAGGACCAGCGTCCTCGGGTCTTGCCTTCGGTTTCGGTATGGTTCTTCTTTACTATTCCTTGAACAATTATATACTCGACTCATATGCTAGGGTTGCTGCGTCCGCTTTGGGAACCAAAGTTATTACAAGGTCTGCTGGCGGTGCTGCATTTCCTCTTTTTACAACTCAAATGTATCATGGGTTGGGCTTGCATTGGGCAAGCTGGTTGTTAGCTTTTGTTTTTTTGGCTATGATCATAATACCGTTTGTATTTTATAAGTGGGGAAATGTTTTGAGAAAAAAATTGTGCAAGGAGGACTATTCTGCCATGGTGATTTGAGTCAATTTAGTGGAAGCGAATATCACTATCCCATGTATCATTGATGTGTTTCAGTTCCCTAATATATTCTAATTTTGCATATTTTATATAGTGTCTATACTCAAAGCTTAATACTATATATATTTGAATATCATCTATTTTAAAAGCTTAAATCAAAAAGCTGCAGCTGCAATGCCTTTTTTTTTTTTTTTTTTAAGAGCATGCACTCTATCTCTTATCAATCGAAGATCAAAGTTAATTCCAGTTAACACTATAAAAAAAAGCCAAAAAAAAAAAAAAAAAATTAAATAGAATAATACGTTCTTCCTGCCCTTTGAATGAGCGTTTATTGCTAGTCGACATTAAGAGTACATGTGCCTGTATTAGTGTACAGCGTAAGAGAAACATACGACCTTCAAAAGCGATGATGCTTTCCCAGAAGAAATTTAGATTGATATCAACACACACAGTAGAGTGTTTATATGTCTAACTATTCGCAATATAGCACTCCTATCAATTAACGATGAACAAATTTACCAGAAGGTATTCGTTCCTTTTCACTGCAGTCTTGTGTCGCACTACATATTACAGAAATTAACTTTTTTTCAATTTAGAACACTTTTATTGACAGACCCAAACCATACACACAAAGATACCCAGCTAAATATTTTTAATTAAACTTAATTGGAATTTTTACGGTATTACTTTCCAGTTTTTTAACTTTTGGAATGACAATGTTAAAAGCGCCATCCTTCGTTGACTCAGCCTTGATCTTGTCTCCATGGACGTCTTTGTCAAATCCAAATGTATATTGAGACTTGTACGAAGAATTGTCAGTTTCTTCGTGGGATGTTAAGGACAAGGTGTTTGTGTCTTTATGGTAGTTCAATTCAATGTTTTTTAAGTCCTTGCCAGTCAACGTGTAATTTTCTTCATCTTCGTTTAACTGAGGTGGATTTTTGTCATGAAAATCATGGAAAAAATTAGTTTTCACCAACGATCCCTTTGGTTTTACAAGTGAAGGAGTGCCATAGAAAAAGTCATCAAAATCTTGGTTTAATCTAAATGGTGACAACATCTTTTGTTTTTAATGCTAACTGTATTTCCTCTTCAATTAAAGACTCTCATTGTTGAGTAATTTCAGGGGGTATTTATACACTTCAACTTCGACAGCAACGAAGACGTGATGAACATTCGAGTCCCGTCAGAGAAATGCTAGAAATCTCGCGATTGTTCTTTTCTTTCCCGTTAAAGCAACGTTAGTCACGTGAAAGCAATTTTCCCAGCTAGGTCGTTGTCGCAGTGGGTCTCATGATGAATCGTCCCATCTTTTCCAAAATCCGTACTCTAATACATCAATTCGGAAAATATACTCACCACGAGCTTATAAGATTTTACCAAATTGCGCTAAATTTTTTATAATTTTACTTTACCAGGTGTAATAAACGAAATTAATGCATGGCTAGAACCAAATAGTGGAAGAAACAAGGCGAATGTATGTACATTTAATTATAGTAAGTGGTTGAAAAAAAAAAAAGCGGCCTAGGCTTTTCTCCTAGCTAAAAGCAATATGGAAGTTAAAAGGCCACATTAGTATTCGTAAAGTGAAGTTCTCATCTATTCGACATGACAATGTGTCAAAAATAATATAAGCGAATGAAAGAAAAAGAAGGATTCGCTACTTGTTCTTTCTTAACAGCCCATAGACGTCTCTTACATTTCTGGTCCTCTCTATCCTTGTCATCCACTCCTTCAAAATCAGAATTACGACAAGTCACCTGTAATAACTACGGAAATGCAGTCCTTTTATTTTGACTAAGATAATATTGAGTAGCACAATTGAGACCATTTAAGGAGACCGTGTAAGGGATCCCTCTGCTTGTTGAAAACTCTTAGAAGTATTTTTTTTCTTTTTTTTGTTTGAATCCAACCACATTGGTTTAGACCCGGATACCTTTAAACTAAAGTAAGAACTTGTGGGCACGAGAATGAGAAACTGTGGGGTTAAAAATCGCTTAGTGGTAGGCGCAAGAGAAGAAATGAGAAACGACTACAAGCATTACATTATCAAACGATTTTATTGGAGCTATGGTAATAAAGGTGATACGGACAATTCGCGTGGTGTGCTGTAGTTATTATTATTTTTTTTTTTTTTTTCCACTCTTAAAATGTAATGGTGCTGACAACCACCTAATCAAAATATGGTTTCGCAATTTTCTCTCTCGATTGCGAAAAAACGCCATTCTTCAAAATATCGACAAATTTAGTAATCCATTTAAATCTGGTGAAAGTCAGTTCTAGCTGAGTAAAAAAGTGGTTTTGAGAATGGTTGAAGGTAATGGTGTGAGCCAAAAAAGGCCCAATTTCTTGATTATTGTAGCTGATGATCTTGGTTTTACTGATCTCAGTCCATTCGGAGGTGAAATAGATACACCCAATCTAGCAAGATTAAGGAAAGGGTGGCAAAGAGAAGGAACTGGTGCTGTTTTTACTAATTTTCACACAGCTCCCGCATGTTCACCAACACGCTCAATGCTCTTTTCGGGCACGGACAACCACATAGCAGGTTTAGGGCAGATGGCAGAATTTATGCGCGATAAGCGCGAGATATGGGATGGTAGACCCGGTTATGAAGGATATTTGAATGATAAAGTCGCCGCCTTGCCCCAGATTTTACAAGATAACGGATATTATACTTGGATATCAGGTAAATGGCATTTAGGGCTTCTTCCTGAATATTGGCCATCCAAAAAAGGGTTTGAAAAGGTATTCACATTGCTCCCTGGCGCTGGAAATCACTACAAGTATTTTCCAACATTGCATGATAAGACGGGTTTAACACTTTTACCTCCCATATACTGTGAAGATGACAAAAAGTTTGATCCCGAAACATTGCCCGAGGACTATTATTCCACAGACTATTTTACAGACAAGGGAATTAACTTTTTGAACAACGACGAATTGAGAAGAGGCAGACCCTTTTTCGGGTGTCTTACGTACACTGCTCCTCACTGGCCATATCAAGCTCCTAAGGAAAAAGTAGATAAATACAAGGGGATTTATAATGATGGTCCTGAGGAATTGAGGAAAGCTAGACTCCGTTCAGCTGCTAAATTGAAAATAATTCCTGAAGGTATCGATGCCCACGAGATGACTACTTTGCAGACTAAAAGGTGGACCGATTTGACAGAGGAAGAACGATTGATACTGTCTAGAATTATGGAGACGTATGCTGCAATGGTAGATATTTTGGATGAAAATATTGGGAGGTTTATTAAAGAGGTTGAGAAAAAAGGTGAATTAGATAACACAGTTATATATTTCATGTCAGATAACGGAGCCGAAGGTTTGACCGTTGAAGCAATGCCACTACGTACCATTAGATTTCAAGAATTTATTGAAAAGTATTATAATAATGATTACCAAAATATTGGAAGAAAAGACTCATTCGTCACATACGGAGATCAGTGGGCACAGGCAGCGACTGCACCTTTTTACAAGTATAAGGCTTGGGCATCAGAGGGCGGAATCCGATGTCCCTTGATTCTCCATTATCCGGAAGTACTAAAGAACACTTCTGGTAAACTCAATATTTTTGATAGTTTTACTACAGTGATGGACATTTTGCCGACTATTTTGGAAGCCGCAAATATCCGACATCCTGGAAGAATTTACAAAGGTCGTGAGATCGCTCCCACTAGAGGAAAATCCTGGCTTAATTATTTAATTGGAAATCTGGCTACTGTTTATTCAGATGACACCCCCGTCGGTTGGGAGTTGTTTGGTCAAGAGGCTCTTAGAAAGGGAAGTTATAAAATACTCCAAGTGCCAAAGCCATATGGAAGCGGTACCTGGGAGTTGTACAATATCGAAGAAGATCCAGGAGAAACTGAAAATTTGGCGTCCCATAAGCCTGAAAAGCTACAAGAATTAGTCAATGACTGGAGTATCTATGTAGCAGAAACTGGTTTAGTTGAAAGTGGTGACTTGTTTTCGAAACTGGAAGATGGAACAACTTTACCAGACGTTATTTGGAAACTCTGTGAGTAGACTTATACCAGAAAATACGTTTTAGGGTGTGAGCAGCATTAGACCACATCCGAAGCTAATTATTTTCTGGACATGTTAACTAGTGTATTTGATATATCTGTAATAATAGAACCTAGCTAGGCTGCATCTTATGGAGATTACCTTTTTACTTTACAAAAAAAATTATTCAACATTATATATATTATTATCCACTGTCCTTCAAAATAGTACTTTGACTATATGCCTATTTCGACTACGATGAAAAAAAAAAAAGGCAAAAAAAAAAAAAAAAGAAAGCTCATTTTGATTGGTTTCTGTGAGCGCTAATTCCGATGTCGAAATTATCAATTTGATCAAATCCATTTACACGCGAATTTGTTGCAAAAGTATTTTAAGAGGAACAAAAAGTCAAACTGAACTAAAAGAATGTACGAGAAATAATGCCCTTGGAGAATACAGAATTCCTTGAAGGCCGGTAGTCAATTCTGAGGATTATAGTTTTGTATAATTTTTGTACCTTTGGAAATTTTTTATTTTCATTTGTTTTGTTTTTTTTTTTTTCTTTTTTTTTTTTTTTCTGGTCCACATAACTTCTTTGCGGCTCTCTTGGCGAGATTGCATTGATAATCTCTTTAATAACGAAATACGCCTAGCGGCTTTATTTTTTTTAAAAAAAAACTTCATTGTTAAGGGAGACGCTTTTTCGCCTTCATAATTAGTCCTAATTTACAGTTTTAGAGTGTCTTGTCGTTAATGATACAGAAAAGTTATCGTTATATCTTCCTTTGAAGAGATCATACGATGGATGATTTCCTAAAGAAAACTGCTGCAATATTAAGCTTTTTAGTTCTAATATTATGGACGGCAACATTTTTACCGGCCTCCAGAAAGGGTTATAGAGCAGCCCGAATACGATTCTTCTTAGGCGTATTTCTTGCAGGGTTGATATTAGTTTACTTGGCTCCTAGTACGGTGTATGAAGGACCTTTCCCGCGCTACGGCCAAGAAAAGATTGCTTTCTTTGCCTGTAACTACCAGATTTCTCAGTCAGCGCAGTTTTGTCCTGATCATGACTTTAAATGTTTTTGTTCTAATATTAATGCGTTGGCAACAATGGCATCCTGTTATTACAGAGCTCATACAAAGGAAATCTACGGATTTTTGAAAATGTGTAATAGTGAATGTAATATCACTTTAAGCAAGAAGGAATTTGACGATTCTTATTCATATTATATTAAATATGCCGAGCCAGGCAAGCAAAGAAAGTTAAATGAAACGTTCATAGATAATCATCCTGTCATGTTGAACGAAAGCGACCTTGACGTGTACAAGAGATCTTTTGAGGGCTATATGGGTAATTATGATCAATCAGCGAGTTGTGGTGTAGTGCTATTGGGTTATTGGGTTTTTGTAATGACAATGGCTTCTTTGGGGAACTGGACGAAGGTTTTCTTTCCAAGTCTAATGATGTGGTTTAATGGGATATGGTCGAACAGGTTCAGGAAATTTATAAGCCTCCCTGCTACTATAGGAAAAAGGAAAGCAGGCGAGAAACAGCTATTGAAGATTCTAGATATGCTAGTTCCTTCAAGGGCAGAAACTTCTATAATCTCTGTCTTCTTTGTTTTATGCCTATTTTTGACAAAATGTGCTATATATAAGATAGAGGAAGATCCAATTTTCAAATCACCAACAAAAGCAATGATGAAGGCCGTTGCCGTTCGCACGGGTGTAGTGGCGACCGAAATGACGCCTTTACTTATGTTATTTGGCGGCAGAAATAATTTCTTACAATGGTTAACAAGGTGGGAATATTCTGTTTTCATCACTTTTCACCGATGGATTGCACGCATATTATTATTTTTCGCAACTGCTCATGGGATTTGTTATTTCCCAACAACCCTAGTATATATTCATGAGAGGTTCGTCATATGGGGCGTCGTGTGTTTTGGTGCCTGTGGGGTATTATTGGTACAAAGTTTATTGGTGCTAAGAAGACGATGGTATGAAGCTTTTTTGATAATTCACATCTTATTGGCAGCTCTCTTTGTTGCTGGAGCATGGGTACATGTAAACGAAAGAAGATTTGTATTTTATTTCTATACCAGTTTCGCTATTTGGATTTTCGATCGCATCATCAGAGTGATGTCAATAATTAGCTTCGGTTTTCCTAAGGCGAAAATCGTCTTATGTGGTGATGTTCTAAAAATCTTTATACCAATAAATAACCATTGCAAATTAGTACCAGGAGGGCATATGTTTATACATTTTTTGAAGCCATCATATTTTTGGCAATCGCACCCTTTTACTTATACCATAGAGTCCAAAGAGAAGAAACAAATCGTTTTGTTCGTAAAAGTAAAAGATGGCATTACAAAGAGACTTTACGATACCTTGAGAAATGACCCAGAAGGTATTGTCAGTATGAAAGTTGCAGTTGAAGGCAGCTACGGATTGCTGACACCAGCAGCTAAGTATGATAATTCAGTGTTTTTGGCTGGAGGATACGGAATTCCAGGGATATACTCAGAAGCGAAAGAACTCGAATCAAAGTCGAACAAGTATGATAAGAAAATTAAGCTAATATGGATAACTAGTGAATACAATTCTTTGCTTTGGTTCTATGAAGAGTTGTTAGCATTGAGAGAGACTCATATTAGTGTTACAATCTATATCACAAGACCTCAAAAACCAGTTTGCTTTAGTAATTTTCCGACATGCATTACGAAAACTGAAACTTTTGCAAAAGTACATGAGTGCTTAGAAACAGAGAACTTAAGGGAGTCAGAGATAGTTGAATTTCTTCGGAAAGGCCTTCCTCATATTGAGTTTCGAGAAGAAAGACCACTTATAGGTTTTCTCGTATCTGAGCAGATTGAATTGTCACTCAAATCAGTTGCATTCATTACATGCGGAAATCCTCAGATGGTTGACGACGTTAGAGCTTCTATAGTTAAGAATCTTAAATACGAAGAGAAGAAGAGGATAGACTACTTTGAGCAATTACAAGTATGGGCATGAATTAGCGTACTGATTCAGAACATATAGTGAGCGTATTTAGGTGGGCTTCTCGAAAAGCCTGTTTATAACGGTGATTACATATATATTTATAATTATCAAGGGAACTTGAAGATATTAACCCTGTAATACTAAGACTAAGTTCTGTTGTTATAGGAGTGCTCGATGTTCTCGCATTATTGGTTATAGAGCTACTAATTAAGAAATCATGATCCAATATTACTTTTAAAAACCCGCAAACTGGCTTTACATGTTTTATTCACAGAAAAACACGACAAAAGTCTAATCTGCATTTCTTATGTTTAAATATATATATACTTTTTTTTTCTCTTTTTTTTTTTTTTTTTTGTGTGTGTGTGAATATGTTTTTTCAGACGAGAAATGACAGATTCGTCTTACATGCATCTCATTCAACTTTATCTCTGAATTTCCACTTTTTTCCTTAAATAGTAAAAAAAATTCAAACATTTTCAAATAAAGTGAGGTAGACCATATCGAGACAAAGAAACGCAGGCATGCATGTCAGTTCCTATCTGCTTAGTTTTTTCCATTGCTACTTTAGCCATGTATCTCTGATTTTTTAATATCATATAAACACAGAAGAACCTTCAGCGCTGAGCCTTCCTCCCAAGATATATATTAATGTTGGCACGGTGCATATGGCCCCACATTCAATAAAAGCATAGAGAAATAGAATTAAAAAGAAAGAAACTTACGAAAGGACTATACAAGCTTGTACAGTGACTCTTGTATGTTGGTTTAATCCCTGGCCATCGGTTAGAAGGGCATGTGGGGTTTCTGTATGGTTACATAAAAAGTACTCACAGATACTTTTACTTCGTCAAATTGCTATTGTCATTTAATATATCAGACATTAGTTGGTCATCATTTAATACTCCTCATAGAAGAAAGTATTCCTTCACTTTGGTATTCTTATTTTGCAGTATAATCTTGACGGAAGAATTTACAACCTAATTAGTGTAAAATTGCAAAGCACACGTCGACACGAAACTCATCACTGCCGTTGAGATCAAGCGACAAAAAGCTGTTAAAACGGAAAAACTAAAATATTTAATATTAGATAGTTTTTGTTTCTACAGAAATGTTCGACACATGTAGTAGGTGCTTCAAAGTCTAAAACTAGTCAAAAGTAAACAGCTCAGTGTTCGTGTACTGAGAAGGTGACGAAAATTTTTTCAACCCACGAATTTTTTTAGTATAGCGAGGTACCCCATTGTAAGCCTCTCTCAATGGAAATTCTCTCCACCTCTGGTTTGGCAATTGCTTTAATACCACTTACGCAGGTAATCCCATAACTCTGTTTGTAGCGCTTTCCAAACGTTTGTCATGCTTACCTCATAAAGTAAGACATGTCCCGCCTTTACACAAGGGGCGTCCACGTAATAAGGGTGCTTGAAGTGATCGTTTTGAGCCCAACTGCATTTGGAACCCTCGTAGAAGACACATTAAACCTAGCGTAAAACGGAAAACCAAATTTGGTTATTCTATCGATTCTAGTTTCGATA
The DNA here is from genome assembly GCA_030572315.1 of [Candida] glucosophila. Classification (NCBI taxonomy): domain Eukaryota; kingdom Fungi; phylum Ascomycota; class Pichiomycetes; order Serinales; family Debaryomycetaceae; species [Candida] glucosophila. The sequence continues at coordinate 119,116 of JAJLZR010000048.1, read as the reverse complement.
ACCTCAAGAACTCGAATACTATGTACAGGTTTTAATGACTTATACGTCAATTGCGCCATGGTTGCCACATATATATATATACAGCTCAGGAACCGTTTACTGGATTGACTTCATTTACTTTTACTATGTCTTCAATCTAATTTTATCTTACACTTGAAGTTCGATCTTCGAGTAATCGTTTATTTGAAGCTTCATTTTGTTAGGGTGATTTTATATTCGGAGTGCCAAGTGTGAAGAGAACAAAATTATTTGAAGAACAGCTAAAAGTGTCAATGCAGTTCCGAAAAAATGTCTAATTCTTAAAACTCATCAGAAGTTTCTTCGTTCATTCGTCCAGAAGTATTTCAAAAAAAAAAATGAAGAGCTTTCGATGACAAAAGTGTAGTTCACGGATTGAACTAACACAAAAAAAAAAATTTTTTTTTTCTCACTACCCGAACTTTCCCTGTCACCCTTAAAAACTTTTAACGCTTAGGTAATCCTTGAGCCTAGAAGATGAAATCAGAATCTTCGCAATTATACTCTAATATTTTGTTTTGTAGAACTATGAATGCTTCAGATGAAAAATATGTCAATGCAGAGGCCGATAAGTTTCCAATAGAAGAAAGCTCTTCTAAAGGAAGTACATCGGTTGAAGAATATACCGATATGGAAGCAGACGATGGTTTGCTAAAGAAAATGAATTTAGTAAATAATGCAGTTGAAGAAATAGGGTTAACTTGGTATCATCTAAAGCTATTCTTTCTCGCAGGATTTGGGTATTCTGCAGATTCACAGGTCATGATTGTACAAAGTTCTGTTGCAACGCAAGTGAGTTATCAATTTGGTGTAGATTATCCTTACACTACGGAATGTCTATATATTGGTCTTTTTCTCGGTGCATTGATTATAGGTTTTGGAGCGGACATTATGGGTAGAAAACGTATCTTTAACTTAACGTTACTTTTGACATGCATATTTGGTTTTTTTATAGGCGGTATGAGTTCTCTAGCAACATATAACATCTTTCTAGTGTTAGCCGGAATTACTTGTGGTGGGAACTTAGCTTTAGATGTAACTGTCTTTTTAGAAGTGTTACCTTTTAAATGGAAATGGGTGACTACAACGTTTGCCTCCTGGTGGGGTGTAGGACAGACGATAGCCACGTTGTTTGCATGGGCTTTCATTGCCAACTATAGTTGCGAATCAAAAGACTTTTGCCCTTCGAGTATTAATCGGGGTTGGAGGTACTGTTGGTATGCAAATTCGGCATTGTTGTTAGTTTGTGCTCTTGCAAGGCTTTTTGTTTTTAAAATGGAGGAATCTCCTAAATTTTTGGTTTCGGTAGGTCGCGATGAGGAAGCAGTAGCTGCGCTACAGAATATTGCACACAAGTATAACAGGAAGTGCTCTCTTACTTTAGATCAGTTAGCGGAGTATAACGCCGATGTACCAGCCTACTTTAACGAAAAGGAAGTTACCGTAATGGATATTTTGAAAATTTCATTGCTTCATTTAAAAAAGTTGTTTGCTACTCGAAAGGCTATTAGAAGTACGATAACTTTATTTGTCTCGTGGTTGTGCATGGGTGTGTGCTACGCTGTTTATTCGAATTTTGTGTCAGAGTTCCTTAAGACAAGAATGGGAAGTAATCAATCTACCTTTTTGCAGTACCGAGATTCCACTTTAACCTACTTCGTTAGTATATTTGGTCCTACGATAGCTGCAATATTGACATTGATTCCACGTGTGGGGTACAGGGGTGCTTTGGCTATCGGTGGAGTTGTCGCAATGGCTTTATTATTTGGATATACGAGTGCCGACAACGAAAACGCTAGCGTTGGATTCAGTACCACATCTTATCTAGGCATGAATATCTATTACGGTTGTCTTTTTGCTTACACTCCAGAAGTGTTTCCTGCAGGTGCAAGAACAACAGGTGCTGGGATTGGTTTGCTTTTAAATAGGATAGGGGGAATCATTGCACCAATTGTAGTGTATTATGGTGATACTACTTCTTCTATTCCTCTTTGGGTTTGCGGTGCAATAATTGGGTTTATTGGTCTTTGTGCATTAACTTTACCTTTTGAGCCTACGAAACATAAATCACTCTGATGTGTTGTTTACTTATGTGTTTTACTGGACAAAAAAAAAAAAAGGACCATTTATTCTCCGGTTTCTTGGGTAGTGATGAAATATGTTCCACATTGAGATCTTTTATGCTGTATATAAAAGCTAATGACCTTATAAGGTATGTTAAACAAAAAAAAAGTGCATCGGGATTTTCTTCTATTTTATTAGATTTTTATTTGTTGTAGCTTCTTAACTAGAACAAGCAAGAGAAAGTAGAAACAAACAAAAGCTTTTGTTAAATATATCTCTGACGGATTCAAAAATCGTCTTCCCTCTTTCTATTGCTTTTCGGGCTGGTTGCAAATGGGAAGGTTTTAATAAGGTGACATCAAAGACGTGTCCAAGACTGCGCGTAAGGAGCGAGCCCTTGTTTATTGTTTAGCAAAAAACGCAAAACTGCGTAAACTACGACGAACCTTACAACAATTATTTCATGGCATACACGGAATATATACGTATACATAGAGAAAGAGGCCCATCAAATAAGTTTTTAGGCCAGCGTCCCACTGTTTCTGAACACCACTTTACATCCACTTACTTTATTTTCAATCAATAATTTAAGGCCTTCATTGGCTGATTCTAAACCAGCAGGTAAAACCTCCAACGATGCAGTTTGGATTTTATCCAATACAGGAGGAAGGCAATTGTTCCAGAAGTCTAGGAATGATTCCATCATTTGATCCAGGGCTTTTGCACCAAAATGAACTCTCCCATCAGTCAAGTATCCATCAGTGAAGGTTATATTAACCTTTCTTCCTGACTTGGTAGAGATATCCTTCTCAGTCAAGAATAAGAGATTATTGATAGAAGGATTCTCTGTTCCCTCTGTAGCGTCGTATACTGATTGGAAAGTTTCAAGTGTAGAAACACAATCCATGGCGTATTTAATCTTGTGTTCACCTGCCTTCTTCAACTTATCAGTGATATCAGAATCTTTGTAATCAAACACTTTATCAGCACCTAAAGACAACAAAGCAGCGTGGTTCTTTTTGGAGGCTGTCGTTATAACCTTAATACCATATACCAATTTTGCTATTTGAATAGCTAAAACACCGGTAGCAGTAGCACCACCCCAAATCAAGACGTAGTCATCTTTATTTTTGGCGCTCTCTCGAGGTATCTCAAGATGGTAATGGAAGCTCAAAGCCACGGTCTTAAGCCCCAAAGCCACAGAAGCAGCAGTCTCAAAAGAATTGATTTTGGATCCAGGGTAATGTCCTGGAGCGAGAGCCTCTTTCAGTATCATAGAAGGAGAAAACTTTATAGCCGGCTTTTCACTGACTTTCACATAATTAGAAAACCCACCGTTTTTGTTGATCCCACCGTGGAGTGAGACAGCCACAATGTCCCCTTTCTTAACCTTTGTTACTTTGCTTCCTACCTCTTCTACAATTCCGCTAACATCCGAACCTACAACATTTCCCTTCTGGAACCTGGTAAACCCTTTACCGATAAACCAACCAATACAGGAGCCAGTACTAGCCAAAGGCCTTTCAATGACTCCTACCCCGAGGCCCAACTTTCTGAAGGTCGAAGCTAAAACTGAGCTACTAAACGATTCAGGGTAGATATGTTTCCAGTCTGTTGGATTTACAGCAGATGCAACCGGCTTAAGTATGAACATGTCATCTTCCAAGTCAGGATAAGGAATTTCTTCAACTTGAACCAATTTGTCCAAGTTCCTAGAACCTGTGATAACAGCTCCTTTATTAACAGGCATTCTCACAAAAAGTTATATAAAAGTTATATAGCAGAAAAAAAGAGGTTGCGAATTCGAGAGGCCTTAAATTTCACATAGATGTTGCTGCATAGCTCGCCACCGAATCGAAAAAAAAAAAAAATTCCAAGGCTTTCTTGAAGAAATAGAGAGGAATTGGAATAAGATGGCAAAAAGAGACACCCTACAGTGTAAATACTCGGTATATATATTAAAAATAAAACAAGGGGAGGATAAATAGATCCATTGATAAAAATCCCCAATTTTTTAATGAATTCGTAGATGTCCTTATCTCCGTAAAGAACCGGAGGTAGGAGTGGTCATTTTCTCCAAGTCCTTTTGTTGTCCAGTTTCCGAGAAAGTGCCTAACGAAATGAGGAAGCGCCTTTAAAGAATACTGCACTCCTTTAAGTAGAAACTATCACTAAACCCTTGAGACTTTTTGGAAGAATCCAAATTAGAATCGGTAAAAATTAGCAGCCAATTCTTTGAAGAAGTTCGACCCGCCCTTCAAGATTTGCTAGTGACACCGTCAAACACCTCAATTGGCCCACTTTTGGGTTTTTCTGGTGTTTGGCATATAAGGGAAGGAGCTACACCTATAAAAACTTTTCAATATTTTACCAGTTCCACATCGACAATGTATCTGGTCCTTCCCTCCTCGTGTAGAGTTTCCAATATGAATTCCCTTTTCCAAACCCGAATCATTTGCAAAGACCGCTAAATTGTCATATACTGATTTATGTGTCCCCACGAAGCCTTAGATGATTTTCCTTGTTCTCTAAGAACTTGGAAATTGCTGTGGCACTTCAGAGCATCTCACCACTAAAAAAAAAAAAGCCCTCCGGTCTACAAAAGCATTCGAAGACAATTGCCATCCATAACTGACAACTACTGGTTCATCTGGCCGCTTAGCCTATAGAAGACTTTTGCTCTGTCTGAGGGTACAAGAGTATTGATGTGGGTGTACTAATGTGGGGTGTTGTCCGTAGATGCATATAAACTTTCGAGGTGCAATACTATGGCTGCTCATGGCTGCTACTGTACGACGCAAGTGAAGCTTCGAAGCATAGCCTTACTTTTAGACTTTGCACAAAGCAATTTATTAATTTTGGAAATACGAAGAATGAAAAAAGAATTTCGGGACTGCTGTTAACACTAAAGTTAGCTTTTGTTGTAGGCATTGAACAGAGAATACAGAATACATTTTTATAGGATTAGGTTTGCTCTTTACAGCTTTCGTTGCTGAGTTGGATCAGCTATAAAATTGATTACTAATATCATTCTACTTATTATAATGTTTTGGGTTTTGTTCTGGTCTAAGTGTAGGCACTTTGATGTCTTCAGCAATCACATTAAGAGTTCAAGAATCCAGACGAAGAAGTAAGTGTACAACTACTGTGAAAAATGGTGTAGTACCATGCTCGTTTTGTCATCCAGACGGTAGGAAAAGGTCCCCGCCAAAGATGGTGAGCCATGTCATCCAAGAAAAGGGCTGGTGACATCGCACACGATAACAACTGCAACCGTCACATATACGATGTAATACTAAGGAGTTCATCTCCTAACGATAATAGACTATCAAATCTCTGAAATCATTTAATTGGATTCTAAGAAGTTAGAAAGTAAAGCAATTTTGTAAATTAAAGTAATTTTTATAAAAATTCAAATATTGTTTGCTTAACTTCAAGGCCATATTGAAGGAAAGTAACTTAACATGACTAGAGTGGTGAATTATTTGTTGGAGAAATACAAAGAAGACTACAAAAAGTCTATATCTCATGAATTAACCAACGAGCTCTGCTCAGGAACTTTGCCTAACTACAAGTTATACACATACTTGGTTCAGGATTTGAAATTCTTCCAAGTAGGTATGCAAATATTCGGGAAGACGTTGGCTTATTGCGACGAGCCAACGTCTTCCAACATAATAGCAAAACAGATAGGATTTGTGGCAAATGAAGAAAATGATTATTTCAGTTATTGTTTACTGCATTTGGAAGAAAACAATAGGGAAGAACTAGAGAGCAAATGCAAAGAGATGTTGGCACGCGATCGTTCTCCGACTTTGCCAGCTGTCGAAAATTACCTTGCGTATTTGAGATACATTATCTATAATTCTACTTCTTATGTCGAGATCATTACTTTTGTATACGTTATGGAGCAAGTATACCTCGGATGGGCTGATTATCACCTTTGCAGAGGTAACGTTAGACCAAATCTAGATTTCAAGCATAGAGGTTGGATTGAACTTCATAGTGGTGACAAATTTACCTCATGGGTCGCCTTTTTAAGAAATGAAGTAGACAGAGTTGTGAGATCCGACCTGGATAAGAAGCAGTGCGAGGAAACATTTATAAAAACAATACGCCTTGAGACTGGCTTTTGGAATGCATGTTATCAATATAAAATATAAATTTTCGTCAGAGGGAAAAAAGAAAAATGTAGAGAGTGACACACATGGTTAAAGCAAGAGTTTTTTTTTACTTTATTCTGAAAAACTCTCATTTAAAGTCTAATATACTACCAACGCTTTTCTCATCTAAATATTCATGCTATAACAAAATTTATACTTCAATATTTAAAAAAAAAAATATATCAAAAAATCAAATTTACTCCTCTCTCTCTTCTTCCGGTAATTGCTCCTTCCTCTCTTCCTCTGGTTTAGCATCAGCAGCGTATCCTGTTGTAAATGCCATGTCATGCTTGCTTGGTGGCGTCCATGTTGAAGATCTCCACGCTGGTATACCCGATGCGTATAATTGATCAACTTCTTCAAGAGACAATCCCTTAGTTTCATAGACGAAAAGGAATGTGAAAATCGTACCAAACACAACACAACCGAAAAACACAAATCCAAAAGCGAAATGAATCGATCCAGTGATTGGGGTGGTAAAAAAGGAAATTAAAAATCCCCATGTCCAATTTGCTGCTGTTGCAACGGACATACCCTTTGACCTAATTCTTAATGGATATATTTCAGAAATGATGGAATAGACACCACCAGCCCATGTAGATGCAAAACAGAAAATGAACAAAGTAGTAATAAAAATCATAGCATCGCCTCGTGGTTTCTTTTCAGGGTTTGTAACATCACCTACCGTACCTAAAACGGAATAGATAAGCAAAGCAACCATCATAGATAAACCACCAGACAACAAACACAATCGCCTCCCAAGTTTATCAATTAAGTAGATTCCTAAGAAAGTTGAAGCAAAATTCACAACACCCAAAACTATAGAAGTTTCAAAGGAATCATTAAGACCAACACTTTGAAAAATTGTAGTACCATAGTAAAAGAAATAATTGTTACCAGTCAACTGTTGTAAACTCTGTAAGAGGACTCCAGTGAGGACTCGCATGAAAATCTTAGGTTTACCGTATATCAATTGACTCCAAGACGCATTACCTGCAATCTTCTCCCTTTCAATACCGGCTTGAATCATCTGCACTTCGGTATAGACGCCCGGGTCTTCACTAGATACACTGTTAGAGGTGGCAATAGATTTCTTCGCTTCTTCGAGTTTATTCTTCTCAATTAGATACCTAGGTGATTCAGGCAGGAAAACCATTCCGGTAAACAACAAGATAGCCCACCCAAAACTTAAACCTAAGGTGATTCTCCACTGTCTAGTGTCAGAGTACTCGTGATAAGTGGCATAGTTTATACAATAGCCCATAAAAATACCGAATGTAACGTTAAGTTGGAAACAACAGACTAAAGTACCTCTGAATGCTTTAGGAGAAATTTCACCAATGAACAATGGTGACAAAACCGATATTGTACCAACACCAAAACCGGATATCAACCTTCCGATCACAATCTCAATCCATGATTTGGAGGAATTTTGAGAAGCTATCTGAATAATAATCCCTACCACATATATCAATACAGCTGCCATCATACCAACACGACGTCCTCTCAAGTCTGCAATCTTCGAGAAAAAGAGACAGCCAAAAGCACAACCAACATTGAAGATGGACACAATAAGACCAACTTTGTAAGTTTTTGAAGCTCCTTCAGCATTTAACAATTTAAACATATCTTGGTATACGGGCATATTGGTAAAACCAGAAATGGTACCAGTATCATAACCGAATATAAAACCACCAAAAGCAATGAAGAAACAAAGAACAATGGACTTCAAATTTTGCGTTGCTGACTTTTCTGGCAACACAGGCAAGTTATCTTCCATTTCGCCTTGGGATATTTCATTTTCATGCTCCGACTCCTGTTTTTCTAAATCGTTATCACCCTTTTCTTCTGTCACAGGACTATCAGAACTGTCAGGAAGTCCTGAATCTCTATTGCTTTCATCTTTGATATTATCTCCCCCCCTTAAATCGTTCTCAGTATATGACATCTTGAAAAAAAATTATAAGCTACTGAAGAATACCGTTGAGTAAATGGTGGAACTGTCTCTTTTATAAACTCTCTTCTCCCCACTATCAGGTGATAATATTACTGGGGGAAAATTTTTAATAGGTTCCCTTCATTTCTGCAATTTGCTCCACGAGCTTTCTAACCATTTTGTTGTATGCAAGGAAACGTAGGGTCACGGATGAATAATAACTGCTCGCTTATGCTCTTGCAGGAAAGTATAGCAAGAGCTGGAAAATTGTTGGTTCCATCGGAACAAACATCTGCATATCGGCAAATGAAGATATTATTTTTTGGACAATATTCCGCAAAAAAAAAATGTATATACAGGACTCCTACTTCTTTTCTTGCATTAATCCGATATCCAGCATATTATTGCGGAGATATTCCGGAGACAATTACGTGAAAGAAATTTTTAGAATAGTAACAGACATTAGTTGTCGTTATATATACAAACAAGCCATAAGAGTTGCTGGGATTTATCCTATAATTACACACGCCATGATGATCAATTATATTGAAGGTGCAGATACTTCCCTTCTCTACTTCTTCTTTTCCTTCTTTTTCATTATTTTACTTTTTTTTTTTTACTTTTTTTTTTTACTTTTTTTTTTATTTTTTTTTCTCTATTTTTCTTTTTCCTTCGTTTCTTTTTTTTTTTTTCTTTCTTTTTTTAAACTTTATTGGTTCTTTTTCTTCCGAGAGTCATGAGAAAATCGGGCAGCTTTGTCATACCTTGCATCTGGCATCCAGTAGTTTTTCCGCTCTTTCGCTTACCTTAATGTACTCCACCTTCTATCTGTAGCTACATTGAAAGTCAGAATCATTAGTAAACAATTTGTTTACCCACGGTGAATTATCTCCAAGCCCATTCATCTGCTGAAGCACAAGAGTACAAAAGCTAAAGTTTGAAGCGAAAAGCAAATCCGGAAAACCGATACATCTATACATCTTTTTTATTTTTTATTTTTTTTTCCGCTCCGACTCGCTCGTTTAACTGAAGAATGCACGAAATTTTACAAGTGATCTCTCTTCGGGGTACACCAAAACGTAGAGGGTCATTTGGTAGCTTGCGTATGTCCAAGATGCTTTATTCTACGTTGTCTGAATTAGTAACGCGATGCGGGAGATTTTACTTAGTATAAGTTGGAGAAATAGAGGGTCTGCAATAGAGTGAAACTCAAACCAGAGAAGAGCGATGACTTCGAACTACTTCGACTAACGGGAGCGTCTTGTTCTGTGGTACGTAGTCATTTTGAGGAACGTCAAGCAAAACATGATATTATCACATGACGAAAGGAAACGGTATAAGATTTCTGGGGACTAAACATTGCTATACAGTAATGTTTGATCTTCTAGCAATTACTAGACGCATTTTAAAGAAAGATCAATAATTTCAGAGTAGTACTCTCAAGTATTATAAAATTTGGGTTTTTTTTAGTTTAAGGACTTTTTTTTTTAATATATATATATATATATATATCCTTATATTTTCAATAATGCCTCTAACTTTTAGCGAAGGTGCGAAAATTAATCTTAGCATTAAAAATTTGAACGTAGTTTACCCAAAAAAACATGTCAATCTGCTAAGTCTTGATGTCAATATGAGTTTAAACAAAAAAAGCCGTATTTGTTTTATACTTCGTACTTAACAATTGCATGTAGAATATTTCATTTTTGAAATAATTTTAGTTTCCTTAAGAAATTCTAAGGCTAAGGCCTCTTATAACAAGGTTTTGAAAAAAAAAAAGAAAATATATATATATATTTATATATATATTGCTAGTATCCCTGCAAACTTAACTGTCGCTAGCATCCTGAGGATAAGACAAGCCGTTATCGAACCTTATCTGATCCATAGTTTTCATGACCAAAAGCGACTCGTCATGGGGCATAACTTGAGACTCAATTTCTCCATTCCTGACACAGCGAGCCACAGCTTCCGCTTCGTAAATAAATCCATGAAACTCGCTATCATCCTGAAAATTAATACTTTCAGTTTCGTCATTGAACACTATTCTGAATTTTCTTGGTCGTGCAGGATTATCGCCCCACATCTCTAACGCACCTTTTGAACCCTCTAAACGCAAAAACGGCTGACGACCATTGGTCGTATTAGAGCAAGTTAAGATTCCATGTTTTCCATTCTCATACTTCACTAGGACAGATGTGTTGTAGTCAACATGGTCTTCAGGGTCAACATTTAAGAAAGACTTTGTACTAAATTGTGAAGCATTCTTTCCAATTCCAGTATCAAGTAAAATGCGAGCATAGGTTAAAGTATAAATACCAACGTCCAAAAGCGCGCCTCCTGCTAGATTGACATCTCGCACTCTGGAAGATGAAGGAAGCTTACTGATCTCAGCGTCGTAAGCAAAGTCCGCAAAAAGTCTGTGAATTTGACCTAAGACTTTATCCTGGGAAATATATTTTTTAACTAATTGAATGCAAGGCAAAAATCGAGTCCAAACGGCTTCCATGAGAAACTTGTTTTTTTGTCTGGCAATTTGCACCAATTCACTAGCATCTTTCATATTGACAGTTATAGGTTTCTCACATAAGACATGTTTTCCTTGTTCCAAAGCAAGAATAACTTGTTCCTTATGGCATGGATGAGGAGTTCCAATATAAACAACATCAACCAGGTCATTCTTGAAGAAATGATCATATGAGTCAACTGTCGGTTGTACGCCCTCATTATTTTCAAGATTGATATTTGCTTTTCCAATAAAAGAGAGGCCCTTCTCTTTTGAGGAAGTACCAATACAAGTTATAACATGTTTTGTCTCACTCTTCGGGTTAATATTGTTCAAGCATAGATCATGTACAAATTGAAGAGAAATATTACCAGCACCTAAGATACCCCACTTTATTATTCCCATAGTCAATGCTCTTAAGATTGAATAATTAGGTGTGGTAATCGAGAATTTCGCGACAATTATTAAATACTTGGTTAGCTCCGCATTCGTGAAAGTTACCATGTTGCATTCGTTCGTAGACTGAATTGGAAAATCAATAAAATTTCATGATTCCCGTCAGGATCGTAATTAATCATTATAATAATGAACTCTAGTTCCGATTATCATAGTAAGATCAGAGAGGACGGCTTCCTAATTATCAGAGACTTTCTTACTTCTGACGAAATTGAAAAGTATCGCGCAGCATCTGAAAAGTTGATTGAATATGCAAGAGAAGGAAAATGGCCCCATGTAAGAACGAGAGGAAAGCAATTCCCTCCTTGGCCTAAAAATTTCAGCCCTGATATCTGGGGCATAACAGGGCTCCTAGATCCTGATCTCAAGGATTTGTCATATCCTTTTCATGAGTGCTATGCTTCCAACAAGATATTGGACGTTGCAGCTAGCATCTTAGGAACTAAAAGGGACAGGCTTAATATGGAACTCTTTAATATGCTTATTAATCCATTGTCGGACTTTGAGTTAGACTGGCACAGAGATACAATTAAACCAGATGCTACACCGGAGGAAGAAGCAGAACTTCTCTTGAGGGATCCATTCGCTGGCACTCAGTATAATCTTCCTTTAACGGAAGACAATTGTCTAATAGTTATCCCTGGATCCCACAACAGAGTAAGGACCGTCGAAGAGCGTGAGAAGACATCTAACAATTATAGAAAAGAATTTATTACGGGACAAATTACCGTCAAATTGAATCCTGGTGACATTGTCTTCTACAACAACAACATCTTACACAGAGCCAGATATGATTCCCAAAATACTAGGATTACCTTGCACGGTTCTTACGGGCACGTCGGGCACGGGGAATCAAGGGCCAAAGGTGTTTTGCAGCATGGCGTAGCAGAATGGCTACCACGTCTTGAAACGAAAAATGAAAACTTGAAAGAGTTGAAGAAAAAGTTAGAATCCTTGGCCCAACAATATAAAAGTGTGAACTTAGGCTATGCACTCGATGGTTAGTATTATTCAAAGTGTTCTATTTAGTTTTATCGAGCATTGTAGGTCGTAGGACAATAACCATCAAAATGACTAGGAATAAATTTCTCCTATTATCAATAACTCTCTATGATTTCAAGGACAAGCATCTAATCACGTGAGTAGATTATACTCCGGAAATCGATTTAACACGTTGTGCTTAATGAATGCAAATTTAAGCAAAGAATGACTAGAGAAGACGATTTCGGAGTTCATATTCTTAATTTGCCATATGGAGATGGGTGGAGTAAAATATTTGGGATGGAGAATTTTGGAAACACGTGCTTCTGTAACTCTATCTTACAATGTTTGTTTTATACTGAAAAATTTAGAGCGCATCTTGCTTCCCAGGGCGGTCTCTCGTATGACAAAAAAGGGTCAGTTTATGGAGTACAACAACATCCGTATGTCACAAAATATGAACTCAATTTTAGAAAAACGAGGGAGCTGATAAAGAGTTCTAAGATACTGTCAAACAATGCAAATAATGATAGGCCCAAATCGTCTAGAAAAAGCGGACTTTTTGGTATTAAATTAAACAGCGGGAATACAGGGAACAACAGCAATAATAATGGAAATTTTACCAACAGTAACAGTAGTGTTCGTTCTCTAGCAATTGATGTTCCATCAAATGTTCCCTTCGTAAAAAGGGCGAAGGAATGCACGTTCCTCACAGCTGAACAAAAACTACGCATCAAGAAATTCGCCGAACTCCGTAACATGGAATTGTTAATAACTCGTACTACGAGGCCATTGGATAAATCAGAGAATGATATGCTGTTTATGTTGAACAGTGATTCATATTATAGTGAGAACAATGCTTTACAAGAAAAGGCTACGAAAGGAGACTTAATATTGATATCGCCGCTGTCATCTATTGTGGTAGTCGGTATACCACAACCTGATCCTTCTCTGAATACGACATATCAAGCAACGCTCCAAAACCCGTCTATTGATCAACGAAAAAGAGCGGCCCTACAGAATGGACCTATCATTAATTTAGACCACCCGATATTGAAGGCTTCAAATCTACTGGATGACTCTGACTTGCTATTTGCCTTGAAAGATATTTACGAATGCATAATTGAAAATGACTCACAGGTCGGTGTCGTTTCGCCTAATTATTTTATTAGCAAGTTGAGGGAGAGGAATATTTTATTTAGCCTGATAAATATGCATCATGATGCCCATGAGTTTTTCAATTACTTGTTAAATGTTATTATAGAATATCTAGACAAATATCATGGTCATGAAGTTAATTGGGCCAACCAGCTATTTCAAGGTCTAATCACAAATGAAACTAAGTGTCTTCAGTGTGAAACAGTCACATCGAGAGACGAGGAGTTTTTAGACTTATCGATTGACATTCCAGGTGGTGAAAGTTCTTTTTCGTTAACATATGCGTTGAACAATTTTTCTAAGAAAGAAATTCTTACCCAGCAAAATAAATTTTATTGCAGCAAGTGTGCTGCCTTACAGGAGGCTCTAAAGACTATCAAATTAAAGAGTTTGCCTGAAATATTAGTTATCAACCTTAAGCGGTTTAAGTATGATGAGGAGTTCAATAAAGTAGTTAAATTGTTTGACACCATATCATATCCTTTGAAGCTAAGACTTTTTAACACGACAACAAATAGCGGAAAATCAGAAGATGGGGCAGGAGATGGCAACTTTAGCTTATATGAACTTTATGCTTTGGTAGTTCATATTGGAGGAGGTCCTCTGCAAGGCCATTATGTCTCTCTATGTAAAAACAAAGCAGGATTATGGTTCCTCTTTGATGATGAAACTGTCGAATTAGTGGATGAAGCATATGTTTTGAGATTTTTTGGATGTGGTCCTGGGCTAGCAAGTGCCTATATTCTTTTTTATCAAAAGTGTAACACTATGGATGAAGATGAAGTTGATTTTGGCTTTAATCCTCATGACTTATATGATGGTAACGACTTACATGTTGAAGACTCTTTTGAAAACTCGGATTTCACTGAGCCCTCTTCGGATAGAGTGAACACTAGTGCTTCTCTTGCGTCAGTCTTAGAACAAGACTCTTTTCATGAAGGTAAGCCGGAGAATATTTCAACAACAGAAACTTTCGTTAATAAGGAAGATTCACAAAACAAAAGTAAAGACGATGATATTTCTCTGAATAAATCAAAAAACAAAGAAACCAAAAAAGCAGATACTTTGAAAGAGAATGACTCCAATGCAGCCATTGGAAATTCTGAGAATTCTTCTAAACCAGAGAAAAAAACATGGGTTGCTGGTTTAAAAAGAAGAGAATCAAAACTCATTCCTAATTTAGAGAGGAGGAATTCCTTCACAAGTATCATATCGGGCACACGTACACCTTCAAATAAGAAGAACACTAATACTGGGGACAAGAAAAAGAGTATATTCAATCTCAAAAGATGGTCATGAGATCTCATCACGTGATGAAACATCATGTCAAAATGGTTAGATTTCTTGTGGCTAAATACTTTATATTTTAGGTTAAAGTGAAAAAAATAATGGGAAGTGTTTCACCAAGTTTGAAAACGACTCCAACATCTTCTTTAGTAACACTTGCAGCCGGCTGCTTCTGGGGAGTCGAAAAAGTTTTTAGGAATTTTTTTACCGGTAAAGGTTTGGTTGATGTCAGGGTGGGGTATGCTAATGGTGATCCCTCTGTAAATAATGTATCCTATGAGAAAGTCTGTAGTGGGAGAACAAATTTTGCTGAAAGTGTACAAGTTTCCTACGAACCCTCCGTTTTGTCGTTGGAAAGCATATTGAATATCTTCTTCAGAACTCATGATCCTACTACAGTTAATGCACAAGGACCAGACATCGGAACGCAGTACAGGTCAGCTGTTATGACACATAATGACAAGGACCTACGTATTGCAGCAGATGTTAAAAGCCAAATGCAGAGAGAATGGTTTCCCAACTATCCTATTGTTACCAGTATCGAACCGATAAAGATATGGCATGACGCCGAAGACTATCATCAAGAATACTTAGAAAAAAATCCTAGTGGATATGAATGTCCTACTCATTTTTTGAGGACAAAACCAAAGGTGTAAATATAAGCTATATTTATTTAGTAGTGCGAGCAATAAAAAACTTCTTTAACTTACGCGCAGTAGTAGATCGTTAGCTAGTTCAAAATCAAGGTAAAGCGAGACAACTATGTCACTATGGGTAGATAAGTATCGTCCTAAAAAGTTGGAAAACATACCATACAATGATTCTGTTACGCAAAACCTAAAAGCATTGGCCAGTTCGGGTGATTTTCCGCATTTACTAGTATACGGTCCGCCAGGAAGTGGTAAGAAAACGAAAATATACGCAACATTGAATGAGTTGTTTGGGCTGCAGTCTGAAAGACTAAAGATAGATATAAGAACTTTTACGTTGCCCTCTAATAGGAAACTCGAATTTAATGTTTTGAGCTCACCTTGCCATCTAGAAATAACCCCTTCAGACATGGGAAATAACGATCGAATTGTTATTCAGGATCTTTTGAAAGAGGTAGCATCTACTGAGCAAGTGGATTTCGGAAGCTCCAAGAATGGAATGAAGCATAGGTTTAAAGTGGTAATATTGAATGAGGCTGACCACTTGAGTAGAGATGCACAAGCAGCATTGAGACGAACAATGGAGAAGTATTCTGCAAATATAAGATTGATAATGATAGCTAATACTATCTCAAGTATAATTTCCCCAATAAAATCGAGAACTTTGCTAGTCCGTATGCCAGCTCCTTCAGAGGAAGATATCGCTAGCATTTTATCTCATATAGCTGCTAAAGAAGCAGTGAAGTTTAATCCTCCCGATGACGGCAAAAAGAAAGAGTTTTTCATAAATGTTGCCAGACACTCAGATAGGAACTTGCGCAAAGCACTATTGAGCTTCGAGACAGTCCTGATGCAGGCAGAACTGATTACAGTAAGAGATCCAAAGGAGACTTTTATTAACCTTGACTGGGAAACAGTCATTCAAAATTTATCAAAAAGTATCTTTTCTAATAGAAGCGTAGCAAACTTAGCTAAGGTAAGGGTAGTATTTTACGAATTGCTAGCACATTGCATTCCCGCAAGAATTATATTAAAAAAGCTTTTGTTTGATCTCATAGACTTGTGTCAGAAAAAACCGAAGATCACTACCAGTTTGGTCGAAATTGCAGCCAATTTTGACGAAAGACTAAGTTTAGGACAAAAGAGTATCTTTCATTTAGAAGGATTCGTCGCAAAAGCTATGCTTGCATTAGAAAACCAATAATTAAGAGTTATTATATAACCTAAATACTCCAAGTGACTAAAAAAGAATCAATGACTCTTCAGTAATACAAGAGAACACAAATTTATATCTTAATTCTGAATTTTGTTATCTGCTTTGAAATCCGTTGTTTTACCGTTTTCTACTACCTCATTATAATCTGGAGGTGGCCCCACCAACGTCGAATGATTGATCCCGTATACTTGCGTCGTGTTCGAATTCGTTTGTCCCAAGACCAGTCTCTCGTTATCTTGGTCGCTTTGGCCGTAAAGTAGTTCATCATCTTCATGCAATCGCGTGTAGTATTGATTAAGACGTTCTGAGTGCTGCCAGAGAATGTAATATAAAGCAAATATTATGCCTGGTGCATGTCCTAACAAAGTTAAAATCACACAAACTAAAAAGGGGCCTGCCTTATAGTTGTATTCCAAAAGTAATAGCACCGGTAAAGGGGGCAATATAAACGCTAAAAGTATCAAGATTATTTTTTGTAGCATACTAGTACCATGTCGCTCTGTTTGTTCAATTATCAAAGCCATACTTTTTTAAGACTTTACGTTAATAGATAAAATAGTTTATTTCGCATTATCAAATCTATTGATCAATTTAGTTGGGCGTATCATGAACGCCATCAAGGAACTAATATGGGGACCTGACCCTAAAGAGCAGGTATGTGAATAGGTATATCAAAAGCAAATTTGAGCATGAATTACTAACTGACATAGATGAGAAAAATCAATCAATTACTCCGCAAGAACAAAAGGGAATTGGATGCATCAATGAGACAACTACAGAACTTGAGGGTGAAGACAGAGGGGCTAGTCAAGAAAGCGGCGAAGTTGAAAGACCCAAAGTCTGCCAGGATTTATGCGAAAGAATTGATAAACATCAATAAGCAATATACCAAGTTGCATGTATCAAAAGCAAGGATCGACTCGATATCGATGTCTTGCAATGAACAATGGTCTATGAACAAGTTTAAGGATTCATTGCATTTGCTGACAGGTGTTATGCGAGACGTAAATCAACTTGTAAATATTGGTGCGGTGCTGACGACAATGCAAGAATTACTGAAAGAATTAATGAAAGCTGGCATCATAGATGAAATGATAGATGACGCCATAGACGTTGATAATGGAGAAGAACTAGAGGATGAATCGCAGGAAGAAGTAGATAAGATAATTCTGAATTTAACTGAAAAAAGAAAGGAAGCACCTTCAGGTGACACAATTCAACAAGAAGAGACTCTCGATACCGGTCCAGTTGAAGAACACGCAGAAGAGGATTCTGAAGCTTTAGACGAAATGAAGCAGAGACTAAAAGTACTTCAAGAGTAAACTTTTCGAGCTAAAACTACCAACAAAAATCAGGGAACCCATTCAGTCCAGCCGTAGTATTATTCCCTTTAAATATATAAATTCTGATGTAACATGCTATAGAATCAGTAATCTTAACTTTGGATTTGCTTTTCAAGGTCCCTAGACCAAGAATCAAGTTCCATTATGATTGACTCCATTTTGCTGACTCGTCTTTCTATAATATCAAGCTTTTCCAAAGTGGCCTCAAAATCTTCATCTATAATTGTTAGCAATCTAAGGCAAAAACTCTACCACAGCAAAATAAACATACTTTCTCTCTTCATATCTAGGGTGCTTTGTTCTAGGTTAGTAAAATATTGGTCCAATTTGATATAGTTTAAAGATTGGTTTGTGTTCAAGTTTTCCAATAGATTCAAATCAACTACCGCGGCCTCGGTGTCAGAATCCATCAACTGTGACAATAAAAAAAAAGAGTTGGAAATAAGTTGACTCGAATCTTTTTGAGGGACCATTTTAAAACATAACGTAGTTTAAAGATGCTGGTGTCAGACAACGAAAGGGGCCCTACATTTTTCGCATTTTACTTCGCACTTCAATTTCTCAGAAATAAGCTCTATTGAACTATGTACAGTATTAGAAACAAGAATGTTAGAAGGTCGAATAATACATGTCAAACTCTCGACAATTAGCGACCTCTAAACATCCTATATAAGGGTTCCTTCGATTTTTGTATATTAGCCCACTTTTTGGTAGGACTCTCATTAAGCTTTTGAGAATAGTCCACAGTTGATGGTTGGTCGACGCAACGTGTCACACTGACTCTCACAGGAGAACTCTTGTTAACGATTTCAAATTTACCAGGTAATTTATCAGCTGCCTTCCTAAGGCCTTCCTTAGCTACCTTTTCATGAACATCTCCACCAATTTCAAACAAGACCTTACCAGTTGTCACTCGACATCCCCAGTGTGAAAAAGAGCCTTTACCTTTACCCATTCTGGTTTGGTTTCCTTTGATGCAAATTGCAAGGTCGCAGACAAAACGTGTAATGAGCAGCCCTCCTGATGGTCTTATCTCTCTTCTTATAACTTTGTCTGCTTCTTGGAGCTGAGGTGCTGTCATTCGAACACCTTCTGATTTCAACCTCAATCCATAATTACCAAAAGCCAAACTATTACCTTTAACAGATCCTCCAGTGTTCACCTTCACTCTTCCTTTAAACGCCTTCCTTATTCTTTTGAACCTAGGTGCGTATTCATGTCTGCATCTGACACTGTTGTGTGATACTATGTTCCCTTTGATAAATTGTCCGAATATACTACTTCTTGGTAAGCCCAACCCAGTTATTTTAGCTGTTCTTGCGAGCGGTAGGCCTAAAGATAGCATCATGAAGATATTTCACAAGAGAATATAAAGTTTACTGTCAAAATGGAATACAAATATAACCTTTTTTTTTTTTTTTTTTTGTTCTTCCGTCGACTTGAAAATTACACAAAGCCATACACTTAGACAATATATACAGATGCAATCAACGAATTTCCACTTTAAAATTGTTTGCTAAATCTTTTTGAACATTTTCTTGCACTTCGTTTATCTCGGAATTAGTGAGATTACGATCCATGGATTGGTAATTTATTCTGTAGCAATTTGATCTCCTGCCATTTTTAGGGTGTACAAAATCATCTATCATTTGAACATTTTCTACTAAGTCATTGGCATGAACACGCACTGTTTCCATAACATCATTAACATGTAAAGGAAAACCGTCTGGTAGCCAGAATGAGACATCTCTTTTTATCCCCGGAAACTTGGAATATGGTTTAAATGTTGTTATCTTACCTTTTTGAAATTGTTTAGCAAATCTTTCATCTAAGGTCCAGAAAAGTCTGATGTCCGGAATACCAAAAAGAAGCATAGCTATCCTGTCCAAACCGATTCCAAAAGCCCAGCCAGCTTTTTTATCACCTAAACCTGCGTTCAATAGGAGAGGTTGTTGAACCAAGCCACAACCGCAACATTCTAGCCATTCTCCTTTCCACCAGACTTCTATTTCCCAGGACGGAGAAGTCCAAGGAAAGTATGCTTCAACCCATCTTGCTTTTAGTGGTTCATTAAAGTAAGGGTCATCGGCTCCTGCCTCCTTAGCCGACTGTTTGGCTGCTTCAAATACCTGGTTCACAAGATGCTCTATAGTTTTCTTCAAATGAATGCTAAGTAACCGAGTTACTTCCGAACTCATATAAGGCTGTCTCGGGTTTTTATCATTGTAAGGTTTGTCTCTGAAAGGGTCATCAACTGTAATATTGGATTTCGGAATGGCTTCGATATCTTCAGCCACTATTTTTTCAATAGATGGGTGGTCTAAAGACCATAGCTTTGATCCTTCCAATTGATGGAAGGCTGGATAATGTGTTCTGTCTACTTCGTCCTTTCTATAAACGTCTGCGGCTATAAAGTACCCAGACGTGGGACAGGTTTGAAAACACTCGTACTCATGAGCTGATGCATGGGTCCTTAAAACATAGTCCTTATTCAAGTAATATGTATCAGACTTTGATCTACCCGGATGGTCGTCAGGAAACATGAGCATGTCAAAGTTCTCTACGGTAGTTACTATTGGTTTGAAATCCTTGTAAAACGTGTAGTTCATTCCCTCAAAGCTTCTCTCAATGAGATCAACCAAAATGCCTACTGGATGATTAGGATTCTGATGCAATTTCCTTTCTGTTAATTCAAGAATATACGAAGGCGTGTTAGTCCAGTCGTCACTTTTATAATTCTTATTGTCGATTTGGTATTCTTCTGGATATTTCCTTAGATCTGAATATGGTCTAATGCAGGTGCTTCCGTGCACACAAGCAGGAGAACTTTTTAAAAGAGACGTAACTAATCCATTCGTAGAATTTAGCCTCTTCTTAATCACCGACCTTATCATAACTTTCCAGTTTTGCTATCATGTAAGTGTAAGAAGCCGTGAAAAATCCACATGCTTGGTACTGCATATACACACGCTCGTATTGTCTTAAGATGGCCACTTTGGTGAATTTAATTCGCAAAGTTCCTATTATACACTATTTAGTCTTCTTAGTTTCGCAATAAATAATTTAGGTAATAAAAGTAAAGATTAAGACAGGGCTCGCTCACCAAGTCTCTTGAAGGTATCTTCTCTCGTCTTCCATTTTTATTAAGTACTTCTCGCTAGAGTCTTGATCCAAGTGAGCATATTGCCGTAATATCTCACACAAAGTTATTCTTACTTGACGAGGCATCGTACCGCTGGACCCACAGAGGTAGACAAAAGCATTTTCATCAAATATTAATCTCCCAACTAAATGACGCTGTTCAAACAATCTGTCTTGAACATATTTCACTTTGCACTTGTTTTCCCTCGAGAAACAAGTAAACAACTTCAAGTGATTGCTCTTTTCTAATTCATACCATAAATCAGAAAAAAGAAAATCTTTATCGCTATATCTAAAACCACAGAAAAGATATAGATCTCTATTCAGCTGCGATGAAACAACATCCTCAATTAATGACTTCATCGGTGCGATTCCTAAGCCCGGCAGTATCATTAATATTGGTGGTAACTTAGCGCCGGATACTTGAAAGTCCATATCAGACTTCTGTAAAGAAAAGATTATCTTGTCGTGTTTTTCTAAATTTTTCAACCACTTTGTACACAAGCCCTTTCTGATACGACGAATAATGGTTTTATACTCCACGATGCCTATGACCAACTCTACTTGCTCTGCCGATGGCCTTGATGCTATCAGAAAAAACCTAGGCTTTATGATGGGAAAAATGTCTAGAATGAATTCCAAGGGTATTCTCAAGTTTTTTTGAAACTCCAATATCGTTTCCAATATCAGTCTACGTGGGCGATTTGCGTAATCGAACAAATCCGTGTCTTCGATATTGCTAAACTCCCTCAACCTTTCCATCTCTCTTTCTCCGTCACTATTAGAAGAGTCAACAAAATGCCATAAGGTGAAGAAAAAAGACCTTGTCGGAACTGACATAATATCTAGATGGTGCGTTAATAGTGACCTCAACGTGAGCTTGTCTTCCGCTATCAAGTTACCTTCTATAAACGGAAGCTTGTCTTTTATCCGCAAAGGTTTGTCAGCAATAGAAATCCAATGCGGTTGCAGTTGAATTAGAGATTCTACACTTTCATCATCATTATACGGATATAATGCCACCGTATCTCCGGGTGTGTATTTTAGCTCTCGTGAAGAAATAATAACGTGTCTTACATCTTGGAAATGATCTTGTGCTGTTATTCTATCGCAGGATTCGATGCGTCCTTCTAAAATACCGGTATTTGGTGAAAACCTCGACAAATGTATCTCTTGGGCTCTATTGTGTCCTTTTGTCGTGACTTCCTTCCCCTCAACTATTTCCACAGGAAAAGCTGGTGGAAGCAACTTAGTGTCATCAATCTGACCCGCTAGGTTAGGAATATTTTCTTGTAAAGATTTTATCAATGAACCTTCCCATTCGCTAAAATAGTTATCAAGTCCTTCAGGTGACTGCTCGTCAGCCTCGCATCGAGAACTAAGTTCTTCGCAACCTAATTTCATCAATCTGGTATGTAACTTTTTAATCGCGTAATTAAATTTTGGGTAGGAAGAATCACCCAATCCGAAAGTCGTAAGTTTTATATGATCCAACAAGTCCGAAGGTAATGCCTTCCTTAAAATAAATTTCATAAACTTTCTTCCATTCCTGGGAATTTCTCCTTGTCCGGTGGTAGAGCATATGATCACCAAATATTTAGTTTGAAGGACTAAATCCTGCAAAGGAAATTCGTCTAACGCACAAAGCGCAATACTTAACCCCAAATATCTAAGCCTTTGAGCAAGAAATTGGGAATACTCCTGTGAATTACCAGTTTCTGACCCATACAATATTGTTACCGAAGGAATTTTACTCATAAATTTATCAACGCAACACCTTAAATAATATCACCAATGCTGCAATCAGAGACTAAAGTAGCAATAATCTGGCAAAATGCATCTTTTTCTTTTTTTTTTTTTTTTTTTTTTTTTTTTTTTTTTTTTTTTTTTCCGGTTATACGGAGTGTAAATCTCGAAATAAAATTAGTTAAGGTCTGTTCGTGTTGATTGAGTGTGATGGTGTCCAAGAGGAAAAATTCAAGTCATGCAGACAAAAGTAAAAAGCAGAAAATCAAGCACTCACCTGAAGAATTTAAACAGTTTTATTCATCCACATTAGGTCTTGTTAATAGCTTGAAAGATGAAAAAACTAATGAACTTCTTGTAACACCGTTTGTAAAATTACCATCTAAAAAATTGTATCCAGATTATTACAGTGTCATTAAAAATCCTATTACTGTAGGAGATATTCAAAAAAATTTAAATAAGGGAGGCTATTCCTTGGAAGATACAAGCAACTTTTTGCAGGATTTCAAATTACTACATGAAAATGCTATACAGTACAATGATCCAGAATCTTGGATAGCCCAAGACTCGAAGAGGATATATGAGTTCGTGCGTGATCAGGTGGAACAATTCATGGGGGAGGATGAGCATAATGGAGAGTCGATAACTTCAAAGCAGGGCACAGTAAACAACGAAAATAGCAAGAGGCTGACGGCGAAAACGGATGACAACGAGAATTCCTCTCAGACATTTTCATTAAATGAAATTTCAAGTCGTTGCAAGGAGGTTATTAATGAAGTCATTGAACATGAATTCCCCGAAATAGGGGTCATCAGTGGGCCTTTCTTTGAAGATATTGACAAGAAAGAGTATCCAGATTATTATCAAGTAATCCAAAACCCAATGTCATTTAAGCGATTGTTATCTCTCTTGAATAAGAAAAGCATTTTTTTGCCTGAAAATTCTCTAGAGGAAAATTTGCAAGCATTTTATGATAACACGTCTTTGATTTTTTCTAATGCGCAGTTATATAATGATCCCAAATCCTTAATCCATCAAGACGCTATAACTCTTAGCAAATTTTTTGATGAAAAATATGATGAAATGTATTCTATTCTTGTGGGTTCACAAAAGAAAGAGCCAAGTAAGTTGAAGTTGAAGTTGAAAAATGGCAAGAAAGAGAACCCAAACCCACCTAAAGTGAAACTTAGCTTAAAATTGAAACAATCTGAAGATGAAGGTGAGCGTGAAGAAGAGAAGGAGCCTCAACCTGTAGTTAAGAAGAAAAGGGGAAGAAAGAGAAAAGATGAAATTGACCTAATTAAGAAGGAAGAAAGTACAGCCCCAAGAGAAGAGGTACAAATGGGACCCAATGACCAAGATAGGATTCATGGTGATTTTCTCCAAAAGAAAGATGAGGCTGATCAGGATAATAAAGATATCAGCACTACGACAGAGTCAAATGCTATGGGTAAGACATCGGCTTTATTTTCTAGCGAAGATGCCTTTATACAGGAAACAATTATTAGTTCACCCAGAATACAAGTAGGTAATGTTGTTCAACAGGCAAAGAAAGGTCAGCTAGAAAATACTTCTAAGATGAGTCAGCTTTTGAAAAAGGCATTATTTCCAGCACATCTGGTAGGACAAAATTTAAGCTTATATGAGTATAAATTTCCGTCTACAGGTTACTCGACGCAATCATATTGTTTATCCCTTCCCCCTGACCCTTACAGTTTGGCTAACCTCAGAATTCTCTTGCATCATGAGTTATGCGAAACCAAAAAGAAGGATCAAATAGATGGGAATCCCTTTGGATCGCTGGTCTCGGAGGAAGAGTTTCAGTATAAGTTATTTATGAATGAGGAAGAGGTAAGCAATTCAAGCGAAATTGAGGAGAGCGTGAGCGAAGGCAGGAGTTTATTGTCGATTCTGTATGACTTAAAATTATCCCTAGGGATCAATTTAATAACCTTTGAGTGTAGAGTTGCTCCAAAATTAAGCCAGAAAATAAAAAAGGAACCAATTCCCACGGAGAACTTTGAAACATTAGGAAGACATACTAGACATCAGCTTAACCAGCTGAAAACAACATGGGAAGTAGAAAAGTACAATTTTGTTGTCGTGTCCAATAGTGCATGATTATAATAACATAGATAATGCATTTTTGAGCTAATGTAGATTCTCATTTACCTATACAAAAATTGGAAAAAACGACGCCCAAGACTTCGTCTAAGCCGATTGCTTCTCCGGTTATTTTCCCAATCCCGTCAGCTGCTTGCTTTAAACTTTCAGAGGCTAGTACTACGTCATCGAGTTCCTTAAATATTTTAAATTGATCGAAAGCATAAATAACGTCATTCTGAAGTAAATCCTGGGCTCTTTCTGATAAACTGATGGGATCGGTTACTTCACTTAGAGTTATTGACTTAAACATATCAGTTAAGCTTGTCAATAAAAAAGTGATTCCTTTACCATTTTTGCAAGAAACTAAATGGATCTCGTCCAGATTGAGACAAAACTGATGGCTATAAAAGTCTACTGCCTCCTTTTTAGCATTATCCGAAAGTAAATCTTCCTTATTTAAAATAAGTAGGACTCGCTTTCCATTGGACTTTAATATCTTTGCCTGTTCTACCAACGTACTAACGTCGGAAGCCTGGCAATCAGTAAGAGGTATCAAGATAAGAATAATATCTCCTCCTAAAGCCCGCAGTTTTGCTCTCCGTACACCCTCAAGTTCAATTTTGTCACTGAAAACTTCGCTTCTAATTCCAGCCGTGTCCCCAATAATTATCTTATAACCGTTGATATCAATAGGAATGTCGATCACATCTCGCGTTGTTCCGGCAATATCACTAACAATAGCGGCATCCTTATTTGTTACACTGTTTAGTAAAGAGGACTTCCCAGCATTAGGTGGTCCAACTAAAATAAGTTTGATCCCCTTCATAAGAATTGTCGAACCTTTCACCTTAGTTAAATATTCTATAATTTCCTTCCTTAAATTATTTATGTTATTGTCTACGCTGTTCAACAAACCTGCTACTTCCTCTAAATCATGTTCTTCCCCAAAATCAATCAATGTTGTTAAAAATGCAATATTATTTACTATCTCAGTCCTCCACTCTAAAAACTGATGTTTATTATCGCCTTTAATGGATGCTAATGCAGATACTCTTTGGGACTCTGTTTCGGCATCTATCATCTCCCTAATACCTTCAATCTCCGTCAAGTCAAATTTTCCATTAAAGAACGCTCTTTGAGAAAACTCCCCCTTCTCCGCATACCTCAAGTGTATACCTTGCGAGGGATTATGAAGTGACTTTATTGAATTAAGTACTGATTGAATTATAGCAGTTCCTCCATGTAGATAAAGCTCCAAGATGTCTTCTCCAGTATATGTACGAGGTGCTTTAAAATATAACGTTATGGCTTCATCGAGAAGCACATTACTTTCTGGCGAGTAAAGCTTTCTCAAGCTTGCGATTCTTTCTTTCGGCAACCTACTTCTTCTCGTCAAACTGTGATACACATACAGGCTTTGGGATCCTGATATTCTTACTACGCCTATAGCAGATTTACCAAATTTAGATGATAGCGAGAAGATGGTAGGATGGTAGTCTGATACAGTTTTTGAAGCAAAAAATCGAGAATTCACGAAACCAAGCTCCTTTATTCTTTGAGTTGCACCATATGGTGCTTCTTTAACAAGGCTTTTCAACATTCACGCAAGTAATACTGCTCCCTTCCCAGGCAGAACTCAAGCGATGAGATGAGCATTTTCCACCGCATCTATTAAATAAGCGAAATGATCCAATTAATTGCACATACTGAGATCCCTACGAAACTTATATAGGAGACAGAAACAAACACCATTTCGGTATTAACTAGTGAATCTAAATGTTTTCTCGAATTTTATCACGAAGACTCCATACGTCAACGTATTTGTTGCACGAGAATCCTTTGGGGTTACCAAAAAGGGGACCAGGCGACAAAGAGCCTGGTATACCAAGAAGGTCACAGGGTCTACCAATGAAACAGAAAATACCTAATGTGGATAAAATAATCTTGGTCTCTTCTGCAAAGGGAGGTGTGGGTAAATCTACCGTTTCTTGCAACATTGCTTTGGGTTTGCATAACCTTGGAAAGAGAGTAGGAATCCTTGATACAGACGTTTTTGGACCATCTATTCCAAGCTTAATGAATTTATCGGGCGAACCTAGGATCGCTGATAGCAAAAAGTTATTACCCATGTCAAACTACGGAGTGCAAACGATGTCGATGGGTTATTTGGTTCCGTCGGAACACCCAGTAGTCTGGAGGGGCCTAATGGTCATGAAGGCGATGCAGCAACTACTCTTTGAGGTTGAATGGTCGCCTCTAGATTACTTGGTTGTCGACATGCCCCCGGGAACCGGTGATACTCAATTAACTATCAGCCAGCAGCTTATGGTCAGTGGCTCTATAATTGTCACTACACCGCAAGACATCGCATTATTGGATGCTATAAAGGGGATAAAAATGTTTAGAAAAGTCAATATCCCCATACTAGGCCTTGTGGAAAACATGAGTAGCTACATATGCCCTAATTGTCATCATGAATCACATATCTTTGGCTCTGATGGTCCCCAAAAGCAAGCTGACAAACATAATTTGGAACTTTTGGGTTCTATTCCAATAAGTGAGGTCATCAGTCTGCGTTCTGACAAAGGGAAACCCATTCAGGTCTCCGAACCCGATTCCCCTTTTGCTAAACCCTACATTGATATTGCTCGCAAAATTATTTCAAAAGAAAAATAATAAGAAAGGTGCAAATTGTCCTCAGGACAATACTAATGAGAGTTTTACTTATTTATTTGTGTCCTAAGGATCTAGTTTTAATGAGTCAAAACTACACCAAGTACATCGTTATCATTTATAATGATCGGTATAAATGTGCCCAACAAATTGTATATAGAATTCTTCCGAGGTTTTTTTTTTTTTTTTTTTTTTTTTTTTTATATGAAACTATTTACTTATAGTTAAAAATACAAACAAAGTAGGGTTATCCGGTTAAGCAATAGAAATTATAGAAGTAATCTCGCATAGCTATGTCCTCGAGACTGTCACCACACACTCCAAAACAGAAAGGCATAACAGAATCTAGAGGTAAAACACCGAAATCCTCGCTAAAAAAATCTGTCTTTTCATATGATACCGATAGTTCTTATATCGAAGAGGAGGACTTAACTTATGCTCCAGACGAGACAGCTTTGAATTCTGACAGCGTCGATGACGACGAATTTGAGAAAATTGAAGAGGAAATTGGAGAAGAAGTTAAAAATTTGCAAGATGAATTGGGAGACTTTGAGGCCGCCGCAAATCGCAAAGAACTAGTTGACAAACAAGCAACAACACAAGAGAGAGAAGCTGTTGACAAAGAATTAAAAGCAGAGCGTGAAAGTGAAAAGGAGAAGTCGAAGGCATACTCTTTGCTTAGAAAATACGAAGTCCCAAGAAGAATTTTGCATTCATCAATCGGGGTGTTCACATTGTTTATGTACACTCACGGCTTTAAGATTTCCCAGATTACACCATATCTTGTAGCTTTATTCCTGGTAATATTAATTAATGATTTCTGCCGTTTTAGAAGTGCCCGCTATAATAAAATCGTGGTGGCAAACTGGAAGTTTCTTATGCGCAAAAATGAAGAGCATAGTTATAATGCTACTTTATACTACTTAGCAGGATTGATATTAGTTTTTTCGGTGGCACCAAAAGATATCTGTGTCATGAGTGTGCTTCTTTTGAGTTGGGCCGATCCTGCTGCTTCTACGATAGGACAGCTTTTTGGAAAGTATACACCGGCACTTGTTGATGGCAAATCGTTAGCAGGAGCCCTCGCAAGTTTTGCCAGTAGCGTGTTTTCGTGCTTGTTATTTTATGGATATTTTGTCCCGCACTATAATGCAGTGAACAGACCTGGTGAGATAGCGTGGTCTCCAAAAACCAGCAAGTTGAGTCTCTCAGCTTTTGCTTGTTTTGCTGGCTTGATTGGGAGTATTTCAGAGTTTATTGACCTTTTCGGTCTTGATGATAACTTTACAATACCTTTCTTAAGCTCCATCGGGCTTTCTATAGTAGTATACTGTTTTCACATTTAGTGCCCAGAAAAATATATCAGTATAAACGAATATTTATTAATCAAAGGTTTCTTCCAAAACCTATATCAGAATTAGAAAATAGAAAATAGAAAAAACAAAAAAAGGAAAAAGAACGTTAATCCTTAATCTCTGTCAATAGATTGCTTGTACCTAAGGAAGTCTTTGTAGCTCAATTCTGCCTTGAGGCCTTCGTATCTTTGTAAATCTATCCAACCTTCTTCTATACCTTTTTGGTAAAATTCGGTCGTCTTGGAC
This sequence comes from [Candida] glucosophila, assembly GCA_030572315.1. Classification (NCBI taxonomy): domain Eukaryota; kingdom Fungi; phylum Ascomycota; class Pichiomycetes; order Serinales; family Debaryomycetaceae; species [Candida] glucosophila. The sequence goes on along the minus strand of JAJLZR010000048.1, from coordinate 90,071 downwards.
TTCAGGATTCCAGTGTAATCCGCTTTTCTTAGTAAGTACCAAAGAGTAGTCTCTGCATCCCATCCCTGTTCTGGTGCAACATTGGGTAAGAAAGTGCCCAGAAAATCACCATCTTGACCGATCGAAATTTTTAATCCATGCTTTCCTACTTCCCAATCATCCCACAGTTTGACCGATTCAAATTTGTTCAAAAGAGTTACGGAAACTTCCAAGTCTTCTAATTCCTTTTTATCAACAGGAGAGAACCTGGGATCTTGGAAAGCCGAAGAGTAGGTAAATCTTCGGACGCCAGATTCTAAAGGTAGTGATTGGAACGTTCCTATGCACCCTCTCAAATTGCCTCTTTTTTCTAAAGTGACAAACAAGGGGGCTTTCAAAGGTAGTTTTTCCTCCGATGGTAAGACACTCTCGAACTCATCCAACGATATAGACGAAGTTTTATTAAAAAGCTTATTATGAAGCGTTTCAAAAGATAAACAACACAATGCCTTAGACATTGCTGCTCTCGGTTATCTTATTCTAGTTAGACTCACTAATTGATAAAATTGCGACCAATTTTAGTTTTACATGCGCGCCATATGTGAGGTACTATTATTCGGCTTCACCTAATATAAGCATTTTGGTATTCCCGCAATTTCAAAAGATACTCTTATCTAATGACTACAAGGTCAATTCAATCACTCACATTACATGATATTACAATACAAATAGAGGGTATACCGATACCGTTGGATCACAGAAAATTGTAGCGGTGTTTTTTCACCGTCTTTTAGGTTGCCTCACTATTAATCAGTTGCTTCGAAAACTGATCACGTTCGGCTCTAATTTTAAACTACCTCAATAAAACGATGGGCTTTCTGAGATAATCTACTGGTCTTAATAACAAAAGCTTCTTCGACAATGTTAAAGAATTAATTTCTATTCGAGTGGGACTCGACTCTAGTTCTTCTTAAAAGTTGTATTCTTAGAAATATTATACTACATTAGCGAGTAGTTTAAGGTCAGCTTTCTAGTTTATTGAAGATTAGAAAAATCGAAGAAAAAGTTTTCTTCTTCCCTATGAATGTATATGTAACCTCGTAGACAGTCTAATACACAATTTCTAGTTTTGTATACCAACTATTATCTTTCACACCCTTCTCTATGATATCCAGGTAGTATTCCCACCAGTCTTTGCGAAGTATTGGTAAATCTCTTAGAGTAGTTATATCATATGAGGCGCTCGCGTCTATGTCCTTATTCAAAAGTAAATGCCTCTCTATACAAGGACGACTAATCTTGTATTCGTCTTGCAAATAAGGATCGCCACAAGCACCATATAGTGTTAAACCCTCTTTGTTTGAACCTTGAAATCTATCTCCTGGTGGCGATTTTCTACAGACTTTATCTGGAATCCACAAACTTATATCTTCTTGATAATTATAACCTAAAAAGTGATGCTTTTTGGTGTACGAATCTTCTCCATACTTTCTTTTAAGTATATTGGAAACATTATTCGGTATGTATACGGATCCACCTTCAAAATAAGTATGTCTAATTGGGAAAATTTCATCAAAAGAATGCCAATTCCAATTTTTGCAATGAAAACAAAATGGATCGTCATTTTTGCTCAACGATCTAAGGTTATTGTAGTCCTTTTTTGGTACTTTGTCACTTGTATGCGTTAACCCCGTTATGTCAATATAAAGGCCTGAGTTTATATCAATAAACCTTGCGTCAATGAAATTTTTACCATTTCCTTGGGTGACATAAGTGGATGAAACGTCAAGAAAGTACTTGCTATTGCCATATCGGGGATTTTCTATAACTAAGGTTCGGTTAAAATCTTTTCCTAGTCTCTCTAATTGTTTAATGGGCATCTGCACATCAACATCAGTATCCCAAGGTAAATTAAGTCCATTGAAGGCCCATCCCAACAATGACCCATAGTTGACCCATGACGTGAAGTTATTGCTCTCAGCAAACAGGAACCAAGCTCTAACCAAATGCTGTATGACACTTTGTCTTTCACGATTACTCATATATCTGCTAAAGAAGGGATATGCAAAATGGTGTGACTTGCCTTTGATTAAATCTGTAGTTATCCAAGGATACTTGAAATACATGTTCGACTTATGAGCTAATCCAGTTGAGTACTCAAGAAAATCCAAACGCTCACGCTCGGTCTTATTAATATCTCCATTTTTAAGCTTCTCATTCAAATGTAAGATTTCCTTATCCGGTTCTAATATGAACTCATCTATAGTTACGTTTCTCGTTGGTTTCAAACGTTGAAAATCAAATGTTTTGAACCTAGAGCTTGGAAAATCTTGGTCAACCTCCTTCACTAAGTCTATCAAAAGCTTTTTCGATGTCTTTGGTAACTGCAGCCTTCCCATTCTTTTCTTCCCAACAACTGGTACCTCTACCATCCTCTTATCTGTAGAAACGAGAATTCGCTTTGGTATATCCTTCACGCAATATAAATCGGCCATACCTCGTAATACCTTTGTCTCATAAGTTTCAATGCTATAGGCACTAACCCCTGCAAAACTTCTTAACAGATTGTCACACTGTCCATCAGGATATTTTTCTCTGTATTTATCCAAAATACTGGATCCAGCATTTAAGTCCATCCAGTCATCCCAATGAAAATAAACTCCGTTATCACCAAAAAAAGAGTTCCTAATTTCTCCCGAAGAACGCGGATTTATATAAGACAAAATAACATGGGTGATCTGACGTGGATCAAAATCAGATGTGTGCACCCTATAGAGGCCTTCATCTTCCAACGCAATCTGATCAAGCTTGGTTGTCGCAAAATTTATAAAAGTAAAAGCCCCCAATAAACATATAGCCAAAAGCAATATAATATATTTTAAGTTAATAGCATAAAAACGGGGAAACCTCATAACACTTTTTCTTAAAAGAAGTCCCTACCCCTGCACTACAGGAGAAATTTATTCTCTATAATATATGTCCCCTGGTGTCATGCTGTAGGCCTGTCGAATGATCGCTGATGTTTCCTTGGCATTATTAAAGAAAAAAAAAAAATACAACTCTCATACGGAAATTGTTATTGGCAAATGGTCATTCTACTTTGCCAAATGAAAAACATGACCAAAGCGCCGAACTTAACAGTGCATACAAGCGAGTTGTTGCAGTAACACTATTTGGTCTCACCTTAATATTAGTACTAATGGGTACTTTATTGTAAGACTATTGCAAATCAGCGAATCCAAAGAGAGACAGTAATAAAGAGTATTGCAAGCTGCATACACTACGGCTCCTAATAACAGCGAGCTATACTCTTAAAATTAAAATTTTATCAAGTACTTACATCCAACGGACTGAATATTCCGGTACGGGTGCGGCTTTCCGCATTTCTCCCGCACCTCTTTACCTGCATCAAAAGCAAAATTTTTCTCCATAGTGCGTAAGGTTATCATTGGAGACTTACCACATTCCCCTTTTAGTAGGAAGAACCTATTTCGGAACCAAAAGCTTCCTTCAAGATTTAACAGTGTAGCACATTTTGGGTAATTATGACAATATGCTAATGATTCTCGTTGGAGAGGACAACTCTCTGTGTCTGAGATACACACGTATTAAAAGACCTGTGGACTGCATATTCTCAATTAAACTAGTTCCCTGAGCCTAAAACATAACGACAAGAATATCCCACAGATAAAAGGAATGTTAGTTCTAAATCATAGCATTAAGGTGAAAAACCAAATTTTTTTAAAAAAAAATAAACAAATAAAAGAAGTAACATCAACTTAAAAATAGAGACTTGATTTGACGAAGTATTAAAAAAAAAAAAGAAACAACTATCCTCGGTTCTGATGAGGTCATTTTTTAATCGTAGCGCTGGAAGCACAGATAGAAAGTGACGCCTAGACAGTTAAAGTAGGTTAATCTTTGGCGAAGTATTGTGCTTTAAAAAGAGTATATACACTTGGAAGGCCATGTAATTTGGCTATTTGCCTTTTCCTACTTCTGACTCAAAATCTGTGATTTGCATGCCGTAAGAGACTCTACCGCTGAGAGGTCAACTTAAGAGCTGCTAGAGACATATATCTCATATACTATACTAGTACATTGTATCGTTTATGATTCATCTTGGGGTTCTGGGTAGTCGCACTATCGTCCCATCTACAACATAACGCACCATTATTTTTCGCAATCTTTGATCTCCAGTATAAAGCCCAATGTTGAGAATTCCAAGACTAGTGGTCGTGTGTACTTCAAAGATAAAGAAGAATCGTTTACGGCATTAAAAGAAATATTAGGACAAAATGGGCCTTTGTCTTTCTTGCATTCGAGGTGATGGGGTCGAGCATGAGGACGATCTCAATGAGAGGGCCTCCTTGTTGGGAGGAGGAAGGCTTGATGATGTTAGATATCAAGAAGAGCTACAGAAACAAAAGAAAAGACAGAACGAGCTTAACACAATAGTGAACAACTTGAATGACGAGCTTATCGATGTCTCTTCGATTCCAGTAGGTAAAATTGATGTTGGTTCAGGAGAGCTAATGAGTGAAGATACAAAAAGAAAGATAGCAGAGGAAGCCGGTAATTTAGATGAACAGATTAAAAGTGAATGCGAAGTGAAGAGTAGCCGACCATTATTCGTTGAGTTTTAATCAACCCAATTAGCATAGAATGTTAAGTTACATGAAAAGTTTAGAAGCATAAAAATATAAGGACTATTTCAATTACAAGTAGCGCTTTTTCCCCTCTTCCTTTTTATTCCGAGTAGGAAACCGAAGACGTACGAAGAATTTTTATATAATCGATTCTATGACATCAAGAGCATGACCGAGCCAGGTTTTCACTAGAGACTCACTTTTCCTCGCGATTCATAGGGGTAGCAAATAGCAAGTAGACCTGCAAGTATGAACAAGGCACCACTAACAAAAATAGGAGCAGACGTAGTCAAATCGGCACATATCGCTATAACAGGAGAGAATATACCCAATAGACGATTCGCTGAGGCGGCAAGTCCAACTCCTGTACCTCTAATTTTGGTAGCAAAGATTTCTGGGGTATAAGCATATAGGACACCATACATTATATTTGAAAGAAATGTAAAGGCACAATTCCATCCCAAGTTGGCATCTGGAGTCTTTGCGGTAGTAGATGCATAGAGAAAAACACCCGTCAACACCAGCGATATCGAGAGAGCACCTTTGCGACCTATACGAAGCTCAACAAGTAAACCCGCTAATAGAGCACCAGGGACACCTATAGCAGCGACTATAAGTGAATTTCGGTATGTTTCATTAACACTGAGAGGCTTGTTTGCATTTCCACGGGTTTCTAGATAATAGGGTAAAAAAGCATTGTATAACGGAAAAGCCAACCCTATTATTCCCCAAGTAAAAATAACCATAGACGACGAAATACAGAGCCTCTTGGTTGCAAAGCACGCTCTAATATGTCCCATATTAAAGAGACGAAGCTTATCTATGAACAACTTCTTTGAAGAAAAAAACCGAAAGTGTTCCTCTTTCTTTACAGAATACTTTTCATCAATTGCTTCTAAGTCATCCACACTTAGTTCTGTAGTTTTGCCATTAATTTGTGCGATTCTATGCAACACCTTGATTGCACTGGCATTATCGCCGTTTGCCATATAGAATTTAGGAGATTCCATCAAGTTGAATAAAAAGCGCGCAAGAAACATCAAGAAAGCAAAACCTCCCATGGTAAACAAGAAATACCTCCACCCTTTATTATCTTTTTTGTAGCAAGGCGAACCATCATCTGAACAAGCAAAATTTGCCACAAGTCCTCTTGCGATTCCATTAGCAATAACCTGTCCAATGGCCCAGAAACAGCTCAAGACGGTCAAAAGATACCGTTGCTTAGTAGGTAAGTTTTCAAGAAAAATAGCAGAATCCACCGGAAGATTCCCCCCCACACCAAAACTCCAAAATGCACAAAATACCCCAAGGGCAGCAAAATTAGGTGAAGACCCGGCGACAATTGCCCAAATGGCTATCCACAAAAAAGTGAAATTAAAGGCCCATTTTCGTCCATATAGGTCAGCTGTAAGGGGCCAGAATAGTGCCCCCGCCAATAAACCGACATTCTGAGCTAGTGTAAGTAAAGGCCCGAGTGACTCTCTTGGTGGATGTACTCCATCGACTTCTTTTACTCGATTCAAAATTAAACTGGTTACTACGGGCCAAGCATTATCTGAAAGCCAACCGAATCCTGACACAATAAAAAGGCCCACTTGATACTTCCCAAATCCGATATCATCGATAGCATCAGATAAAATCTTAGCCTTTTTCAAATAAGATGTCTCCATTCCTGTGTCTTCCAATAGGCTATCTTCAGTATCACTCCCCGTAACAGAAACATTCACCACATTTTTCTCCCTTGTCTTCTTAAACAACATCACTTAAGTTATCTGAATAGTGAAATAAATTTTGGATTCTGATCTTATGCTCTTTAAAACCGTCTCAATGACATACCAATGTTAAGCCTTATTTTTTCAATATTGCTTATCCCAACTCTACCTCTGTATCTCACACCGAAATTAGGGTAGGTTTGCGACCATTTTGTCTCTGCATATGGACAATTTTTTTTTTTTTTTTCCAGAAAGGGTACCAACAGAGTGTGTGTAAAAAACCGCACTATAGTCCTTCCCCCAGAAAGAGCTAGATTTCTTACTTCTCTGTAGCAATAAAACAGTTTCAATTCTTTTGAAACCAAAGTAGACTCATTATTTACTACTTTCAACACTGTCTCCTAAACTTGCGTTTGCAAGGTTCTTTAGGAAGTCAACCTAAAAACTACTCTTGATTCGAATCGAACCAAGTACCGCAACTATTTATGTGGTAGACTCTGGACAGGTACTAAATTTTTATGCAGGGGTTGGTTCCTGTCGCGGACGCGCGTTGACCAGTTAGAGGTAAACTAAATTCACCAGGAAAGTGAACTTCCCAGAGTCCGAAATGCATGCTTTTCTGGGGTCGCCGCTTCTTCCTCGGCAATAGTAACACGCCGTCGCTGTGTACAGTACAAATATTTCTACACACATTACCTACTACACGACTCTTATCCGCTTTTGCCGATGCCCTTTTCGGAGCTTACCTTTTCTGATCATCATTGACTTGAAAGCCGTTTGCGTGGGGAATAGGGAGCAATCCTCTACTCAACATTGTGACTAGGACGTTTTTTTTTTTACTTTTCTTTTTTCCGGGAATCCTGACTGGCCTAGTTTTAACCCTTACAATTTCGAGGTTCTCCCATGAATTATACAAACATACAACAAGCTACTTGCAAAGGTGGTTTTACTCATATCTCGATTCATTGTAGGCTAACGAGAGGCTAGGTATACCCCGCTTTGTCGCCTAAAATATATATTCTTTTTAACACAAATCATGGCCACTTTCCATTTCATCTTTCAAGGAACCCAGTTTGCATATAATTGCAGTGATTTTGTCTTTATCTAAGTGCATTTCATCATATTTTTTCTTTTAATATGCAGGGTAAATGTGCATGTCGGTCATTATCTGTAATGAGAAAGTCCTCTTGTTAGCTTAAATCCGCAGCGCGCTTTGGCACTTACCCCATATGTGATTAAGTCCTAAATCCTCGATCCTGCATAATGTCTTTTTAACTAGAATGTCCTTTAACGCTAACAATTTTTGGCTTTTTCGTACCTAAACCTATACGTGAAGTAAAATTATTCGAAATTATGAGGGTGTAAATGCAGCTAATGTGGAGGCACATATATATATATATATATATATATATATTTCAATACGTCTAGTTCTCCAGGTGTTCAGAAACCTAGAGAATAAAGAGAGGGCAAGGGAGTCATATACAGCACTAGCTTGAATTATTAGAATATAGCTAGAGTCTTTCATTGTATACTCGCATATTGAAATACAAGATTTGGAGATAGTATCCTCGAAAACGTTGTTAGTTGGAAAAGAAAAAGAAACTAAAGAGGATAATAGTTGCCTTTTAGGAGAGAAAGGGTCAGATACTTTTTCTTTATAGTTCACTTTTACTTGCCTATTCATCGTGCAGAAAAAAAGAAGGTATAGTAGTATTCTAGGTGTTAGGTAAAATGATGGTCCTGCAAGACGCAAAATCAAATTCACTCGCAGAAGATAAGGTTAACGAAAGGCCTCATCATGATTCGCTTTTGAAAACTATTCGTCAAATAGAAACTGTTCAGCTGTTGAATCAACAATATAGTCTGAGCCTAGGTCAAGGTCTGGGTACAAAAGATGCGCCGCAACAAATATTCAATGAACATGAACTTGGTCAAGTAATGGAGGCTTTCTTGCCCCATAAAGAACTAGATCAGCGGAAACCCTGGTTAGATACAAAGCTTTTTGAGAACGAACTTCCTTCAGAGCTGAACATGAATGTGTCAAATTATAATTATGATATTTCCCCCTTTGAAATATATGGCATGGATAGCTCTTTGTCTCCTTCGCTTTCACAACGCTTGGAAGATGAAAGATCGCTGAAGTCGCTGTCGCTGAGCGACTGTGACTCATCTCATGTGACATTAAAAAGGGAAATTAGTGAAGCTTTTGGTCAGCCAAGTGTTCCTAGCATCGACAGACATTTGTCAACACCCATCAGTATACATGGATCAACTTCTTCCTCCTCCCCTGCTTCAGATCTCAGGGATAGCACCGAAAATGACAAGGGTGAGGTGACTCTTCCTAGGAGGCTGCATTCTGCAAAAAAACAGTTGCTTACTGTTGAGCAAAAGCGCCTTAACCATTCTCATTCAGAGCAGAAGAGAAGACAATTATGTAAGTTAGCCTATGAAAGATGTTTGCGGCTAGTTTCTAATGGGACCAGTCCATCTGACGTTTCTGGTGTTACCAAGAAAAGAAATAGAGGAAGACAAAACAGTGATTGTGGTGCGCAGAACATGTCAAAGCATACAGCTTTGGTTAGAATTGGAGACGAAATTAGCAAAATTCAAAATCAGAACAAGGCTTTGAGAGACTTGTTAGCCTAAAATAACCATTGGCATTTTATAGAAAAAAAAATTTTTTTCTGGATATTTATATTGTGCTCATAGGGGAACCTTTAGCTACTGGCTTAGTGTATGGAAATGTGATATTTATTATACTTTCGTTATGTTTAGGGTAGAACTGTAGTTTGTTCATTTTAGTGTAGATTTGTGTGAAGCGCGACATTAATGTTGAAAATAGATTCAATAAACGACTTCGCTAGCCTCACTTGTTGTGTATTATAAAGGTTTACAAATGGTTGCTAAGTCGGACAGTGGTCACACGCTGTCGATGGAACATGAAGCTCCTATGGATGCTTTGCAATATGGCTCTGATGAACAGATTCAACTGTTGATGAAGTTCAACTCTGTCCAAATGCCCACCGAGAGATTAGCAGATAAAGACATGTTAAACAAAGTAAGGTCAAGTAACGAATACATTTATGTCATGAATTGGCTATATGTTTGCCGGGGATTTGTTAAGTTGCAGTCGGAACATTTTGATGTCGATTTATTTGAAATTGAACTTTTAAATTTGGTTAATCCCCCACCAGTGGACGAGTCAATTCTATTAATTAACAAGTTAAAAAGAGGCTTGACCACAGCTCTAAAAAATCCGAGACTCTCGTATGTAAGCAATTTTGAACATATGTTTAGAATTTATTTTGGTGTTGATACCCCTTTAGGAGGCAAAGAAGATGAGAATGATGAGATACCTGAACCAACCTTTGAAGACTTACTTTTTGGCCAAAAATTTGAAATTTTGTTTACGGTGCTTTCTTACGTGTCTTCCTTTTCTTCATTTAGAAATTTTATGGAAAGAGGAAGTGTCCCGTTTGATAACATGAAAGCTTCGCCACTTTATTCTGAAGTCGATAGAGATACTCATACGACGACAGACTATCTATTGTTATTTGAGTGCCAATGCTTGGTAAAGAGAACCGCCAGTTATCCTGAGTTAATTGTGGAAAAAAAGAAGCCTGATGGATTTTCTATGGATCAGTATGACGATAGTCAATTCGATGTCACTTCAGTTGAATTTGAAATTTTGGCGAGGGGCATATATCAATTAAATTCATTCTTACTCGACATATATGACAAACGTAAGCAAAAGAAATATAAGACACTTTATTCCCATTTGGCGACAGACGATGTTTTTGATTCCCTTTATGCGGCAGAAATAATCAAACGGAAGATTTTGGTAAATCGAAAGAAAGAACTTCAATTGGCCAATCTACTTGCAACTAGAAAACGCTCCTCCCGATTAGAAGCCAAAGAGAAACAAAAAGAAGAAGAATTAAAACTTCTCAAAATTCAAGAACAGGAAGAAATGAGACATGCTACAGAAAGAAGACTTGAAAAAAGAAGAAGAATGAAAGAAGAACAAGAATTTCAGCGTGAAGCAATTTCCCAAAGCAGTACGAGTTTGTCCAGGGAGGAGCGACTTAAGCAAAGGAAATTGGGTTTAGAGTCTCCTCTGCATTTTTCTACTTCAGAAAGCGAACCCACTGCAACGCCGAGGGAGACAGCCTTCCACTTACAAGGAACCCCAGAAGTCGACTTGAAACCCTCACAACATGTCGATGAAAGAAACAGTACTAGGCCAGCAGAGTCAACCTTTTTAGAGAGTCATGATTCGCAAGCGTTTGACGAAGGTAGAAGTGCAGGTGATGGAGTTGCTGATGCCATACCTTTTCCTAGTGGTGATTCACAACCTTCTTTTGATGGCCAGATATCAACTCTTAAAGATAGAGAAACATTTCAAGCAGGAGAAAAGGAAAGCAATCTTCAAAAATCAGAAAATAGCGATGGTCGAAGTTTAAATAATGACTTAAAATCGGAAGAGCCTCCTACTCAGATGTAAAGATACGATTACATTTCTCTTTATCAATGACAAGTAAATATAGCATATAGAATTTATTAAAAGAAAAAAAAAAAAGATAATAATGATCATAATGACAACGATGATAAGATATAAGTAGAGAAGGTATTCGTTAGATCATATAAATATGGAATCTTCTTCTTTCCTGGATCTAACTTGTACTTCGGAAATACAAGTTAAGTGAAAAACGTAACACTTTTTCACCATTTATACCTTTTTTTATCTCCAAATCAATATCATGCAAGATTAAAATTTATGCCATTCCAATGGTTGCACAAGTACATATGCCGCTAGCCTCTACAAATTCAATTGACTCAAAATTTGGCTAGCCAAACTCTTGTAGGTCCAAGTATTACCCATGAGCTTCTTTAACTGGACACCATATAGACCAATCAAAGGAACCTTAACTATATGTAATTCAAACTTCATAGGTGATCTTCTCGCATTGGTTTTTACCTGAGTGGCTTCTAGTGACTGCTGATCCCCTGTACCATGATCTACATTAGAAGTAATTAACATATCACTACCACCTCCAGCTTGTAAACCGTTCAAGGAATCCACTGAATTGTAGTCTGAATAACTTTTAAGAATTTCGTCTTCATCAATATCTTCATCGTCCTCTTCATCGTCCCTACGGAACAATTGTTGAGAAATTTTCGCAGTGGCAGGAGTATGTGGAGGGTTAAGCACAGGTGAACCACTTCCCTTCTTATGTCCTAAAATCAGGTTACCTATTGAAAATTTTCTTCCATGCGTACTCGTAGAGTTTGAATGTTTATGCGACCTGGTGCCTCCGGAAGAAGGCGGAGAAAGATTCGCCGTATTAACGCGCAATGCGGCTTGTCGACTGGGACTTCTAGGTGTCGTATTACTTGGATTTGCATCGGTAATATCTGTCTTCGATATTTGTTCAGAAACAGTATCTCCTGATTTATATTTATCAAAAGCTGTATTTCTTTTCTCGTACTCCACAGTGTCGGCAAAGGACTCATCTGGTAGAAATGGCTTCTCGGTTTCGTCCTGAGTAGTTCTCATACGCGTAGAAGAACTCTGAACGCAAATAAATCCACCCTTCACTTCCTGAAATTTTACACCAAGTTTGTTCAAAACTGTGATGATATTATATCTAATTACAGGGAGCGGCTTTGTCGAAGTCGTCTGTACATTGAAAAATCCTTTCAAAAACAAAGTTTTAGGATACTCTATCGAAGGCATACTGTTTTGCTTTGCATGGTTGAATTGATCAATTATTTGCTCGTCTGTCAACTGACTCGTCTTTGAGCTTTCGACATCATCTAAAGCAATATCATCTAAGAAACCTTGTTCGGGAGACTCATTAGTCCGGATTTCATCTTCACTATTTTGCGATGCTAGTATATTGGGTAACTGGGCAGTAGGAGGAGCTCTACCAGAACCCACTACATGTTTTCTCATTCCATGATTACCAAGCGACCTGGCTCTTGCCGTTGGATGAAGTTTGTTCTCATCAGCAGAAGGCACGTCAGTACTCTTCCGCAGATCATCGACGCCAAGTTTTGGTAAAGGTGGAAGCTCGTTCCCCTGAGTTTGCAATGCTTGTTTCTGCATATTATTAGTCGCGGTAGAAGATGACCTCCCATGCGTAGCCTTAGTAATATTGCTAGCCTTCGGAAGCATTGGTGCTTCAGCCATTTTATTCACCTTTGCATCATCGCCAGGCAAGTGTGAGGAAGACAATTCCCTTGCTGTCACCTTCATGCTAGCTCCTCTACGCACCATTGGGTCATTTGGTCGGGGAATCTGTGAATTATTCAAAGTTTTCTTCTCCCCGGTCGAAGTAGTAACAGCAACCTTAGGAAGAGCATCTTCTTCCGCACCATCACCATCGGTAGCTCCTTCTGATGTTCTTCCAGTTGCACCTGTTTGGGCGTTCCTATATTTCCTGGAAGAAAGTCTTCTAAGTAAAGAATTGAAGCCACTTTTACCAGTGGTTTCATGCGAGTCACCGTAGAATGACTCCTTAGGACTCAGAGGTTGTTGCTCAGGAATACTTATTTGATTTGGCTGTTCAAGATTTGGCTGCTCAAGTGTCGATGAAGGTGGTTCCTTGCTAAACGCCGAAGGCATTGTTGGAGCATGAGCTTGTTCTGGTAAGCTCAAGACGGGAGCATTTCGACTTTGTTCAAGAGGTTGTCTCTGCATCTGCTTATCATAGGTGGTTGAAGGAGGAGATAGCGAGGACATTAAGCTGTGTGCCTTCTTCTTCTGTTGCTTCATTTGTTCGTTGTAAAAGTTTGCTGACTCTTCTCTAGCTCGTCTTCTTCTTTGCATTTCATCCACCATATAATATATCGACAACAATGGATGAAATCCACCAGTCGGATCAGGATATAGATGACTAAATTGCTCTGACGCGTAGGCTTTTCCCTCCTCCTTGCACTTATACCAGTAATCTGTACTAATTTGGTAGTCGACACTAGAGATTATATTTGTCAATTCCAGACTAATAGATTCGAAAGTACCTATATCATAGGATACAATAGCTCTGACAACACTTTCGGATAAGGGTAGCTTTAATGGCTCTCTTTTGGGAACAAAATTGCAAAATGGCATATCATAGTCTCTGACCATCCACGGATGAAGACTAATTTCGTACATATCTGCTCTTCTATTAGGATCAATTACCAACATTCTTTGAAGTAGTGATATACATTCCTTCGATAAAAAATGGGGATACTCAACTTTCCCTCGCTTAATTTTCTCATGCAATACTGACACAGATTTGTCATCAAACGGTACTCTTCCACACACTAGCACGAATAGAACAACACCAAAGGACCATATGTCGACTTCAGGCCCTATATACGGCTTTGCACTTAAAAGCTCTGGCGCAGCGAAATAAAGCGAACCACAGTAAGTCTTTAATAACGTCTTTGGGGAATACAAGTTTGACAATCCAAAGTCAATTATTTTAATATCGCCGGAGGAGGTCATCATTATATTTTCAATCTTGAGGTCACGATGAACTATACTATTTTTATGGCAGTAGTCTAACGCCAGAGCTATGCTACGGGCAAACTTTCTCGCTAGCTTTTCACTAAGTGAACCATGAGACACGATATAGTCAAGCATTTGACCACCTTCAACATACTCAAAAAGCAGGTAGTAGTGATTGGTCATGGGGACTGTTTCATATAACCTGCAAATATAAGGATGATACAAAAGTTGTCCCAAAGTACTTTCACGTATAGTTCGCTTATCTCTAGCAAGTTCTTTTTCAAATTCTTTTTGTTTTTGAGCAGCTTCTTGTGCGTTGATCGGAGGGGGGTCCGAAGCATGGCTCCTCTGATACAACTTGGCTGCTCTGGGCACTATTTTGACGGCACATAACTCTTTGGTTGTCTTGTGCCTCGAGAGCTTGACCTTTCCCATGGAACCTGCGCCAATCGTTTTTATAAATTCCCAGTCTCCTATAGAACCACGGTGAAATTGTTGCTGCATCTGGCGATGATAGTTCGGACTTTCCGAAGCATGAGATTTACTATGACCATAATGCGCATTAGCGCCACTCTTTTCATTTTTTAAAATCTCAGGAGCAACTCCTTTATTTACGACTGGGACTGAATCGGTTCTTGATTCATCAGGAGGCATGTCGCTGGATACAAGAGTTGTTTCTCTTCCCAAGCGGGGCGACTTAATGGATGCTGGTGGTAATAGGTCAGCCTTCTGATTCTCTCGTGGGGACATTTGTTGCACAACCAGTGAGTTTGCGCTATGAGGCGTGGGCGGAATTTGCGATCCCTGTGAAAGACGGCTATCCAAGTTACTATTCATTTGCTTCCCTCTTGCAAATTTCAGACTACTAATCGGTGAAGTGCTTTTATCGGAAGAATCCATATACTGTGCCGAATCCATCCGATGCGGTGAACTATTCATGGGACTCAATTTCCACCTGTTATTTACATGGTTTTCTCCGGCGTTTTCCCCTGCTAATGTATTATTAACCAACGCCCGTGGGGTCAGTGGCTCTTGGAGTTTTTTATTGAAGAACTCACCAGTACCCTCATCCGCTCTCTCCTCATTTAAATATTGCGGTGTATTTTGGTAATCATACTCATACTTCGCCATGGGCTCCATACTTATATGCCTAATAGCAAGATTCAGAAAACCCTAAAGGCTTTTCCAAAAAAAAAAATTGTACCTAAGATATGAGCAAAAAAAAAAAGAAACTATTGTAAAATCCCTTGCCAAGTATGTGATTTCTACTTCCTCCTTTGCCTTGTCGGTTAATTGCTAGCTGTGTTGTTAAAATTAAATGATATCCTCATGCTATCGCGCACACGACCTTTTTTTTGAAGAAAACTATTGTGAAGTTTTCAGGGTTCCTACAAGCGAGTTTAAGCTTTTTTGATCAGATATATTCAAAAAAATCAGATCTAGATTACCCTAAGTATATAGTAAATACATATCTTTCACATAATAGCAGTCACAGCCTAATGGTTTGGACTTGCTATAAATCCCGTGAGATTTAAAAACCTAATGTTCTTTATGATGCTTCAAATGGCTTTGGTATTCCCAAGTATATCCAAATACGAGAATGGCAATTGAGAGGTGCACTAAAGGCTTTCCAGATGCATTGTTGCCATCAAAGTAGGCCGCCTTGTACTTTCCCCATGGCGAAGTTGGTTTCTTTGCAGTAGGAGCAGGACCCGAGGGAAGCTTGTTGTAAAATGAGACCACTTCGCCCATTTTCTTAGCACTTGGGTTCGAACCAATGTTCTAAAAGTTAGTATACTCTGTGTCTTTTATGTTAAGTTCCCAAAACAAGGAAGCAGTCTGATGATTGCCAATTTGAAATATAAAAGAAATGCAATGCGAATGAAATCATCATAGTGCTTCTAGCTTCAGTTTCTACACGAGTGTCCCCTCTTTTCCTTCTTTCTTCTTCATTTTTTTTATTTCAGTATTGTTCGGGATTATATTGTATTAAATAAAAAAGGAAATTTCGTCATTGTAAAAAACTCAAATGCCCTCCTTTCCTCGAGCTTAGGTCACATCACACCAGAATCCCTGATGAAACAATTAAACCAAAAAATTGTATCCATTAGTGAGATAACTTGCGTCAATCTGAAACTTCAGTAATAGGAAGATATATTCAGCAATCACCATTTGTTTTCGGTTTTGGATAAAACAGCTTCTAACAAGTTGACTTGAAAATGATACATACCTTAGCCGATGCTATCTTAGGAGGGATCAAAGAACTTAATTGTCTTCTAATAATAAACGACATAATCTGTTTAGAACAGTAAACCTTACTTTCCTCTAATTTCAATATCGACAAAGTACTGAATTAATTCCTATTCGTTATTTTAAAAAATTACACAAATATATAAAGCACGTGATATAAGCACGTTATCAAAACTGAACGTGTAGTATATAGACAACGACTACGTTTCTAATTTTTACTGATATATAAAACTATTCTTGTTAGTATCATTCTCTTTAATAATCTCGACAAATAAGTACACTCGAATAATTCTAATTTTTCCTCGTTTCTTCTGCAAGAAAAAGAGTCCAGAAAACAAGGAAAGGAGAAATGCTCAAGGTGAGCACACTCAAAACTCTGCTTGGCTAACCCAGATTCATGTTTGTATTACATACCGTTGTTTCCTCTAATGAAAACATCTCCAAAAGACCTCTTGGATGAGGTCGACTCCACAACCTCTTCGGCATTTTCCAATACAATATTCATATAACCATCGATCGTTTGCATGTTTCCTAAGTATTCGACTCCACTGTGTAGTTTTACCTTCACTGAGCTTCCTAATATATCACTAATAAATTTGGAAGGATCATGCTTCTCCGTATGTTCCGTAAATTGTTGTCCAGTTGAAGCCATATTATTGACTTTCTTAACATATACTTACTTTATATTTTAAAGGTTAAAAACCTATTTAAAAAAAAAAAAAAAAAAAAAAAAAAGAGACAAAACAAAAAAAACAATCTCCGAGACGGGGAATTGAACCCCGGTCTACCATGCGACAAACGGTAATTCTAGCCACTAAACTATCTCGGAGTTTCTTCAATTCGAAGTTACCTTCGATCTTAATGAGGGAGCTCATGAATGCCGAATAAATTACTCATTCAAGTCTTTTTGATGACTATCAATGTACAAATTTACCAACTACGGTTTTGGCTCATGCCTTAAAAGGTACTTTAGCGTTTCCAGAGAACTATATAGAGAACTCCCAACTTACAAGGTGGCTATAGTTGGCACTGGACCGGCAGGTTTCTATACAACCCACCATCTCTTTGCAAAAGCGAACGCATTTAGGTTGCATATTGACATCCTTGAGAAATTACCTGCTCCTTTTGGTTTAAGTAGATATGGTGTCGCACCGGATCATCCAGAGGTGAAGAATTGTGAAGAATATCTTATAAATATCATGAAGAATAAGTCGGATCCTTCAAAGAATAGTTTGAATCACGAAGTCAATTTTTTCGGGAATATAGATGTTGGTAAGGACGTGACCCTAAAGGAGTTACAAGAAAATTATCATTCAATCGTGCTTTCATATGGTACTGATAATGATAATGATTTAAAAATTCCTGGAGCAGAACTAGAAGGAGTAGTCCCAGCACGGCAGTTTGTAAACTGGTACAACGGACACCCAGGTTATTCTTCTCTCTCAACCGACTTTAAGCCTCCACCATTGGAAAGGGTAGAGAACGTTACAATTATTGGTAATGGCAATGTTGCTCTTGACATTGCCCGAATTTTACTTGCCAGTCCAAAATCGTATTGGTCTCCTACGGATATACATACTGAAGCGTTTCAAAAATTACAAAATAGTTCTGTCAAAAATGTTAACATAGTTGCTCGCAGAGGTTTACTCGAGTCTGCATTTACTAATAAAGAAATTAGAGAACTATTTGAGATTTCGAAATCAGAAGGAATCCAATTCTTACCCATAGAAGAATGTATTTTTAAATCTATAGAACCATTTGAAAATCTGCTTGGACGTGCAGATAAACGAAAATTAGCTTTATTGAAGAAATATTCACCCCAGCGATCGTCTGAGCGCCACGAGAAGTCCTGGAGTTTGAAGTTCTTGTTATCTCCTTTAGAGATAAAGAAGCATGACCAAGACGAAGAACTCGTGTCCGCTACTGTTTTTCAAGTCAACCAACTAACTTATGACTCGCTCACAGGGAACACCAACATCAAACCGGTTGAAGGTGAAACAGTTGTTATAAAAAATGAGCTTGTCATATCATCCATTGGCTATAGGGGGATTCTGCTTCCAGGTTTCGAAGAGATTGGCATTTTATTTGACTCAAAACATAATAGAATAGCTAATATTGGTGGCCGTATCCTATCTTCTTCAGATGAAAATTCGCATGGTCATGTATATAAAAAGGGCTGGTATACATCGGGATGGATACAGAGTGGGCCAAAAGGAGTTATTGCTACTACTATGATGAAGGCATTCGATACGGCGGAAAACTTAATTGAGGATTTGAAGAATGAAATACACACAAATGCATCTCCAGATTCATTGAGTAACTTTCATGCCAAGTTGTATGAGAAAGAAGCAATTAATTGGGCAGGCTGGTTAAAGTTGAATGAACATGAAATTGCAGAGGGTCTTAAAAAAGGAAAAAGCAGATATAAAGAGAGTATAACCGAAGAGATGTTAAAGATTGCCAACAAATGATAAAACTAGTTTTCATCTTTAGGATTGCAATCAGTAATTTTAATAAAATAATGACTGTGTTCGTATTTTCCGAGGTAGTCCGGTAAATAATTGCCTTGTTCTTCTACAATATCTTCTTCTTCTGTAAAGGTAGTTCTAAGTCCCTTCCTTTCTAGATCCATATTAATATGAGGCAATTTCCGCTTCTGTATAACATACTCATAGCCACCGTGGGAAAAGAAGGGCCCGGGCGGTAGTCTTGGTATGATGTCGCCTTTGTGGCTTACCCTAATGAATCCTTTGTCTACACTATAATTATTCTCGATTTTTTCTGCCGTCTTTCCGCTGTCGAAAACTTCGTCAACAAATCGCATCAAATTCGCGTTGCCTACTTTTGGCCCTGCGTAAGATAATATCAATGGTTCGTAGCCCATTAATTGGAACTCAATTCCGCTGAGAAGCGCCATCGCCGCTCCTAGTGAATGTCCCACCACAACAAGCTTGTAGTCCGGATGTTCTTCTTTTTTAGCTTGTACCGCTTGTAATATAGCTAATCCGTCCGTCTTTAAGAGGTTATAAAATCCGCGATGGACCGTACACCCCTCGCAGGTGAAGTCCTTTTCAAGATGCTGGTATTCTGGCTCTCCAAGGATAACTGGCTGGTAATTAACGGGAATGGTGTTTAGGTTGGACATCCACTCTCTACTCGATGATGTTCCTCTAAAAACTAGCATTAATCGTTTTCGCAAATGGTCTATTGCGTAATATCCTGCTCCCACGTCGTTCCAGCTGTCAAACAAAAAGGTGTCAACCACTTCAATTTCCTTAGTTTCTTCGTCCCGGCAAACCTTCAACGGGCAACTTGTATTATCGTTCCCTCCAAGGCTACCTTTTCCTAACCCTTTTCGAAGACAATACCCCACAGCTGCCATGTTAGCATATTCCACTAAAAGCTCGTAGTCATGAAGTACCGCTTGCACCGTCGTCATTAACAAAATGAAAATCCCCACGACTTGCATATCTGCCTCATCCCTCCTTCATTCTTTTTCAGTCACCTTTTTAAGTACTTCAAATTCAAATATTGCAATGCTGTCCTCCAGCGTATCAGATACCAATCTATAAAGTGCTCTCTATTCTGCTCTGCTCTGTTAAGTAAGAATGCTGCAAGTTATAAAGTCTTACGGAACCTTTTTTTTTTTTTTTTTCTTATATGCAGATTTATATGCATGAATGACTGATACGTATATAAGCCATATTTCATATATACAGAGCGCTTGGGTACGTGCGAGTGTACTTTTTTTTTTTTTTTTTTTGGTTGTATGTTGGCTGCGCAATTCACAGACTGACGCGCAAAGAAAAAAAACATTTGATTGGCGAAGTCATCAAGTTTGTTAATAATTCTTAATATAGAAAATAATTAAAATATTTTTGAGGACAACCTGCATATACATTGGTTTCGATCCACTATGTATATCATCATATAGTAAGTTGATCTAATAGAAATTAGCTAGCTTGCTTTTTTTACATTCATTCAGTATATGATAAATTGATAGAATTCGGCAGGCATTAGGTAAGAGGCATTTTCGGGAGATATTATTAAGAGTTTAAAGGATTCATTGTCAATCGTTAAAGGCGTTTTAAGAAAGCTAAGTTAGTGCGTTTGAAATGAGCGCTAAGGTTAGTGACAATTACCAAACAGAGAGACCGACAAATACGGTAGAGCATCAGACAATTTGTAAGAAATGTGGAGAAATAATTGAAGAAGGACATGCGTATGAACTCGGGGAAGATAGGTGGCATATTGAATGCTTTAAGTGCACTAAATGCGGCATATTATTAGGGTGCGGATCCAATTTTTTGGTTTTGGGGAATGGAGGACTTATCTGCTCGGATTGTTCATACAGTTGTCGCCAATGCGGCAAGAAAATAGACGATCTTGCTATTTTAACAGGTGATCAAGCATATTGCTCTTCGTGTTTCCGGTGTAGAGCTTGCAAGCAGAAGATAGAAGACTTGCGGTATGCGCGGACATCCAAGGGGTTGTTTTGTATGAAATGTCATGAAAAGTTAATTGCAAAAAAGAAGAAATATGAAGAAAGAAAAAGGCTACAAGCGGAATCGCAAAACAGGGAGCGCGATCTGCACAAAGAGAGGCAGGAAGAAGTAAACCTTAAATACAAGAGCAATGACACATTGGAAAAACAGTTGAGGAATAAATTGTTCTATGACACGCCCAGTGGTGGGCAGTCGACCTCGCTGGTTCAAAGCGCGGTTTCCAGTCTAAGGGGAAGTATCGACAGTGCCACTGACATTGTAGGCCGATATGCAAGTCCTTCGACATCAAGCTTGGTTACCAAAGATAAAGCTTTACCAATTCCGCCGGATACAAGGGCGCCAGCGAAAGAGACCAGGGACTCAAATCAAGAGCTCTCTAGGGATGGGAATTCACTTGAGGACCAAGGTAAAAGTAGTAAGAATTCTCAACAGAATGTGGAAAGCGACGATCAAGAGAAAGAATTCTCTATTGAGGAAGTAAATGATAGTGATGATGAGCTAAATATGGAAAGGTCAAGAAGGCAATACGAAAAGCAACAGAATGAAGTAGCAAATGCGCAGGCAAATACGCCTTCTATGAAATCGAACGCTGATTCCTTCACGACAAAACAGAGCAATCCTACCGAAGACGACTTTGTATCCCATAGCAAAGACGTTGCACCTACCACTCCTCATCAAGGGGATTCTAATTCTCAGCCTACGTCTTCTCTTCCTTCAGCTACTAGAAATGAACTTGAAAACCTCAAAAACGGATCTGAATCGCCTGTTTCGGTGTCCAAGACAAACTTTAACGGAAAAAACTTGTTCATCTTGTCGCCCAGTCAACACAGTGAAAACGATGCTGGGCGAGTGGGCACCAGAGAAGCTGGAGAAAGGGGTTCTTTGTCTTCAACACAGAGGAATTTAGACGTGAATCATCTAACACCCTCTATTGATGACGCCCTTCAATCTAAATCGCCTTTTTCGTCTCCCTCAGGTAAGTTGAATAGACAGGCAAAGATAGTAGAGGCAAATGATTATTCTACATTTAAGCCTGATTGGAGTTATAACAATCAGGAAAACGTGGAGTCCACGCCCCAGAAGCAAAAGCTGTCCAACTTTTCAAAACCGAGGTCACCTCCCCCCAAACTTGCTTTACCTAGTGTTCCTTTGACGCCTAGTACTAGGGATACTTCCAACAAGAGTCTGAGCCCCTTTACTGAAAGACAACTTGATCAGGAGAAGACTCCCAAAGGGTTGGGATTAGATGGCATTGATTACAAAGCAGACGAAGACAAGGTCGATGAAATTCCGCAAAGAAATAACGTGCCTGTGGGATCTCCTCCTTCAAGAGGGTCGCCTGCATCCAATGTTATAGGAAAGGGGACACCTTTGGTCACTAATTTAGAACCCCTGCCACAGCCTTCATCCGAGCGGCCTCCTGAGAATTCTTCCTCCCTTTCACGAAAGCCATCAATACTTAGGACCCCTAAACTAGGGTTGAAGCACAAGAGGTCAGTTTCTGGTGGGCATGGAGGACTAGCCGGAATACTAGGTTTAAATAGAAATGGTTCCGTTAAGGAAAACAAAACGCACACGCGCCATGTTTCTGACGGGCAGGTAGCGAATGGGGCGGCTGCATTTATTACACCACCATTAAATGAAAAAGAAAAGGCCAGAAATTCGCCAAGACTTCAGGACCAGAACTTTGCAAACATGCACAATAGGTCTACTTCGGATTCCTCGCGTACCTTGCAAGACACTTCAGATAATGGTTTTATGAGTAATGAGTTAGAGATAAGAGCCTTGAAAATGGAGAAATATCAGCTTATGTCCCAAAAGCAGTCATTATTTAGTGAAACTAAATCTTTAGAAAGTGAAATTCAAAAAAATAAAGAGATACTATCTTCCATAAAAGACAAGACCGTGTTTGAAACTAAAAAATATGAAGGTTTGATGGAGGAAATCGGTGAACTCGAGAACACAAAAATACAAATGATTCAATATAACAGATCTTTGAATGAACAAAATAAAAGACTCGAATCGGGGTCGTTTAGTTCTCCTTCCCTTTCCTTCCGGCCTCAAGACTCTAATGATGCCATTGATGAAGAAAATACAAGCTCCTTACGAAAGCTTACTTCCCTAGACAACGGAACGAATGAACTGCTTCCTAATGGGGATCTGACTCAAGAAGTTAGCAAAACCACGAGGTTGAAATTCTGGAAAAAGCCGAAGGTTTCTATGGTATCTAATTCATCTCCCGCACAGAATTCACAAAATTCTCGGTTGAATATTGGTGACCCTAATATGCCTAGAGGAAATACAAATAGAAATCCAACAGGTAAAGATCAAAAGAACTCAGAAGCTGAAAACCTTAACAAGACGCTAGGAGGGTTCATGACGAAATCAGTGTCGACTAATATTTTAGACACATTCTTACAAAGTGCCAACCTGAATAGGAGAGATAATAATCACGAGTCTTCTGGCGTTTCCAATGATAAAAACTCTTCTGGTAGGAGCGAAGTGCGCAACGCACCACTTTTCAGTTCCTCTTTAACAACTAGAGCTAACTACGAAAACCTTAAGGTACCGTTAATATTAACCTGTTGCATAGAAGAGGTAGAAAAGCGTGGTTTGGAAGTTGAGGGTATATATCGAATATCAGGAGGTAATTCTGCAATAGTAAGCATTGAGAACACCTTCGCTAACTTGCCCGCTAATCCAGTTTCTGATGATAAGTATATGCACAAGCTAGCAGAAGTAATGGATGTTGATATCAATGCTGTTACGTCGACATTAAAACGTTATTTGAGGAAGTTACCTGAGCCTGTCATATCATATTTCTTGTACGACGATTATATCAAAGTGTGTCTGACAAATAAATCAAAAAAGCCTCAGAAAAAGTTGGATCAACTTAAGAATAATGTCATTCAGAAATTACCACCTGCAAATAAGGATGCACTATATATAATTTGCAAGCACTTGGCCTTGGTAAGTTCTTACTTTGCCATCAACAAAATGACGCTTAGAAACTTGTCCGTTGTGTTTGCACCTACACTAGCATGGGACGAGACAGGAAAAAAAGAAATGGATGATATGGGATACAGAAATGATGTTACTGAGTTAATGTTTAACAATTTTGAATATTTATTTCATGATTAGGATAAAGATCAATAAGTACTAAATAGGTTCGTAACAACATTCAATTCAAATATAGATTTCTTCTATTTTTTTTATCCTTTTACGTGAATAAGGACTTTATGCTGTCGACTTAAAGAAACACTATATGCTGTGGATATTTTTAATTTGTGGGTTCAGATACATTTCAAGTCTTTTATTACCCACTCTTAATAGATGCTCTATTAAACTAAACTGTCTTTTGGACAAATGCTTGTTTTTCTCAAATTCCCGCTTAACAAATACCATCCATTGTCCTCTGGTCTCGACAGGCTTTTTGTTGACGCTTCTGATGCACAGGCGATATAACCTCAATACATCTCTCTGCAATCCTGACAAGCGGACCATTGTAGTGATTTAACTAAAATAATTTCGTTATTCAGACGAGTAAAGAGCTTCATAACGACAATGTCGTTTGTTGCAACATTTACTGGTTGCAGAACACTTGATGATATAAAAAAAAAAAAAAAAAAAAAAAGAAACTATTTGCTGACGTTTGTTTCCTAGTGAAGTTTATAGTGGTGTAAAACTTTCTATTTCTCTCCTCCTCGCCCTTTTTACAATTTGGTCAGAAGCTCGTGGAAATTAATATTTCAAAATTTTTTTTTAATTTCTTTATGATTACTAAAAATTTGCGAAGATTTATTAAAAAGAAGTGCTGTTGATGGAGCACGAAGTTTTATTGATGTATTAAATAAGACTAATGGTTAAAAAAAAAAAATTAACACTACTTATTGAGAAGAATATGTGAGCTATCTTCCTACTGGCTAAATTTCCTGCTATAACTTGTAAAAGTCTTGAGTCGTTCACCTAGTAAAGAGCCCAACTCTGATGTTGAATTTTCCGTATTTGTATTATTTGCACTCAAATGTTCCGATTGATTATTGGCAGAGCTTTTTTGTCCATCTGAGCCACCAGTAAGATCATCTCCTTTACTATAGTGGTCTTTATCAGCAACACCATCTTTGTTCGCAACATTGGTATTTGACAAGACTTCTTCAAAAAGATTTGACACAGATCGAGAATTCGAGTTTACCAGATTGTTATCATTCTGACCAGGCGTAGCGTTAGCGTTCGAAGCTCCCTGTTGATCTTTACCATCTTTTTCTACTACTAAAGAATGGTATAAGGTTGAATTAACAGAGTGGGATCGCCTCGTTTCCAAAAATACATTTTCCTCCTCGTTGGTGCCCTTCCTAGGTCTCTTTTTACTTATTGCTTCTTCATCGTCCCGGGCATTCCCTCTCTTTTCATTCTGATGCAAACTTGTTGTCTCAAGGTCCGGTAGGACCGTACTACCTTTGTCTGCTTCCTCGTGTTGACCTCGGTCATCTTGTCCACGCTTCGCTTCTGTGTTCAACTCTAGAGGAAGGATATCACTATCGTTGTTGAATCTCTGACTCACTCCTTGGGGCGTTCGATTTATATCAACACTAGCGTTTCTCTCTTTCGACAAAAAGTTCGGTGTTTGAGGAAACCGTTGGATAGATCCTCCTTTACTCAGTGTCCTTCTTTGTGTAGAAGGTGACTTTGGCGTTGTTGAACTCAACTGGGGTAACATGATAGGAGATAGCCTTTCAAGATTTTTAGCTTGCTGCTCATTGTCATTATTTTCACTGTTACTATTACCGATTTCAGATAGCAAAACAGGAGGCTCAGGCAACGTCGGTGACGAGTCTATCAAATTTTGAATCACAGATGATCGACCTCTTGCTTCATCAGAAAAATCATCTCCTCTTCTTTGAGCTGAACTATATGGTTGATTATGCTTAGTAGGCGAGATGGCAAATTTCTGGTAATTACCTAAGGATCGTCGAATAGTATGGGTTGCTAAAGGCCCAGAATTGTTGTTCTGTAAATTATTAGCCTTTCCTGTGGAAGACCGCTCCGCCGAGGGTACCAGCACATCACTTTGCTTGTTTGCTGTGGAGATATTTTCCCAGTTAGAAACATTAGCTCCCCTATTTTGTTGTCGGTTCGACAAATATGACAGCCTCTGCTTAAACTGCGGCGTAGAAGACTCCATATTATACTGAACATTTGATGCGGGTCTCTGCTCCTCCGCCGACCATGTGGGGGTCAGTTCTTCTACATTGTTAAATCCTTTCAACATAGGCGGTCTTTTATGTGTCATCTCTGATCCATGGCCTGCACCGACTTCATCATTTTGACTTACATTACCACGATCTTCTTCATTCTGTAACAAAAAGTTATTCTTGGTGTTTGCTAACGTATTCAATTCCGTATTTAATGACGTGGGTGCCTCATAACTCGTCAACTCCACATTGGCTGCTTGCTCCAAAAAATATTTCCAGAAGTTAACATTATTCCATACATTCCCTGAAGAAGTAGCATATTTCTTAAGTATAGGATAAATTTTATCATTGATAACAGCATTCGCCTTGGAAAGATTCTTGTCGATTTCTTGTAATACTAAGGTAGTTTCTTGTTCCAATCTTTCTAGCTCTAGCGTTGCCGATTCTCCATCAATATTATCATCTAGACGCCCTCCTGCATTAATATTGGCAGTTGACTTCCTCCGCGACGAAGAAGGTGCTATAGAATATCGTTTCATTATCCTTGACAAGGCCGCTTATACATCTTAAACACACGAATAGTACTTTAGTCTCTAATGTTTACGCGTGGGTTATTTTTTACATGTTAGGAGACATAAGTTTACACTTTAGACTGTCAAACCATAACCTGTATATAGAAGGATTTTGTAGTCAGAGGAAAACATACGCTAAATTTCCATAAAAAATCTGTCTCATATGGGGAGTGCGATGTCGACATCATTTGCACCCGAGTGTAATGAAGCAAAGACAAACTATGACAACTGCTTCAATGATTGGTATACTCAAAAATTTTTAAAGGGTAAATCCTTGCAGAATGAATGCACTGAATTCTGGGACAGCTACAAGACATGCGTGGATCACGCCTTAGTTAAGCAAAAAATTAAACCTATGTTAGACAATGCCAGAAAAAAGCAGCCTTTCACGAGTGAAGAGTTTAGTGCAGATAGCGAGGGAAATAAATCAAGCGAAGACAAATAGTGTTACCTTGAATAACGGTGAATTTCACGAGGTCATGAATGAAGTGTTTTTGGATGAGGACCCGATGTTCCTGTACATAATCATAATCAGTTTAAATAAAAATGTATATAATCTGTAAGTGGATCTTAACGATGCTTTTAAGAACGGTATGCTTGTAGAGGAACTACCGAAAAAGAGTAACGTCAACCAAAGTACAGTGTACTTTTCTTCATCGGTCAATCTATCTGCTCGACCCTCTTCTGTCCGTAATCTAGATAGGAATCAGGAAGAAGGAGAGGAGGGAAATCGACTAATGCAGAGCAGACCAAAGGTTAACTATAACTTGAATCATTTGATGAACGCACAAACTAATGTAGTTAGGGATGATAGCCCATTAAAATCAACACAGAGAGTTCAACTCGAAAGACAGGTTTCCAAGAGAATAAGGGAGCTTAACAGGGAAACAAAGACGAGCTTCGACATTCCTAAGAATTTTTCCCTTCAGAATGTTAATGCTAGTGCAGATAAAAAGCGAGGTCGGCAAGGGAATACCCCGACAACGAAGAGGATCTTGGCTACGAGCAGGAACTTGAACCAATATTTTGAAGAAGAAAGAAACCTCCTATATATAAATAGGTTGTTATCAATTAATTTTCTGTTCATAGGAGAGGAGTCGCCACCTGAGCCTTCCAACAAAAGAAGAGCTCTACAAAGTAATAATTGCAGATCAAAGATAAGACTTTGTTGTATTTGTGGTCTAAATTCTGTCTATACGAGATGTGGGAATTGTGGATTGTACACATGCAGCGTAAAATGTGGACGGATACATGAAGAACTGAGATGCAACTAATGCAAATGGTATTAAGGTACTGCTAATTGATGTTTGTTTCGATACTCTGTTTAATATGAAGCAAAATAATCAAATAAAACCGCTTCATGATTAAACTTACGACGGTTCTGCAGCCAAGTCATGCTTAATCCTAAAAAGCTTTTTTTCTCCAGTTAATTTCCTGACCCATAAGGGCTATAATCCAAATAGGAACGGCCAATATCCCTCTCCATAACCAGATATAGGACAAAATTTCATCTTGGATTGACTTAGCTGTGAGGTATCTTAGAGCCAGAATCGACAATAATTTGTATGAACTTATAATACTGAAAATAGTCGATTAACATCCATGCTCTCATGTGAATACAGAAAAAAATGCAATTGAACCAACGCTCCTTGAGTAGAGTTGGAATCGCAAAGGTACCGTAGACACCGCAGACGATTGATTCAATGGTCAGCTCAACTAAAGTGGCGAGAAGCACCTTATATTTTCGTACACGAAGCCACCTTATTCTTCACAGAGTTATTGGCTTTACTCAAGGATTGAATAACAACGTCTCCTGTGAGAATTGTACGACGTTTCGCATAATGCCATAAGCAGAGGGTGACCATATCGTCTTCACCTATATAACGAGCAAATAATTTCATTGGGTGTCTAGGCCAAAGGGACGATTAAAATTTTGCATCTACAATCACTTTTTGACTAGATAAAAATTGGTTAGGTTTTAATGGAATCCTCGCTGTTGCTATATTAAAGTCAGATCTCCTGTAAATATTTCATTTGCCATTGATGCAAATAGCAATCGCTATTTTATTTATCTCGACGTAGACTTTCAGATGGGATATTAACAAAAACATCTCATCTAATCTTGCACCTAGCTTGTTCCTAGGTTTATGCTACCTATCGAATTCCTTGCGCGAGAAATATAACTTGATACAGCATCCACACTTAAGCCCAAAGGGCCGTGAAGGACAATTCCAACCTCTGCCTTCTTCTTCGTGGACCCATAAGCTTCGGATCTATGTTTTTATTGAATTGTGCGAAACGAATGGTGCTGCCCAAACATTGAAATTCATTACCCACACAATATCATATTTGGCCTGCACAAAGCCTTTGGCTAAATTATTCACTTTTTGGTTTGGGTCCAATATATTCCGCCTCTGCAAGCAATCTCGCATCAACGTCCGAATACTTTGATATCAACTTTTGCGTAATCTCTATTGCTTCATCATCAATACTATCGAAGCAAAAAAATTATATCGAGTTATCTTTGGGATATTTTCGTTGGAAGGACGACTCTAAACAAATTCTCTGATCTCAGTTCTATTTCTTTTATTGGTCTTATAATGCTGATATCTTCCTCAGATTGCTTTTCGAATCTTTTTTTTCGGACCTGATTTAGATTTGAGAAAAATCTCTGAATCCCAACCAGGCTATTGCAACCACCGCAATGTACCAAGACTAATGCCAAAATTGCAGAACATTTTCGCGCCAGACTTAGATTTCATTTACTTTGATTAACGCTAACTTTCTCTTCTATTTTTTAGGTGCTCGTCAATTTGCAGACCTGGGCGACCAACGTAGATTGATCTGCTGTGAACCTTTTTCAGTCGCTTCCTGCAAGATTGGAAGCGAGAAGCACTAGATTTTTTATTTTTTTTTCTTTTTTTGAGATTACCTCATTATTCTATCTATATTAAGGGATACTACAGCATAAGTCATTCAATGAGCGATTTATTTAGCTACAGCGTGACGAAGTTATATGGCACAATTCCTTCAAAACAAGTCTTTATTTTTCTTTTTTTTTTTTAGTTTTCACTACCTGTCCTCTTTCATGGACCTGCAAATTAGAAATTTGGTTTTACTCTATCTTACATGTTTCTACTATATTCTAGAGTATGAGTAATTAACTAGTATTAAATATTCGGAATAGACGGGTTGAATATTCGGACTTCATTGACGGCATTGCATTATTTGTGTCGATCGGCTATTGGGCTATTGCAAATTTCAATTCGACATTCGCATAACCTCGGTAGAAATTTTAAAAATTTTTCAACTTGGGACACACACTCCGCAATATAAATTTGAAATCGAGCTCGACCCCAGATTTCTGAAGATCCTCAACACATAAAAAGGAGAAAAAGAAAAAGAAAACACCAATCGCGAAGAAGCGTTCTTATTTAGATAGAGGAGTTATGTTCAAAGCATTGAGAGCCACAAGAATGCCATCTAGCACTAGAAAAATTTCGTCAACAGCGATTAAGGGGGACTTGTTTAGGTACCAGAAGGACTTGCCACATTTGCCAGTGCCTACTTTAGAAGAAACTAGTAATAAATATCTCAGAACGGTAGAGCCATACTTAACTAAGGCGCAGTTAGAAAACACTACTAGGAAAGTGAAAGATTTCATTAAACCCGGTGGAAGTGGAGAAAAATTGCAAAGCCGTTTGGTGGAATTTGCCAAGGGACAAGATAATTGGTTGGCATCTTTCTGGGACAACTATGCATACTTGAGTTGTAGAGATCCAGTAGTTCCTTATGTATCTTACTTTTTTCTGCATAAGGATTTGACAAATTCTGTTGGCAAGGATCCGGTGCTCAAAGCAAGTTTGATCGCCTATTACACAATCCAGTTTATGATTGATGTTCAGACTGAGAGGTTAGAGCCGGAGATTATCAAAGGAAATGCTTACTGTATGAATGCTTTTCATTATATGTTCAACAATAGCAGGGTCCCAGGAGATCAGGTGGACACTACTAAGGTATATAATGGCGAGGAGAATAGATACTTTATTGTAATCGCCAATAACCACTTTTACAAGGTCTATCATCACACTAAGGATGATAAGCCTTTGGGAAAAGCAGACCTTTACAAGCAGTTATTGTACATTTACCAGGATGCACACAATCATGCAAAGGCTATTCCGGTGGGTGCCTTGACCACATTGAACAGAGATGAGTTTTACGGTGCCTACACTGAATTGGTTAAGTCTCCTATTAACCAGGACTCTTTGGAAGCCATATACGCTTCCTCATTTGTGATTTGCTTGGATGACAAAATTCCAACTACTATAGAAGAGAGGACAAGAAATTGCTGGCACGGTGACGGTAAGAATAGGTTTTTTGATAAGCCTTTACAATTCTTTGTTGGCAAGAATGGAAATTCCGGATTCCTTGGTGAACACTCCAAGATGGACGCTACCCCTACTGTTCAATTGAATAACTACGTTCTCTCCGAATTATTCAAGGAAGATCCTGCTAAATTAGCTAGAGAAATTGCTAATGATACTAAGATTATTGAGGATTTGGACATCGAGTCAATTCCAAAGACTTTACCATTTGACATTAGCTTGGGTTTGAGAAATGAGATTAACAACGCAGTAATCAAGTTCGAAAGCACAGTTTCTTCGCTTGATGCCGAGGTTCTTCAATACCATGGCTATGGAAAGAACTTAATTAAGAAGTTCAAGGCCTCCCCGGATGCATATGCGCAAATGATGATGCAGTTGGCTTACTACAAGATGACAGGCAAAGTCAGACCAACCTACGAATCTGCTGCCACCAGAAAGTACTTAAAAGGTAGAACCGAGACTGGTAGAAGTGTTTCTGTGGAGTCACTCAATTTCGTCAAGACCTTTACTAATCCTGAAGCTTCCGCCCAAGACAAAGTTGATGCTTTCCATGCTGCGGCTAAGCAACATGTCAAGTACCTCCTGGAGGCGGCTGATGGAAGAGGCGTTGACCGTCATTTCTTAGGACTTAGGCAAATGTTGAAGCCTGAGGAGCCAGTACCAGAAATTTTCACCGACAAAGTTTTTGGTTACTCAGCAACATGGTTCCTCTCTACTTCTCAAGTGCCTTCTGAATACTTTGCAGGATGGGGTTGGTCTCAAGTTATCGACGAAGGTTTTGGATTAGCTTACTTAGTTAACAATGATTGGCTTTACGTTCATATTTCTACTAGAAAAGGTAACGGTTTAAGCTCTAAGTTGATGAAAGCGTACTTGACTGAGACGGCTGAAGAAATGAGGCAGGTTTTATCTACTTCTTTGGAGTCCAAGCCCAAGTTGTAGACAGGTCGACCTGGTTATATATCAAACTTGTATATCAATACCTGCTTATTAAAAATATATTTATGATATTTTATGCATTTGAAATGATGGTACCTTTTTTTTTTTTTTTTTTTTTTTTTTATTTTTTTTTTTTTTTTTTTTTTTTTTTTTTTTTTTTTTTTAAATCTAATTTTGTTTATTTGTTTTTCTTTTTGGTATTTTAGATTCACAACGCAACATGTGCAGTGCTCAAATGTGGATAAGATCAAGTGTGAGTACACGGTTATATTCCTCTAATTTCTCTCGTTAGACGGTCCAGGGGATTCCTCCTCTCAGAAGAAAATGTCTTCTAGATCAGGCCAAAATCGATGGATGTCGCATAAGCGTCGTAAGCCATCATTGCAAAATGAAGGAATATATTTTGGAGAGGGTCTGTCATCGACCTTGCAGCATAATATAGAGAAGGAACAAGGCCGAGAGATTAAAGAGACACTAGTAGAAGCGGAAACCCCCGTAGATCTTCTTGAAGACATTTCAGAAAGTAAACAAGAAACCAGCATGCAAACACCTAGCTATTTGTATGATTATAACTTGAGCGATATTCCCTTCAATTCTTCAATACAAGGAGTCCCAGGGACATCAGAAACTAGTTTCAGAGATAGGTCACTTTCCTTTATAAAACCGTTGGAAGGTGCAACATACGAAAAAGCAAGGGAGAGTCAACTACCGACGTTGCACTACCAACGTGATCCGGGCTCATCACCTTCTGCCTACACGCGATATAGACACCCAAGTCTACAGATACCGTTATCGAGTGCAGAGGGACCTCTTAAGGCCCCAGGGTTAGTACAGAGACGAAGTCATGGTGCTCTTAGGTCTCCAATGTCTTCGCGACATAAGAAGGACATGTCGATTTCAACTCATTTTAATTTGTTTGACTTGAGTGAACATCTGGATCCTAGTGGGACATATTATAATAGAGGATATTCCGAGGACATTTTGGAATCACTGTTAAGGGAATTGGGCATTATCAATGGAACTAATGTCAATTACTTTTTGTTGAGGCTTTTAGAGAAACTTGGTTCATCGATTGCTCTTGACGAGTTCTATCAACATCTCTATGGTGTCAAGCCTGTTTTTAATGTAGGTGAAAAGTATAGGATAGACAAATCTAAAGAAGAAACGGATATCTATGCATTGAAGACGGTAGATATGGCACTAGAAATTTTTAGGTCACCGATGTCAATATACAATATTCTTCCCCACAGCATAGAACAACAAATTACTATACTGAGTGTCAATTATCAGGAACTATTAAGGAATTTTTTGGCCATTAAGTTTCTTAAGAATAGCTTAATCGTTGTGTCTGATGATGTGGGTTCCTTGGAGCATAGCATTTCTCGTTTAGCTATTTATAAAACATACATCATTGTATGTCAAAAACTTGTACTTCAATACCCTTTGCAGGGCTTATCAGACGATCAACTGAATCTCGTCCTTGGGCAATCGAAGTTTGGCAAGTTATTGAAGCTTGTGTATCCTAACTTGGTAGTCAAACGTCTTGGCAGTAGAGGGGACTCGAAATACCACTATCTTGGCATAAGGTGGAACCAGTATATCATGACCGACGAAATAAAAAATATTTGTGATAGAAATGATATTAATGACTTGCAAGCAATGTTTCACAATCTTAAAAGAAGGAATTCTGGCCTGCACAGTTATACATATACCCTTACAGATACTTCCATTGACAAGGAGTCAAAATTTAGACCAGTGATTCCGGTAAATGAGCTCGAAGGTGGCAGAAGCGAAGCTTTTATGTCTCCACGAATAGCGTTTTTGGATTCTTCTTTGAAGTTTTGCTCATCAGAGGCGTCTCTGATTTTCGATGAAATAACAGAAAACTCTTACGCGCTCAATAAAACACACTTCTATGCAATGTTGCATCTGTTCATTTTAGAAAGTGACTTAACTCGAACTATCAACCTGATTTTTTTTAAAAATAAACTAATAAAGAAGAAGGAGTCACTATGTGACCTGTTTACGGAATACTTGATAAAACCGCTTTGCGAAATTCAAGAGGACCCGGATATTGATTTGAAAATCTACATTATTGTTATATTAGAGCTAATGCCTTACCTCTTGTTCGTCCAAGACTTTTCCCACATGGAGTATCTAAGATATTTCAGAATAGGGTTGTCATATCTTATTGAAACATTCGCCTCAAAACTTGAGGATTATGAATTAAATTTATTTAGGCAGGATACAACCATCAAATTTCTTTCACTTATGAAAAGATTACTCAAGCTTAATGATTTGTTGGTCACTTTTGTGAAAATAATAACCGATAAAGAGCCACCAAACTGTTTTCTTATGGCGAAAGATATTAAAGATCATTTAGTCACTAGCGACGAACCATATGTGACTGAGCTTGAAGTGGATTTCAGAAGAGATGTCATATCGAAAAATGTTATTCAATTTTTGAGAACCTATGACGAGAATGAACCATCTATTGAAAAATCGGATAGAATAAAAACCTCTTCTGAAGCAATTTCTGAAAGCATATCATCGGTCCAAAATTTTTTCGAGGTTGATCTTTATTTATTTTTCAAAGAATCGGAGATGTTGCAAGTTCAGACAAATAAGACTTATCCAGTTGAATCTGAAGCAGTTAGAAGTCGCATAAAATTATTATTATTCTTGGTACATGCTAAATTGCTTTCGAAAAGTATTGCCGAATGTTATCCAATAATAATTATTATTAATATGATAAATATTATTCTAAATGATACTTTGAAGCTCATATTTGCAAAGTCACAAGAAGCAAGAGAAAACGAAAACGAGCTACATCACAAAAATACCTTTGAGAATTGGTGGGTGTTCAATTCATTTATTGCCGAATACTTGAGTTTAATAGGTGAACTTCTGGGCTTAACTAGTGCTATCAAGAAATGAAAAAAAAGAATAATATAAGTACCAGACTATCAGTTTAATTGCCAATAGAGGTCTAAAATTTAAGTAATAGAGATAACCCATAAATAAAAAACAATAAGCATCTTCACAACCTCCAGTAGAATTCTTTCATATACCAGGAACAATTTGCATAATAGTACCCTAAAAATCATATGTAAGTGGGTGGGAGGCTCCACTCACCAAAGCACAATTTCCCATATCCATCTTTTTTATTTCAGCCTCAGGTTTAATTTCAAAGTCGAAGACGTCCATTGGTATTCCGAGAGTTGTACAAGCATTTGGTATATCTACTATACCAGCTATATGCCCCTCAACTGGCGCAGCCGATAGAAACAAATAAATTTGGTAGTCATTGTATCCGAACTTTCTTAAATATTCAATCGCTCGAATACATGCTTGTCGATATGCAGTAACAGCACATAGAAAATGTTGCTTTCCTTCTTCATCGACAGAAAACCCTTCAAAAGTTAAATATCTTGAAGGACCATAATGGTTTTGAACATCTCCAGGGATGTACATTGGCGACTTCAAACTTAACTTTTGCATACCTTTAGGTATGATTGTTACTTTGAGAGTAACGACCCCTGCCATTTCAATTGCACCACAGAAGGAAATTTCACCATCTCCTTGAGAAAAATGTAAATCTCCAATTGAAAATTTAGCTCCCTCGACATGTACCGGAAAGTAGCATTTAGATCCTCTAGATAAATTCTTTATATCACAGTTTCCCCCATGTTCTGGCCTCCCAGGTATAGTTCTTGCGCCTTCTCTAGCAATTTTAGCTGCTAAGTCACCAGTCGCAGATCCCGCATGTGCATTGACAGCTTCTGGCATCAAAGCTACTGTCTTTCCATGAATACTTTCTTCTTCACTTTTCAAGGTCAGTTCCCTTTCATTCCATTTCTTCAAAATATCTAAAGAAGGTGCTGTTCCCATTATACCAGGATGAATAAGTCCTGTAAATTTAGCATGTGGAATGTGTCTTGAAGTGGCATGAATCCCTTCAAAGTCGAAAACTGCTTTTGCACATTCCGGGTAGAACTTATCCAAAAAGCCTCCTCCATTCTCTTTATGAAATATCCCACAATAACCCCAAGGCTGTCTTTCCAAAGGCTGTACGTCTTTAATCTCGACAACCAAACAATCTCCGGGCCTCGCTTCTGGAATGTAGAAAGGTCCTGATAAATAGTGAATTCTTCTTAGATCAACATTTCTGAGATCATCGGCATTATCACTGTTTTTAATTTGATTCCCAGTCCAATCCAAGCATTCAATTTTAACAGTTTCTCCTGGCTCAATTTTCTCAGAAAAAGGCACTTCTGGATGCCACCTGTTATGCACTTGGGGCTGACTATCCCCTGGTTTCCCTAAATCAATTTTAGTGGCGTACCTAATAGAATTCACTGGCATTATGGTGTTACTGAAAACAAAAAAAAAAAAAAAATAATTTATCAAGATCTGATAAGAAAGTTCCTTATCAGCAATCGTCCCTTGCTGAAGTAAGCGGACCACTTGGATACATTTCAGATCAGTGGGACAACTCCGCCAGAGGGATCGATAACCACGTTCGCTGCCTAGCGGGCTCATTTGAAACACAAATGAATGAGGCTTATTCTCTCTGAAGTGCCCCCATCAAGAAGAATTTCAATTCTATGACACCAGCAAATAGGACAAAAGATTATGTGCGATTCTAACTCTCAAGGGCAAAAAAGAAAAGTATATAATTTTAAAACAGTTAGACTGATTACGCCATCACAGCATCATATAGTAGGAGACTCGTACTAAGATCCAAGAAAAAGCTCTAGTAGTAGAGAAAGACTAGAGAAAACTATTAAAGAAGGTCAAGTGAAATATTCCTAAGAGTTATACAGGAAAGAACCGTGTTACCCGCACATCAAAGTAGAGATGAAGTCCCAAAAATCTTAAAAGACTAAGAGCATTTAGAGGATGAAAACGCAAAATTCTATAAAACTTGTTGGGGGTAACTCACATCTTGACTTGGCAGAACGTATTGCCTCAAACTTGGATACAAAGTTAGCCAACGTAAATGCGTTTCAATATACGAATAAAGAGACAGCGGTTTCAATAGGGGAATCGGTACGGGATGAAGACGTCTATATAATTCAGACGCCATGTGGAGAACGAGACATTAATGATTATGTCATGGAACTTCTCTTTATTACAAGTGCGTGTAAGACAGCAAGTGCTCGAAGAATTACTGCTGTTATTCCTAACTTCCCCTACGCAAGGCAGGATAAAAAAGATAGATCCAGAGCTCCTATTACAGCTAAGCTAATGGCCAATTTACTAGAAACAGCAGGATGCAACCATGTAATAACTATGGATTTACATGCTTCTCAAATTCAGGGATTTTTTCATGTTCCGGTGGATAACTTGTATGCGGAACCTTTGGTTTTAAGGTATATTCATGATAATTTCAATTTGGAAGATGTCGTCATAATCTCACCAGATGCGGGTGGTGCTAAGAGGGTGGCGTCGTTAGCAGAGAAGCTTGATGTCAACTTTGCTCTTATACACAAAGAGAGGCAAAAGGCCAACGAAGTGTCTAAGATGATGCTAGTTGGTGATGCTACCTCCAAGATATGTATTATAGTAGATGACATGGCGGACACTTGTGGGACATTAGTAAAGGCTTCTGATCTTTTGCATGAAAATGGAGCAAAAGGAATAGTGGCTTTGGTAACACATGGAATATTGTCTGGTCAAGCGATTGAGAGGATAAATAATTCGAAGATAAGTAGTGTCGTTTGCACAAACTCTTTACCTATGGATGAGAAGAAGGCCAAGTGCCCCAAGCTTGAAGTAATTGACATCAGTGTCATACTTGGAGAAGCAATAAGAAGATTACATAATGGGGAAAGTGTTTCTTATTTGTTTAATAACGCGCCTATCTGATTAGTATGTAATAATATGCATATACATCATTGAGTAGCTTTTTCTGCATCCACTAGATACCATACTACTCCAGCAGCTAATTGAAATGGATTGGTAGAACTATCTTCGACATCTTTTTTTGTAACAAAATTTTTCTGTATATTTAAGATTCTTCCTACTAACCAATCCCTTTCTTTGACAGTCTGACTAAGTTCAGACGAATCATCAAGTCTCAAAAAATAGTGAGGAGCCCCCAAGTTGAAAGCAGCCCAAGGCTGGTACCTCATATTCTGAACTGAGGACTTTTCTATCCTAGTAGGCAAAAACAATACGTAATCCCCAACCTGAAAATTATTAGTAGTAATCTTTTTCTTTAATTTATCTGATACTTTATCGACATCCAGACGCATTTTATTTTCTTTAGTCAATTTCTTAGCAAATTGTTCAACGTCACTAAATCGTTTTGATATAGCATTCAAAAAAACACCTTCCTTCTCCAAAGAAAAATCAAGTGTTTCGGCTTGAGGTTGTCGGCTTCTAAAAGATATGACATCCACAAAAATATCGAACTTGGAGTTCGTTTCTCCATGTCTTCTAAATATAGAGTCAACCAATCTTGCCAACCTAACAGAAAATTCACTGACTTTGTTGATTTCACTAGGCATCTCATTTTCAAATAAGCTGTTCTCATTAATGACATCCATATAATCATTCTTATATTCTGCTACCACACCGTCAGCATCCTCTTCTTCAGGCAAGTTTTTCAACAGGTTTATATCTGCCGTCCACTTTACTGCTTCATCCACATCTCCTACAACATTTGAAATTGGCCTTTTTTGAGTTGATGCAACCGTTGTGGTTTCATCAAATGAGGGACCTTCTCCAAGAACGAGGCTATCGCCATGATTCTTTTTTTGTCGTAATCCTTTAACTCTTGTGATCTTGAACTCATAGTTTTTAGTCTCTGGATTATAATCTTTTGAGAGCAACAAGCCCATAGACTCAAGAATTAAACAAAATTCCAAAAATTTTGTATATTCTAGTTGACTCAAGTTCAGGATATTCAATAAAAGTACTACTATTATTTTGTTCAATACTCTGACAATATTCTCAACATTTTTGTGTTCGGTTTGAGTAAAGTCAATAAGATTTTCGTAGTCTTCACTAAGCTCATCATATTTGGAACGCATCTGCTTCACTTCATCTTCCAAGGCAACTCTCATGCTTAAAGTTTCGGATTCCTTAGAAGACATATTAGACAATAAGTCTTTCTTGATTCCTTCGGTATCCTCTAACTCATGTTTCAAATGAGAAACATGATACCTTAACTCCAGAAGCGCATCATTTAATTCACTATTAGTAGCTGCATTTAGCTTTACTTGAGCATCTAATTCTTTAATTTCAAGGTTTTTTGAATCAACCTGAACTTGTACATCTTGTCTCTTATTTTTCTTCGTTTCGGAAGTTTCAATTTTAGTATTCAATTCGGCAATGCATTTGTCCTTAGATTCAATTAAACTCTCATGTTTTTCATTATCTTCCTTTGTTTTATCCTTACTAAGACTAAGTTCTTCACGAAGCTTCCTTATTATCTCATCCTTTTCATTGTTGACGGATTTTAGACTACAATTTTCTTCCAAAAGCTCTTGGTTATGTTTTTTGAGGCGAATATTCGTTAAATGTTTGTCAATTGAGCTTGGATGCATCATTCTCAGTTGACTATTGGTCTGAGGAAGGGTGCCCGACTGTCGTGGATCTTTATTATTTTCGTTTTCATAATGAGGTGACTTCGTGGAAAAGTCTTTTGAGACAAGAAGGCTTAAGTTTCCATTAAAAGCATCTTTTGCGTCTTTGTTTGAGGTAGATGAAAGCACCACAGGCCAATTTGATATATCTTTATATTGCTCATGATGCAACAAGTTCTCAAGCTTTCTAATTCTGGATTTCATCCCCGAAATTACTTTGAGGTCATTATCATTGCAGCTTATATTTTCCGAAGGAATATCTTCACTTTTTAGATTCTCATTCAGGGGAGGGCTTTTTTCATTGGGAGGCGACCCCGCAATAAGAGGCGATGTAAAGGAAGACAAACTGGAGATTACTTTTATGCTCTTTTTCATACTACTCGTCATCTTGAGTAGTTCCTTGTAATTCTTCTCAAGCACATCAGTAGACTTGAGCATTCCAGTAGATATTGTAGCATTAATGTTGACGTATTTTTTTAACATCTCAATGTAGTTTTCGATATCTTCTCTTTCTATAGAGACATTTTCAAAAATACTAAAAGGGCTTTCTACTTCTTCGATATTAGGGTTAATTAATGATATATCCAAATTGGGGAGTTTAATGATAAAAGAATTACTATTCCTCTTATAGTTTATCAACGACGCAAAATTTCCAAATTTTTTCAACCAAATTTGCCTGAAAATTCTTTCGTGGTTGACCGTTGCCGTTAACTGTTCAGACACTTCACCGACCATTCCTTTAGAAAAAAAATCATACCATTCCAACTGACGACGCTTTTCGATAATCATAAAGCCAAATACAAGAGGAAGATCAATGCAAAGAGATAGGTAGTTTTCCATTGATTTTATCTCATTAATGAGTTGAGAATTGACAGCGTTGTTACCAGTTACCTGAGATTCAGGGTCTGATGGGTTAACCATTTCCTTAAGATTGTCCTTCACATTAACTACCTTAAGCTGTAAGCCTGCGATCTTACCGAATACGAGTAAGCTGGTATGGGCTAATTTGGACTTGTAATCTTGCAAAGACTCTAACAACTGATACAACCGAAGTCCAGAACTAAAAATATTCGGAGAATACTCGTTCTTATGTCTATGGTATATTTCCGTCAAGGAGCTAGTAGAAATCCTCAACAATTTTTGGATATCATCAGAAATTGATCTCTGGAGTAGGGAAATTTCATCAACCAAATATGGTAAGCTTTCGTTGGAGTCTTTAAATTTGCTAATCGATTCATTTCTCAGCTGCTCAATAATGCTATTCACATACCACTTGTCCTCATTTACACTGTTAAGTGCAGATGACATGGTATTAAACTCCTTGACTACGTCAGGCAAATAGCGACCAACAAATTCAGAACTTTCTGCTAGCTTTTTTTCATCAAGAAGCTCATAAAGCTTAATATCTTTTGATTTCTTAAACGTTATAGGTGGGAAACTAGATAAATTGTTATAATACTTCTTCCAGTTTTTATGCAAAGTCTTTATGCTTAAAAGCTTGATATAATTGTAATATCTACTGAAGGATTTTTCGTTATCATTAATAAAGCTCGATATGAATTGAAAAATTACTGAGAGTGACTTAAAGATCACGTTAATATTTTTGATACAAGACTTAATTTCCTGGTTGATATCCATGCTGTCCTGATAAAGAGATCTCGACCACCCATCATTAACTTTCATGCTACTGGTCATTGCTTTAACATCAAAGGAGTCGACATCCTTCAATGCTGACGGCTTAGGTTTTTGTATCTTCGCCAAAGTGTTTCCTTTTTGGCTAATGTAAGATTCAACAAGAGGAGCTCCCAAATCCAGCGAAAATAACCTTTTGTCAAAAACAAAGACATCTTCAAGCTCATTTATGATATTGAAATTCACCTTGATGCCAAAAGAAGTAAGCAAGAAAATGTTACTTACATTCCCAATTATCTTATCAGTAAAACGCTCATATATGTAATTCTTAAATTCATTTAAGGTATGGTACCTAATTGGTTTGCGTATCCTTTCTAGTTCTCCATTATGAGCATTGAAAACATTCAAATACGCTATGTCTGGATCTGGATTCTCTGAAGACATGGTTGTCGAAATTAGCCACTATCTAAATATTAGCAGCACTTTCCTCTGAGAAATCTCTATGCGAATGAAATATAGCTCGAACAAGGCAAGTACGAAAGCCTGATATCCTAACAATAAAATATTACCTCAGAATGTGCTTGCTCTGGTATCTCTAATAGGAATGAAAAAAAAAAAAGGGAAATGCTTAAGGATACTTGAATTGCCCTCACTGAAAGAAGCAGCATTTAGTACACCAATCCTGCATACACTTTACTCCTTACCACTTCCCAAGCACATCCAAGGGAAAAGGGAAGACAACAAAGGCCAAAAGATTATCAGTAGTAAAACAGGATCCTGAACAAACCTTCATGTAGAAATACCGACAACCTCCAATTCCTTGGCGTAGCATTTTTTTTCGTAGAGATTCTTCGTAAGCTTAAAGATAAGTTCAACCTGCATATAGAAGAATGATGTCTTCGGTTGAACAAGAGCTACACTAGCAATAGATTAGGTTGTCTGAAGAACCAATGTTAGATGGACATTCATTAGAAGTTATTTCTCGCTTCAGACAGTCGCTATTGACAAAATCTTTGCCGAATGAACTTTCGTCGTTATCGGTCCCTAATAGGGGCAACAAACTTGATCAAGGAGCGGCAGGTGAGAAGGCATTAACTCCAGCTGTAGTAGAGAACAATGGTAGCAACCGTTTAGTTCTAACGAACAAAAGTATAGAAGAGGCTACACTGAGAAGGAAGAGAAGGTGGAATGAGAGATACGGTGATGACAGTTCCGTCAGTAGTGAAGGTGAAGAGACGGAGGAATCTGATCTTTCAAACGACGAAGAGAGCGACGAGGATAATCTTCTTGAGCAAATAAAGTTAACGGAGATACTAGCTCCTTTGAATCACCCTTCGGAAATTGTATCTCATCCGGCTATCCTGAAAACATACACACTGACCATATACGACAAGCTAGCGGCAGAAATAATCGAGACGATTGAAACAGAACAGAACAACCTTAACTGGTTGAATAAGCTTTTGCAAGTTCTAAATGGTGAGGACTGGTTCTATTTGTTGGAAGAAAATCTAGGTCTTTTGGGTTATGATCATGGTCTAAATGAGGATAAGAAAGGACAGGATAATGTTATTGCAGGTAAAACTGAGCAAGTCGATACCACCCAGGAAAAAGTTAGTGAAGATTTCTCCCAAAATAACAACACAGAGAAGGAATCTTCTAGCGACGAGGGACATAAGCCAGAACAACCGACGAATGATGATCGCAAAAGAATAACCCGAAAAACTACTCTATCCCAGCAGGAAGAGGATTCCAAAGAAATCGAGGACCCTTTTTTCGCTTTGCCAGAGGCGCTCGCCAGGTATATAGCTCACCAGAACCAAGTTGTTGATGATTCCAGCGATGAGCTTGATATTCTACAAGAATATTTAGTTAATTGTCTTCAAGTGAGTATACAAAGACAGCAGGAGTACATCAAGAATTTATCTGGGATAAGAAACGGTTTGGTACGCGCGGAAAGATTGAAGGAGAAACTATTTAAATGGGGCAGTGAAATGTACAATAAAAAAAGCAATTGATCTTTGTATGAAAACTTTTTTTTTTTTTTGATATCCTTAGCCAGGTTAAATTGTCACATACTTTTTTTTGTATTTCATTAATATAAAATAGTGAATGTAGCTTAAAGCAGAGTTGTTTAGTGTAAAGATTAATTGTCGCGCATAATTTACGCGTATGAAAAATCAAAACGCATATAAATTAAAATTACTATCCAGAAAGAACTAGCGTTCAAGATACACATTTTTTGAAAATTGCAAAAGAAAAATGCTTGAAGGAAAATTTGACGAGGCGGCTTTGTTAAAAAAGATAGTTGACTCTATTAAGGATAGTGTAAAACTATGCAACTTTAATTGTACAGAGCACGGTATCACAGTGCAAGCAGTAGATGATTCCAGAGTATTATTGGTCTCGTTATTAGTGGGACAATCAGCCTTTAGTGAGTACCGTTGTGATAGAGATATAACTTTAGGTATTGATTTGGAATCATTCTCAAAGATTATAAGGTGCGGGAACAACGAAGATTATTTGACATTATTGGCAGAAGACAGTCCAGATAATGTGATGACTATTTTCGAGGACAAGAAGAAGGAAAGAGTCAGTGAATATTCCTTGAAATTGATGGATATTGATTCGGAATTTTTAAAGATCGATGATATGGATTACGATAGTGTTATAAACATGCCATCGGGAGAGTTTGCGAAGATCGTACGTGATTTGAAAAATTTGAGTGAGTCCCTCAATATAATAGTGACAAAGGAGTCAGTAAAATTCAGTGCTGAGGGTGAAAACGGAACTGGGTCAGTGGTATTGAAACCTTACACAGATATGGACCATCCTGATGAGAGTATCAGCGTTAACTTAGAAAATCCAGTTGACCTCACGTTCGGCTTGAAGTACTTAAACGATATTATAAAGGCTACTTCATTATCTGGTACTGTGACTATTAAACTTGCCGATAAGACACCTGCCTTGTTTGAATTTAAGTTAGATGCTGGTGGTTACCTAAGATTCTACTTGGCACCAAAATTTGATGAAGAAGATTAATAGATTGATGTATGACGTATATACATTCTAATTTGAAACAACTTTATGTCTGTCTATAAATTTTGTGAAATAAATGCTGTTCGTATTCCTGACTTTGCCGTTACGGGCAAAATCAAACGGTAAGCATCATGCGTATTCATGTAGTACCTGTAAAGTCGTTTAGTCTTTGCAAAACCAAGCGACTGGTAAAGTCTCAAGGCTGCTTCATTTATAACTTCAGTTTCCAACATAACTTCGTCAATGCCATCTGTATTTATCATCTCTTTTATCGTCA
The DNA here is from genome assembly GCA_030572315.1 of [Candida] glucosophila. NCBI lineage: Eukaryota > Fungi > Ascomycota > Pichiomycetes > Serinales > Debaryomycetaceae > [Candida] glucosophila. Next base: position 45,850 of record JAJLZR010000048.1, on the reverse strand, counting down.
TCTTTACAAGATTCGTAGCAATTCCTCGTCCTCGATACGCAGGATCGATCACCAACATGCCAATATATCCTCGCATCCTCATCTCCCTATGGGGTTCCACCTTCGAAACTATTACTCCTATTATATCTGTGGCATCTTTCGCTTCTTTAACAATGTAGCAATACTGGGGCCATGTGTTCAAAAAAAACCAATACACATATATAGAGTAAGGCTCCAGGAGATGCTGCGAGATCAATTCATTAATCTGCAAAAATTCTTCCTTGGACTTGCTATCATACTGACCGTACCACAAGCCGTTGTTCTCGAGTGCCATTGTAGCTCTCCTAGCTATCCATTAGCCTACGTCCGCTCTAGAGGCTAGCATTGTTGTGTGCAGCTTTCGGTCTAGGAGAAGGAAAAAAAAGTCACGTGCTCACTATCCTAAACGGTTACTCAGGATCAAGAGGACCGTTGACGCACAGAAGGTCTCCAATGTGCTCCAATGTGCACGGTACCATACTACAGATGGCTTACAGCAACCCACTTCATCTGCGTGGATCAGAGGTACTGATTTCAACTGTTCGGCCCACATCCTAGCGTAATTTATAGGTTTTGCAACTTGGGCGCTAGTCTTCCGCTAGCGACGGGTGTCTTGCTCCCGGGGATACTCGGAATTTTGCGTGTGGTGGAGAACACACATATTATCTCCTCAACGCTTACTGGCTTGTATACGTCAAGTCAACCATATGCTCTTATTTGATTGCCTTGGCCAACCGCTGCCGACATAGCCATTGTGATAGGTCTTCCTGTCTACTCTCTAAACATTAGCTTCAGCAGAAGTCCGGTAGTGTTATGACCATTCAGATAGCATAACGTAATTGCTTCGCAACACTCGGACGCTTGTCGAAACGGCAAGAAAAATTACTGACTTTTAACGTGACTATATAAAGAACCGTTTAGTCGCTTTTATTTATTAAATAGTCAAATTGTAATCAGTTATAATTAATTGACTAACTTATAATAAAATAAACAATGTCAGTTTTGGATGTTTTAAAGACCAAGAGCGGAGTCATCTATGGAGATGATGTTCGTCAATTGTACTTGTATGCGCAAAAGAAGGGCTTTGCTATCCCAGCCATCAATGTCACTTCTTCCTCTACGGTAGTGGCATCATTAGAAGCTGCTAGGGACAACAAGTCTCCAATCATCTTGCAAATTTCTAATGGAGGAGCTGCTTACTTTGCCGGAAAAGGAGTAGACAACTCCAAACAAGGAGCATCTGTTCAGGGTTCAATTGCAGCAGCACATTACATCAGATCGATTGCACCAGCTTACGGAATCCCAGTTGTGTTGCACACAGACCACTGCGCAAAGAAATTGTTGCCATGGTTTGATGGTATGTTAGACGAAGACGAGAAGTTCTTCAAGGCTACTGGAGAGCCTTTGTACTCTTCACACATGTTGGACTTGTCAGAAGAAACCGACGAGGAGAACATCGGAACATGTGCTAAGTACTTCGAGAGAATGCATAAGATGGGTCAATTCTTGGAAATGGAAATTGGTATAACTGGTGGTGAGGAAGACGGTGTCAACAATGAACATGTCCAAAAAGAGTCTTTGTACACTTTGCCAGAGACCGTGTACAAGGTGTTCCACACCTTGTCTCAAATTGCGCCAAACTTTTCTATTGCTGCCGCTTTTGGTAACGTTCATGGTGTTTACAAGCCAGGTAACGTGCAATTGAGACCTTCTATATTAGGTGACCACCAAAAATACGCCAAGGAGCACTCCGGCTCTAAGAATGACAAACCAATTTTCCTCGTTTTCCACGGTGGTTCTGGTTCTGGCCAAGCTGATTATGACGAGGCCATAAGACACGGTGTCACCAAGGTTAACTTGGACACTGACTGTCAATATGCTTATTTGACTGGTATTCGTGACTACATCTTGAACAAGAAGGACTACTTAATGACTCCTGTCGGTAATCCAGACGGTGCTGACAAGCCAAACAAGAAATTCTTTGACCCAAGAGTCTGGGTTAGAGAGGGTGAGAAGACCATGTCCAAGAGAATCGTGGAAGCTTTGGAAATCTTCCACACAAAGGGCCAAATCTAAGATAGCTTTGTAAGGTAATTTACGTTCTTTTCTAAATATATGCTCTTTCCATTAAATATGGCACTATTTACAATAGTACTATGCCCTAGTAAAAATTTGCTACCTATTGGTTTGTAGATTTTCGTGTCGCCTCTTTCAATATCGATTCAATCTTTTTGTATTCTGGCATGTGTTTTAACAAATCGTAACCTTCTTCCTGAATATGAGTTCCAACTAACACATTTGCTTTGACGTATTTAGCAACACAACGGTCACTACAGCTCAATTCGCCTGTGTTTAATTCTCCTTCTCCATATCTCTGTGCGATACATTTATTCCGGCAACTTCTCAAAACATTGTTAAACGTGTTCGACATAGCTTCAAACTGAACCTCAGCTAGCTGTATCCTTTCCGGGTCAACATTTGCGTTGGAATACTGGGAAGCATCACCAAGGAAAAAAGACATAGTACTTTTTTTTTACCTTATCTTTCCCATATAAAGCTCATCAATTCTTAATTCGAAAACATGTGAGAAAAATTTAAGTGTACAAAAAAAAAAAAAAAAATACACATTAATTCTCAACTATTGATGATTGAAAAGAAGATTTTGGTAGAAAATGCATGTACTCTTGACTAATGATGATGGACCTTTAAATGATATTACGAGCCCATACGTGAAATATTTTGTTGACGAAATAAGGAGATCAACATCTTGGGATTTATCAATCGTTGTTCCCCATGAGCAGCGTTCTTGGATAGGAAAGGCCCACTTCGCGCATAAGCCCTTGACGTCATCTTATTTATATACCACGGAAACAACCCAAGAAACTAGCGATTATATTAATAAATTTGAAGGTCCTTTTCATACCTTCGATGAAAAGTATCGCGCAAATGGACAATACCAAGAATGGTGCTTGCTTGACGGGACGCCAGCAGCTTGCGCAGATATTGGAATTCATCATGTGTATAACGAATCGAAAGGACCAGTAGATTTGGTTATTAGTGGTCCAAATTTTGGTAAAAATACAAGTAACTTGTATATTTTATCCAGTGGTACGGTAGGGGCTGCAATGGAAGCCGTTACCCACGGGGTTAAGTCAATTGCATTATCATTCTCCTACACTAGCATTAATCATGATCATGATATTTTGAGGCGTGCATCATACTACGCCGTTAAGCTAATCAAAAGATTGTATCCATGTTTGCAAAACCTGAATGACATTGATTTATACTCCATTAACATACCATTAGAAAAATCACTATCTTCCCACGTTTTATACGCACCAATACTCCAAAACCAATGGCACTCGATTTACTCGAAAACTACTGAACCTAGCGGACGAGAGAAGTTTTTATGGGCTCCCAATTTTAAGAAAGTTTTTGACGATGGCATTAGAGATCCTACTCACAGTGACAGTAGAGTGATATTGGATGGAAAGATTAGTGTTACTCCTATGAAAGCTGCATTCAAAGCGGTAGAACCGGTTGAAGGGGAGTTTGATATTGAAAATGATACCGACGATACGCTGAAGAAATATGTGTTTTTGATAACGGTACCACAAGATTCTTACATCTACGACCCCTTGGTGACTTCTTTGCGGTCTATTCTTGGAGACATTGAAGTGACCGATGACAAGTCAACTTTAGCATCTGTGCCTGTAGATCCTAGATTGAAAATTGTGCACTATGGTGATTATGAAGATTTGGATTTGGACCTTGTTGAAAATTTTCCAGCCCAATACATCGTTCCCTCCTATATTTACCGCAAAGCATTGATCAGGAAACATTATTTGGCCTCCACTATCCAGCACTATATTTGTAAAAGACCAAAGGACATATTAAATACTGCATTTCCTAGGACTTACTTTTTAGAGTTAGACTACGCGGAATTTCTAGATGAAGCACTTGACGACTGTTATGAATTGCGAGATGAGATTGAGAATACCAACAAAACTTGGATTTTGAAACCCGGCATGTCTGATGAAGGCCAGGGTATAAGACTATTCCACACTCTTGGACAATTGCAAAAAATATTTGACTCTTTTGAGGATGAAGAAGACGAGAAGAACGAAACGGAAACTGGTGTTATAACTTCCCAGATGCGAGAATTTATTGTCCAAGAATACGAGGCTGACCCTCTTTTGCTAAAAAAATATTCGAATAAAAAATTTCACTTGCGCGTCTACGTGGTTGCTGTGGGAAACTTGAAGGTGTACGTTTATAAAAATATTTTGGCCTTGTTTGCTGAAAAATCGTATAATAGGCCAGAGGAGAATGCTTCGGGTGAAGTATCCCTTGATGGTCATTTGACAAATACATGTCTCCAAAAGGGCAAAACTCCTTTGGTATTACCTTTCTGGTCGCTCGATGACAATGAATTTTCCCAATCCAAGAAAGAGCATGTCTTTAGCCAAGTAAAAGATATTACGCGGTCCCTATTTGATGCAGCTACCAGTGTTAATAAAATTAATTTTCAGCCTATCGAAAATGCCTACGAGATTTTTGGAATCGACTTCATTATTACTAGCGACCTTGCCGTTACTCTTTTAGAGGTAAATTCCTATCCTGATTTCAAGCAAACAGGAGATAAGCTAAAGCCTCTTATAAGTGAGCTCTTCGACAATATTGCTAGGGTAGCAATATCGCCTTTGGCATTGGGTCTGGAACCAAAATCGGATACGTCTTTGATTCCTGTCTTTGTAGATCACAATAGCTCCTCTCCACAGTATTAATGTAAAGAGCGTACTAGAATAGTAGTGTACCTAGAATAATAGCAGCTGGTAATCAAGATTAAAAAAAAAAAAAAAAAAAAAAAAAAAGTGTCTTTTTGTGTAACAATATGTCTTCGACGACAAGTGAAGAAATTTAATTTAGGTTATAAGTATTTCAATATAACAGAAAGTTATTAGTTATCGTATATTAGACAATTAAAATTGAGTGAGAAAGGTAGCTGGCGTAAGTAAATTAAGTGAATAACATATTAGAGAAAACTTGCACACCATCATACTCAGGTAGATAAAATGTCACAACGAAGAATATACAAGAATCAACTGAAAAGGCTTAATAATAGTAGTCTATCGTCTGCTCCTAATACATCACATGAGATAAATAGTTTAATGGAAATGTTTCCGGATTGGGATGCAGACGATTTGTCAGGTTTGCTAGAGGAGCATAATAATATCTTGGAAATTGTGATCGACTTGATTGTGAATAATAAAGTATCGAAGTGGGAACCCATTAAAAAGGAACCTAAAACTAAAAAGAAGGACAAGGAAAGTGAGAATGGACCAAATCCTGTTAACAATAACAATACATCAGTAAATGCATCAGCTAATGTTTCATCAGGTTCGGATAATGCTCACAAACAAAACAGACATACCAAGGACACTCATTCATATAATAATAAATCAAAGTTTGCTTCGGGTAAACCACATCACGCTAATAGAAAAGGACAATATCCTAAGCATACAGGAAAAGATCAGGCACAGACTTCAGCGGGAGCTTCTAGTACTACTCATACGACCATGACGTCGACAACTCCTGCTGTTCCTGCCAATTCATGGGCAGCTGCCTTGTCATCTAAGAATAAACAGAGACCACACCCAGAAACAAATAAGGCTACCGCTTCAAAACAAGAGAAAGTTAAGGATAGTGGAAGGAAAGGCGGCAACGAGGACGAGGCATCTGAAGATAAAGTTGTCATCGAAGAAACGTCCATAGTGGAAACAGCACCCCAAAACGAACATAAAGGCCTGGTATTAAAGGAAGCTTCAGTACCACAACCAAAACAAGGATCTTGGGCATCAGCAATTACTCCTAAGCGTAAGCCAAAGCCACAAGGACGACGTAGATCCCATGCGTCTGATCAGCCACAGCAGGTTACGAAGGAACAAGAAGAGACAGTTGAAGCTAGTGGGGATTCCGCTGTAAAAGTTGAAAAAGAACTTACAATAACTCCTTCGGGTGAAAAAGAAACAATCTCAAAGACTACAACTGGTGCAGAACAATCTCAGTCGCAGCCTCAATCCGAAGTCGTTTTACCAAACCCACAACCTCCATTGGAGTCTGTAGGGGTGTCATTTGGTTCTTTGTCTTTAGGAGAAGATGAACAAGAATTGGGCAAGATGAATGAGATTAGGGAACAAGAGCCACAATTACCACATCAACATTATCCATCCCAACAGCCTACGGTGCCAACCCAACCACCAGTAAATAACACTCAGCAGGCACCTCATCAAGCGCCTCAAGTATCGGCCGCTGCTCAGGCACCTCATCAAATTCCTCCACAAGTCCTTCAACAACAGGGCCAGGACTATTCCTTCTACAATAATCCAAACCGTTATAACCAACAGTTCTACCAACAATCTCCTTATCCTAAGCCTAAGCAACAGCAACAACAACAATTTGACTATTACAATCAACTTCAGAATAGACAATATCCTCAACCAAGTGCACAAACTTTGCCTGGTAATCAATTCGGCGTGTACCCTGGCATGGATTACTCTCCTTACACTCAACAGGCACTTGCAGCAGCTGGCTCTCCAGCAACAGGAGCAGGCATGACATATGGTCATTTCGGTCATATGGTTGGCCAGCCAGGTGCAACAGCCGCTGCCAATGAAAATGTAGCCGCTCATTCACCTGTTGTGAATCCAGCCACTTTACAACAACAGATGCCAACCGCTCCATTTGGTTATCCTTACTACAACTACTACACGCCAATGTATGGTAACGGAATGGGTATGGGAATGACCCAAACAGGACTTGGCAACGTCAGTCAGGGAGCTAATAATAACCCTGAGGCTAACGAGAATGCTAACGGCATCGCTGGTCCTGACTTTGTAGGTGTCGGTGGTGGTGCTTCGCAGTACTACACTCAGCCTTCCCAAGCACCGAAGTATGCCTATGGTTACCCTCAAACCTCTCAGCCTAACGCTGCTACCGGTAACCGTCCAGCTGGCCAGAGCAATCGTGCCTCTCAAAGTAATGAAGCGAGCGAAACTGCAGCTGCAAACCCCTCTGCCGTACCTCAGCAACCAATACACCCAATGGTTCCACAATTTGGCGTTTATCAGCAATATCCTCAATATGGGGGCTACCAAACCTCTTCTCAATACAGAGGCTGGTACTAATGTGCTACATTGATTTTGTGCATCCTAGGATGTTGTCTGCATATAAGGGTCTACGGCCCATTTTTAATTGTATAGTCTACTACATAGTCTGAATGAAAAAATGTCTTCTGGCTTCTTTACTTCTGGCTTCGCTTCCTTGCATCTGCTTTCTATTATTCTTGAGTATTCTATGCCAATTATCACTATTGGCCCTCTACAATAAAAGTAACTACTTCTCTAGTCAGGTGCTTGTGTATCACGTGCTCAGCCTTTTTTCTTTTCCTTTACGAATACAGTCTAGTGAACAATTCTTCCTTTAGACGAAGTTTCCCTCAGTTTTCCGCATATGGATGCCATGGTCCACAATAATCCGCACGTGTACCAACATTAGAGGCCAGGTATATGAGGGCCAGGCCTTATCTACTTGGGGGTTCCTTTTTTCTCTTTTTTTGCCTAATTGGTTAGCAACTCCTACTCTATCGGCAACTATTCCATTTCCTACAATGCCATTGGCAATTATAATAGACACACGTGATATCCCTCCTTTGAACAACCCCTCTCAGTAAATTACCGTACTAACTGTACACAGAAACGCCTAATAAAACTTTACTGGGCAAGCGTAAATATCAGTACTAAGAAGAAAAAGCTCAGTACAGCAACTAAAGGCGCACTATATAATTGACTATAGTATGCGCGCCCTAGTAAATTAACTATTAGAAAAATTAATCTACGAAGGTTAAAAACCGAGCCAATATAGTATGTATACGTAAATTTTACCTGGAAGCGGAGAATATTAGTTTACAGTAAAATTTAGCACTGGCTTCCAGCTCTACAATAGTCCTCTCGCAGACGAAGGAAAATGGAGGGCCCAGCAAATGCTAAATAGTGCAAGACTAGTATTGCAGCTTTTATATATAGCATGCAACATGCAGCTGCGAAAGTTAGCCCGGTCCATCAAAGTGTTAAGCCAGTTAAAAGTTAAGCTCGCATAGTGCGGAGAAGTTGGAGGCGACACTTTGACTGGATGTTTTAATTGCCCACTGAGAAATTAGGAGGCAAAAGTTAGTGCTAGGATGAAATTTTCAAGGGGGGTGAGCGTATTTTGACACAAGAGTCGAACGCGGTCGCAAAATAAATAAACAATACTGCATCGAATATACTAGTATAAAGCGAAAAAATGAGCGTATTCCTTGCCAGTACATCCTTCGTAAAAACCCAAGCATTTATACTAACAAACCTAGATGTCGGGAGAGAAAAAGAGAGCAACCAGAAAGAAGAAGGACCCAGATGCACCAAAGAGGTCATTGTCGGCCTACATGTTTTTTGCTAACGAAAACAGAGATGTGGTTAGATCAGAAAACCCAGGTATTTCCTTCGGTCAAGTTGGTAAGTTGCTAGGAGAAAAATGGAAGGCTATGCAATCTGAGGACAAACAGCCATACGAAAGCAAAGCAGATGCCGACAAGAAGAGATACGAAAAGGAAAAGGCCGAGTATGCTAAGAAAAATGCTGCTTAAAACTGACTTTGCGTACAATGTGTATTGTATTGCTGTGTACCATAATGTTTAGATTGTAGTGAATGTATGTTTTAGTGTGATTGTGATCCGAGACGGATTGTGTAGTGTGTAGCACAATTCCGCTTAGCACCTATAAGGTGCCTCTAGGTATATCTATGGAGAGAATCAGTGAAATTTAGATAGAGAATGGTACTTCCAGCACCAAGTTTGAACAACGATCCTAGATCCTGTGCCTATTCTACTAGTCACAAGAGGTGGGTGAATATATTTAATGATATAATCCAGGACTTGAATGGGCATATTTCCCAGAACAAAGAAGTTCAGAAGTCAGGGCAAAAGATAGTTGCTCAGGTGGAACACCTTCTTAAAGACTTAAAAAGTGACGAACCATTAATTGACTTTAACTCGAATGAGGTAGCGGCATTCCCGCCATTAGAGCGCTATAATGCTTCGTTGGCGCAGCATAGAAAGCAGTATCATACAAGTTGGTTACAAGGACCATGGTTGAACGTAGAATGCTACCTTTATGCCAAATTGCGCACTTTTTTCCTTTTGTCAGAAGACAAACATTGGCATGACTACGATGTTTTTGCGGGATCCAAGGACAAAGCATTCCAACTGTCCGAAGATGGAGCCTTGGAGCTTTCCAGGAGATACGAACAGTTGGCGGAACAACTAAAGACTAAAGATGTGAATATGGAAGTTCTTAAAGAGCTCTTCAAAGAATTTGTGTTTGTCTCTTTGTGGGGTAATGCTTCTGATTTGTCTCTCTTGGCAGGGAACGCTACCCTTGAGGATATACAGTCCATGCAAGGAGCCGAACACAGAAAACTGGGAGAGCAATATATCATTTCCAATGATTTGGAAAAGGTTTGGGAATATTTTTCCAAGAAAGATAGAAAGGGAAGGGTTGATCTCGTCCTTGATAACGCCGGCTTCGAATTACTTGCTGACTTAGCACTTGCTTTGTTCTTACTCGATTCCAAACTTACAGATCTGATTCACATTCATTGCAAGGATATTCCATGGTTTGTGAGTGATACGATGATTAAGGATTTTAACAAATTTCTTGACCAATTAGTGGATCCTAAATTTTACAGTAAGATCCACTCCAATCCAGCAGACTCGGCCTCTTTAAAGGAACTTCATAAGAAGTTGGTAAGTCTTTGCGAAAGTGGTAAGATCGTCGTTAAGTCGCATCCTTACTGGACATTCGACGACAAGTTCTGGTCGATTCCAAAAGTCACAGATCTTTATAATGATCTTTTGAAGTCCGATCTTATCATTTTGAAGGGCGACTTAAATTACCGTAAATTGACAGGAGACTTGCATTGGCCAAGAACTACTCCTTTTGTTACTGCCATACAGGATTTGGCTACCTCGAAATTGCCTTTGTTGAGTTTGCGAACTTGCAAGGCTGATGTTGTCGTAGGTTTACCCGAAGGTCTTGAGCAGAAATTAACCGAGACCTACGGTGCTCTAGGCAAAGAAGACGGAATCTTTTGGTGTGGCTCCGGGAAATGGGCCGTAGTGTCTTTCTCAAGTGGTCAGTAGAGTATAGATAGTAGCCTTTAGTGTCTTCATTTGTGCTTTGCACATTATTACACTTGTTTTACAACATTTGTTTTTCGTTATATATATATATATAGTTAAATAGTTTAAAAAATAACCAAAGCAATCTGCGCCTTTTTATATTCGCTCAGGCCTCGCCCGACTTCTTCGAGTTACAGGCCACTATCTTAAACTTATGGACATTCATCTCGTTATCATTCAAGTTGTCTATTCCCTCTACCCCTGAGATGTCCGCCAATTTTATGGCCACATTCTTGATTATAAATGTCCACACGTCATCGCAAAATCGATATGTGTGTAAATCACCTCGGAACGTAAGCTTAGATTTCGCTACCCCCAGCTCATTTCTCAATAACTCCGCTATCACTCTATCAAAATTACCTAAAATCTTTACCGCCAATTGCTGTGGGATTTTCTCGTCATTTATAAGCGTATCTAAAGAGTCTAATAGCATCGTTCCTATAGTGCTTCTCCTATAAAGCTCATAATAGGCTGTGGCACTCATTGGAACTAATAACCTTAAGTGCTACTACTCGTCTTGCCATCACATTATACTAATAAAACAAATTGCACCTACTATTATCACGTGACACGCATATATTGCCTGGTTTGAATGTTTCTGATAGTTCCTCAACAGATGTAACTCGGTGATGGCAAGTACGGATAACAGGACAATTTGTCAGCGCTATACGCAAGCAGTGAAATATTTTATTCGATTGTCAGAGCCGCTGGGGTTAAATGAACGAAAGGACACAGAAAGTTATCAGCGCAAGGTTTCAGAACTCTTGGATGAGTTCGCCTTGATCCAAAAAGTGGCATATGATCTCGACCTATTCAGTAGCAACGAGGTCGTAGAAGAGATAAATCCTAAATATTTGTCGTTTTACAACCTTAACTATTATCTAGGATGTATATACATGAATTATCATCCTACTTCGACACAACAGGGAACTAGTACAAAAGAGCATGATCTTTCTGGAAAGCAAAAGGCTTTAGTGTTAGCCAAGGACAAATTAACGCAATTTCTTCTACAAATGCAAAATTTAGGATGCATACTCACAAAAGCGCAGGACGAACGACTTTCTTCGTTCAAAGAGTCTTATAATCCTTCGAATAGTGAGCTTTTGAATTTACATGGTAATGCTGCTGATCGAAGAAGTGAGAAAATTGAGAATTATAAGTTTGAGAGGCAATTGAGAGAAAAGCTAAAAATTTTGGACGAATACTACTCGTCAGTGCCAGATGACGAAGAAGGACTCATGGGTTTTGAAGAAGAGACTGCGCGTGCGATCTATTTGGATCAGCTACGCTTGCATTCTCTTATTGCTTTTAATCAATTGCAGCTGTTGGCCGCAGAAATAGAACTTCATTCGAAAGTGGCGGCAAACAACAAAACGAAAGACGGAGAAATGTCACAAAGAAACCCAAAGGAGAAGCCATCATTAGATAATGACTACGGTTTTGTTCCTAGAGTGGAAGCTGTACCGGAGACTGGTAAAATAAAGGTTTCTGATTTAGTTTCCAAACAAGGAAAGATATTGCGACCTTTTACGATAACATCAAATAAAAGTGACCTCAGACAAAAGGTATTTGGTACTGGACAAGTTCTTCCTTCGATGTCAGTAGATGACTACCTTGCTTATGAATTGAATAACGGAAAGATGGCAGCAGAAGAGCAACCTAAAGGACGTGAAAGTGATAGTGAAAATTCGGAAGATGAACTTGAGGCTAGAAGATGGGATGACTGGAAGGACGAAAATCCAAAAGGAAGTGGGAATATGAAAGCAAATATTGGTTAGTGCCTATTTAATACATATATACACATGTAGATAGATTGCATTTAGTTGCGACAGCTTTTTAATTTAATTCTTCTTTTAGTTCCTTCAACCATTCAAAATACTCTACGTTCAACTCCTCCATTGTTATATAAGTCAACATGTCCTTACTTTTGGACTTAAGAATCCACTTATCTTCATCATCTTCAAAAGTTCGAAGACAGTTTAAGATCAACATATACAACTCCAACACCTTGAGCTTATATTGTTTGAAGTCTTCAATCATTGTCCCACTGCTCGACAGTAAGCTCAGATACTCATTTCTGAACCTTGTTATAAACATATACAAAGACTCAGCTGCAGACCTTTTATCAGTAATGTCGTTTGACTGTAACGAACTTGAAGCCCCAAACAATCTCCAGGAATACAAGTATTCGTAATATTTGAGTGAATTTGATAGAATCAACTCTTCATTAGCTAATTCAAGCAAGATTTGATCAATTAACAAATACTGTTTTGAGAGTAGCATATTTCTTTTTGGAGGAAAGATAATATAAATTTTTTGCTGGAAGATTAACTTCGTGATGAGTCTTGCGAATAATTCTTTGTAATCGTAGTTTGATTGTCCTCTTGGAGGTAAATTAGATAAGGATTCAAAAATTAAATCATAATCTGATAACTTAAGTGCCATAGTATACATGTTTAAGTAGCATTGACTTACTTCAGGCGTTTTTCCTTCTTCAGTAGAGCTACCCTTTAATGTTTCTATTGCCTTTCTTTCGAACTTAAGTGCGTACTCAATGTATTCTCGTCCCAAAGCAGTGAACAGATTTGAAGACTTCACAGCAGCTTCGTTAGTTCTCAACATTAATGCCGACAGGGAAAACTCGCGATCTCCGGAAAGTGATTTTGACGACGATTGTGCTTCGGATAAAATGGCTAATATATGATAATAGTTCGCTTTTTGAAAGGTCGAATTATGTCCTTTTCTATTAAATATCAAGTCAGCGAGTTCATGAATATGCTTATGTGCTTTCAAAGAACTCGTCATTTTATTCTTTAATTCAGAATTCGTCGATTCTTCCTCGCTTCCAAATAATTCGTACCTTACAAAAATGTCGTAGAACTCCTTCGGATGGTTGCTTATTAAATACACTATTCCTCTCAAAAACACATTGACGACGCTACTTCCTCTTAAAAATTCTAGAAATTTATCCTTAATTATTATCCCCTTATCGTGATTTATGAGCTCTATTATGATGTCGACCAAAAGATTATCAGATGCATTTAGTACGACACAGTTCAAATAATCAAAGGCTTCATTAGTTTTTCCGGTTTGTATGAGAGATTCCAAATTAGGATGTTTGCAAACGATTCCAGAAAAAAACAAAGAGGTCCCAGCCAGATTCAATCCAGTTTTTACAGGGAAATTCGAGGAATTACTATCCTCCGAAGAAATATCAAAAGTCATATCAGTAACGGTATACGCGAATAGCTTCTGTCTAGTCTTATTGAGCAAATGCAAAATCTGATCATTAGGTTCAGATAACAACAAAATAGCTACCAAGCCTTGCAAAATAAAAAAATGATCGTCCCTAATACTCCTTATTGCGGCAGACGCACTCAACCTTAAAAGAGTGTTATCGTTATCGCTATTATTGCTGCCTCCGAAAGTGGAAACATAAGCGGAAGAATGATGCTCCTGTATGCTAGCGTTGTTGTAGTCAAGTAAATTATGCACAGCGTCAAGGACCTCAGGTATATCATCCAAAGCACTCATAATAGAGACAATCTCTTCACCGGATATCTTTGCTTGCAAATACAAGTCAAATAGCTCACCAGCTGTTGACGCATTAATGGAAAGCGCTTTGACATCTAATAAAGCTTTGCAGATTTTATTATATGTTTTTGGAGAAATGAAAGTGTTTAACTTTCCAATTAGGGCGGCTAATTGACCAGCATTATCTTTCAATTTCAAAGAGTTAAACTTTTCGTAAAAATGTGAGGGCCTAAACACACTAAGACCATCCACATTAAGTGTAATAATGGTCGATGAATCTAGAATATTAAAACATACCGACTCTTCACTAGCCTTTTTGAATTCTTCGCACAAAGAGAATAACTTGTACCAAGTAGACTTGGACTCCAGATTCTGGACATCTGCAAGCTTGCTAATACTATCTATTATACTTTTCCGGAGCAGTTCAAATGTCCTTACTTCTTCTAGTTTATTACTTTCTCTTAACAAATTTAGTGATGTCAATAATATTAAACTATCATATCTTCCGGAGTTAAGTATTTTGTTGCTAAAATACTCCTCGTCTCGATAGCTAAGCGAGTCCCTCAAGAAATCCTTCACTCTTGGTACTGAACTTGTAATAGAAACGATACTGCCATTATCTAGATTCTGGACATATTCAACCATTACCGAAGACGTATTAGATTTCCAAAGAACGTTGTAATATAAGTTTGAATGCACAAAACGGCATTCGAAGCCTTGGATAAGCCATATGGCATTTTGAAATCTAATATCAGATTTATTAGTATTCAGCAAATTGTCAGGTGAATCTATAACAAATGACAAATGACCTAATTCGATTAAGTCAGTATTTTTTTCCGAAGAGCAAATCTCCCACACTTTAGTATTATATCCACTTTCTCCCGAGGAAGCTTGTAGCAGAGGGAAATAGCACGTGAGAAATGTTTTCTTCGATTCAGGATTCTCCACCAAGTGCAAGTATTTTTTGGCTCCAAACTTGTACCAGGTATTTTGTGACTTTAGTTCATTTCCACTTCCCAAGGAAAAAGAAGCATGCGTCCTAGAATGATCTTTCAAATTCCACACCTTAATTTCTTTATTTACAGTTAACGTAACAATATTATTTTTGGTTAGCGATTCCATATCTACCACTGAATTCAATGAGATACCACTTGACGATTCTAGATTGGAATTTCTCTTAAACAAAGACATAAAACTTGTACTCAAAATCGAATTGCTTTCTGGAAAATTAAATATACTGAAATCACTTAAATGGTCCAGTCTTCGGAAGTGTAATAAACCACCATCTTTCAACGAAATCATAATATTTAGTGAGTCTAATGCTTTCATAAAAAAAGGAGCAGATCGGAGCTCAAAAGAATAAGGTATCGAAATCTTTCCCCAATTATTAAAGTGCGTCAATGATAGCTTCTCTTTCGAATCTTTTGAATGTACGAAGTCGCTCAAGTCAAACTTTAATGTTGTAAACAAAAAGTTTCTATCGATCATGTCTACTAAAATCACTCCTTCGCTCTGCATTGATTCTCCTGCTTCTTCAAAGTGCACGTTAACGGTCTTACCTGAGTACACTTCATGAGGCAAGACAACTTCAAGGTATTGCAACTCACAACTTGGATGTTCGTCATCTAAGTTTGCTGGAATCAAATTAAGCGTCCTCATATCAGTCAATAATTCGAAAAAAATGACTTCAATGAAGGATGACCTGCCCTTTCGCAAGTTGATTATGTTTCCACTGCATGCCAATTTGGAATGAAAATAATCATTTGGTGGTTTTGTTTGATCATCAATGGGATATCGAAAAGGTAGCGTTACCCTGGTACGTGGCAAATGTTCCTTATAACCTGCAATACTAGACACCGAATAGGACATTCTTCATTATCAGTTCTTTCAAGTTTTCTCGCCAGTGTCTATTTTTTTTTTTTTTTTTAATTCTGTTTGAAGGCTCTCGCTTTGTGTAATAATATTCACTATTTTTTTGTCTGAAGGAGGGAGGAAGAAGAAAAGGGAGAAGATGTCATCGACGGTATTCTATAAGTTTTTTCATCAGAAGGGGCAGTCTGCCATTCATTTTGATGGTACCGGCATTACTGTATTCGATCTTAAACATGAGATAATTATGCAAAATCATTTGGGGGAAGGGAACGATTTCAATTTGCGATTATATCATCTGGAACAACCAGATTCAGAATACGAAAATGATCAAGATGTGATAGCGAGGTCTTCATTTGTTTTAGCCAAAAGGTCGCCTAGTTATTCGAAGAATGGTAAATTTAACAACGCTTCACGCTACGTAAGTGGTAAGCCGCGTATAAATAAGAACGTACTTGCTAATGTTGGAGGTCAAGCCAATTTGCCAACAAAGACTAATACAAAATTACCTGATGAGAATGTTTCAGAAGAAGACCGTATTAAGATGATGTTTGAAAATCAGTCTGATGCTTGGGCAAGGACGCAAGATGAGCTTTCGACCCATAGGGCAATATATAATAAGCCCTCTGCGACTTCTACAAATCCGGAAGATATACCACCTCCAGGTTATATGTGTTATAGATGTGGTGCTAAAGATCACTGGATTCGAAACTGCCCAACAAATACTGATCCAAATTTCGAGGGTAAAAAAATTAAACGGACAACTGGTATTCCTAAGTCATATTTGAAAACTATTCCTAAAGAGCTTGTTGATGGGCCTGACTCCAATGGAAGCGGAGAAGCTGGACAGATTACAACAAACGAAAATGGTGAACTTGTTGATCAGAATGGAAATGCTTACATGGTGACTGATACAGGAGAGTATGCTATTGCGATAGCTGATAGCAAGACTTGGTTGAATTATCAGCAAAAGCAACAAAATGCTGCGATGAAAGCAAAGTCAGACTTTGACAGCAAGGTGATCGATTGCATGGAGAAAGAAAACAGACTTGAGTTCTTAGATCCTTTGGTATCTCCAAATAAAAAAATTTTGGAGCCTCCTATAGTCTATACGCCATGCTGCGATTCCAAAGAGAAACTAAAGAACCTTAAAAATTTTAACTATAACCAACGAAGTTTAGAGCAATTGTTGATAGACAATGACTTTCACTGTCCAAATTGCGGAGCAGAGGATGTCTACATAGATTCACTTATTCCCAACAAGGAATTGGAGGAAAGTTTGCATACATATATCCAAGAGAAAGAAAAGCAATTGGGTATCGAAGACCCTGTAAAGGCTACGAAAAGATCATTAGAGAAGATGGAGGATGGGGACCATGACGGAGTCGAAGAGGGTGATTCCAAGCGTGCGAAGAAAGCTCTTCCATTCAAACCAATTCCTCCTATGGGTCCCGTACCCTTCGGTGTCTCTGGTGGCATGCCGATGCCTCCAATGCCTCCAATGCCTGTGGTTATGAATCCTAATATGCCAGTCCCTCCGCCTCCGATGTTTATGCCTCCGCCCCCAATGTCCTCATCTTTTACACCAAATAATCAAGGAGTTCAACCAAAGAAATGATCAGGAAAGTTTTATAGACATATGTAATATAACTTACGTAATTTGAGTTTAGTTTATTTCATTTTATTTTTTTTTTCTTTTTAAAAAAAAGTCAAAGGACTAGTTTGGTGCTTATTTACCCGGAAAGGCTTTGGTATAAAATTTCTTACTCTCGAAGAAACCCAATTTTTTTGATAGTTGTATGGATCATGTTTTCATAAAAAGTAAGTGCTGAATCATTAAAAAAATAGGTAAAAGGATGATAGTAAAGTAAAACATTCAAACTAGAGTCTGTGACAACTTGAATGATCGGACTAACTTTGCTGATTGAAAGATAATAAATGAAATTGATATCAATGTTCAAAGTACTAACATCATAGTTGAAAGGTTTTATTTCTATAGCTTTTTTTAGTCTAAAACTTTAATAGGTATGTTTTTTTTTTTTTGTATCGTTGGATACGAAGTATTGAAGGACATTATATGATGACGAACCAATTAAAAGCTGGAATTACTGGCTGAAAAACATGATACGAAAAAAATTGGCACCATACGCTCCTGAAGTTGTTCTTTCAATACTATGTTCATTGAGTGAGCAAGCCACTAACGTTTCTTAGGTATGTTGTTGCTGCTTGCTGATGTTGGTGTTATATGAGGACTTATTGCACTGGGCACTGAATTTTGTGTGAGTGAAAATGCAAATAGGTGGGCCTCAGAAACCCACCGTTACTGATCGAAACACAAATTGAAGTATAAGTAATGGAATTGTCTCAAATATTAACTTAGCTTTAGAATTTATTTTCACGCAACGAATAGGCAGCGAGTTATGTATGTATCGGTTTACGTTTTAACCTGAAGTTTAAGAGATGAATCAAGATGACGAGTCAGACACGGGTTTCCCGCTGACGAAATTTATTTACAAATTTACCATTCATGCTTTTCTGATCATATGCTTCTTGCTGAAAGAAGCAAAGAAAAAAGAAAAAATAAGTGAAATAAGTGAACAACTTTATTAACGTGTTTTCAGTTTTTATCATTAACATCTCTCTAAAATTATTCTTTTTTTTTTTGGACAAGCTTATACAGGATGAAATAATATAAAAATTGACAAGCATATGTCTGAATACATTGGTTGAGAATTTTTATTTCTGATATAAGCTGTCTTATATTATGCAATATTTTATAAAAGCTTTTTAAAAAGTATGTCAGCTATTACTAAAGATTTTGCCAAAAAATGATGATTTGCTTATTTTTTCACGACGGTCTACTGCGCATGGGACTTGTAATTCCATGCTTTGATGATATAGACTTTGACAAGTCACCCCTGTCTGAAGCAAAAGTGTAAAAGGCTTTTTTTTTTTGGATAAATTGTTTTACTAACGATTAGTTTAATTGTATACGCACTTTTTTTTTCTTGAACAATGAGAACATTCATACGTAATTCTTATCATTTGACGTAAGGCTAGGCGAACTAAATAGAGAGAGAAAAAAAAAAAAAAAAAAAAAAAAAAAAAAAAAAAAAAAAAAAAAAAAAAAAAAAAAAAAAAAAAAAAAAAAAATAAAAAACCACTAAGTTAGAAGAAAATTAGAAGTAGATAAGAACTTAGATCGAACTATATTATGCAATAAGGAAATGAAATTACACCTCAGCAAGTCGCTAAGCAAGATAGGTAATAGTTTGCCAGATAGTGACAGAAGCCCGTCTGGTTCTAAAAAATCTGGTAAGTATGAATCTAGAGCTTCCGGAGATTATTTCAAAGGTTTAGGAGAAAGGGCCCTGCCGCAGCCAGACGTAGAGCCAATTAGGGATTCAGAAGCACACGTAAAATTTGATGTCCCGTACCAGCCATCACCTCAACAACAGCAACATATTAATATGCTTGAGCCATTGTTGGGCGACTTGTATGGAACCACTTCCAATACTCAGAGTACTTTTATTGATGTTTTACCTTCCTTTCAGATGTTTCTCTCAATATTGAGACGAACAGATCATCAATTCAATGAAGATTTGTCTGTGGCTCCACCAACATACAATTATGATGACCAGGCACTTGGTGCTTCTAATCAAGAGACGAGCTTGCGGAATGACGATCCAACGACTTCAAGAGATAGACCTGAAAATATCACACCTATTTATCACGAAAATATAGAGAGTGGCAACTACAGCCAGTCGGTAATGGATAGAGTGGATGAGCTTGCGACTGTGCCCAATTCTCCTATAGAGATTAAAATATGTGTCACAAAAAGTGTGCCTAAACTTAATCAGTTCAACGAATTAGAGGGTAATTTGAAAGAATACTCTTCTGGTGATGCTGTTAATGGATATATACTCATGAAAAATGCTTCACACAGACCGGTAAGTTTTGGCCTTTTTCTTGTCTCATTAGAGGGTACTGTAAGCAGCATTATTGGTCCGAGTTCTGAGACTTCAGGCGTCCATAAAAGTATTAAGAAGAAATTTCTCAAAATGCATGATCTCAGTGCTTCTTATAGTTACGCTGAGGTACCTAATAGCGCCGGAATTGAAGCCAACTATCTAGAGAAGGATTTGCATGATGGTAGTATCTTTGGTTTACCTGATGAAAGAATCATGGAACCAGGCAAAACATACAAGAAATTCTTTACATTCAAGTTTCCTTCTAGATTGCTCGATAATACTTGCACAAGCAATTGTTATGATCATCTCGTTCCCCCACCTTCTTTAGGCTACGATGAAATGTATTACAAGAAGAAGGGAGAAAATGTCAGGTTCAATAAGGTTTTAGGCTACAGTGACTTACATACTCGAGCGTGTCCATTGGTAACGAAGGATTATTCTTTTGATCACCTTAATATTAGTTACACCATTGAAGCGAAATTTATTGATAAGGTTAAAAATGCTTCATCGAAAGAGGGTTCCACATTGAATGACTATGTCATTTCTAAACACTCTCAGTATTTTTTAAGATTCATACCTAACCGAAGGGAGGATACTAATGATGAAGAGGGAAGACTCGTGGACTCTTTGAGTTCGCTTAATTATCTTGGTCTTGGCCCTAGCCAGTACGGTTTTAACATAATGAGAACTTGGAAAGAAGCTGTATCTTTATTAGAATCAATTGCCAATGAAATAGATTCGACTTTTCCCTCGGAAGGAAGGCGTACTGAGAAGAAACAAAAAAATTTCGACTTCTCATTTGCTGACTTGTTGCATTCAGAGTTAGGGTTCTTATCGGAAAAGTTGAATGCTCCTTCGCCCTCATTGGAATCGATATCGTCCAAAAGGCCTCTGTTAGTGTACAAGAAGTCAAGTAAATTTTTGGCATCACCGGTTTGGATAGGAAAAGTGTTATTATATGTTCGCATACCCCACAAAGTTATTCCTTACTGGGAACCTAATCTTATTTATAAATATAATAACCAACGTCTAAAGAGAAATAATTCAAGCTTTCAACTTCAGCCTGTTAAGACCGCACCCACCGATTCATCTAAAATTGCTGGAAAACACGAGGAGGTTGAGTTGGTGCCCACGAAGACATTAAGTTCTTTTGCTCTGTATTCCCAAAATAGTATTTATGACAGAGCCAGTTCACGGGTTCTCAAAACGATAGATATATCATTAGAGTTTGAGCCCACGCAGAATTTTAATCATCCACCGAAGATATCACTGGTGGATTTCAACTTAGTTTTGTGGACATATAAAAGTGAGGGACCTATGCCTTTCGAATTAGGCCATGATTTTTTCTATAAGTGTCCCAAGAAGGAGTTCGAAAGTGAAACGAATAGTTGTAGCATTACGAGAGCTAATTTACAGATACTTAAAGACTATTCTTATAGTTTTCTCGAATTCTTATCGGCAAATAATGTTGCTGTTTCTAGAGAAACTATAGCTCACCTAAAAGGAATGAACTCTCTATGTATAGAGAAGGACGAGGTAAAAGATTTCTTTAAAGGTATTACTTCTTCAAACCATCCAGATTTGTTGTACCTGGAAGAAGGTTGGGTTGCAAAGATGTCGCCCACATCAAAATTAATTTGGGCAAGGCAACTTACGCTACCATTGGAGATCATAAATAAAGGTAATATTACTGTAGTACCAAGTTTTCAAAATTGTTTTGTTGGAAGATGCTACAGCGTGCAAATTGTTGTTAGATTCAAACATGCTAGTGTTTGCGAGGACGGTGGCAACATTGCTACAACAGAAGTACCAGTGTTGGTCGCTTAAATATATAATGGGTGTAGGGATGTATGACTCAAAAGGAAATTTGATGATTAAGCGCGATTCGCTATCAATGATTTTCTGAAAATTTTCAGTACAGTTATCTATTAAAAACGTATCTAGCTATTTTTTAAATAAGAAAGGTAGAAAAATGATAAAGGGATTAACTAGATGGCTTCTTATTCCCAGAGCATGTCGTCAAGGAATATTTGTCACTCAAAGAAATTTGGCTACCTCGGGAAAATTTGCAAGAAACAGTGCGCAGTTAGATAGAGCTACTTTGACTATCAAAGATGGACCCGTTTTTAATGGCTATTCCTTCGGAGCCAATAAGAACGTAAGTGGAGAAGCCGTTTTCACAACTTCTTTGGTCGGATATCCGGAATCTATGACAGACCCTTCCTATAAAGGTCAAGTCTTGTGTTTTACTCAACCCTTAATAGGGAATTATGGTGTGCCATCGTCTACTTTGAAAGATAGGTTTAACTTATTGAAATATATGGAATCTCCTAATATTCAATGTATAGGAATAGTTGTTGCAGATGTTGCTTTGCAGTATTCGCATTGGACAGCAGTGGAGTCTTTGCAGCAATGGTGTCAGAGGTCCGGTGTAGCTGCCATAACCGGCGTTGACACTAGAGAGTTAGTATCGTATCTTAGAGACAGAGGCTCGTCTTTAGCAAAGATTACCATTGGAGAAGAATACGATGCCGATGAAGATGCAGCTTTTGAGGATCCAAGCTCTGTGAACTTGGTTCATAAGGTCAGTACCAAGGCTCCATTCCACGTTGCTTGTCCTAAAGAAAATTCTAAAAATATTCATTTGGCTGTAATAGACTGTGGTGCCAAAGAGAATATCTTACGTTGTCTAGCAGAGAGAGGTGCCTCTTTGACCGTTCTTCCTTATAACTACCCTTTTCAGAAAATAGCCAACAAGTTTGATGGCATTTTTATATCTAATGGTCCTGGAGATCCTACACACTGCGCTTCAACAACAGAGAACTTAAAGCGAACAATGGAGAAGTATCCTAATTTGCCTATTTTTGGTATATGCTTGGGACACCAACTCTTAGCTTTAGCAAGTGGAGCCAAGACGGTTAAGTTAAAGTATGGTAATAGGGCTCACAATATCCCAGCACTTGACCTTGATTCTGGTAAGTGTCATATTACATCCCAGAATCATGGATATGCTGTTGATTCTTCTACCTTGCCGGGGGAATGGGAACCATATTTCACTAATTTGAATGATTTGTCTAATGAAGGTATGAGGCATAAGACTAAGCCAATCTTCTCTACTCAATTTCATCCTGAAGCAAAGGGAGGCCCGCAAGACACCAGCTATTTGTTCGATAGATTTTTCAGTCACATAAATACCTACAAAGAAACTAAAGGCACCGACTCAGTAAATATCGATAACACTTTATTAGTCGATATTTTACCTAAAGAAAGAGTACATTAAATTATTTTTTATAGAGCGCTTAGATATTTCTACATCAATTTGAATTTGATTTAACTACGCAGCATTATAGCTAGTCACAGTCTTATTCCGATGCTGGCTACCACACTGCTAATTTGATACTAGTTGTTAGGGTTAGTGCCCTGATTGCTTTTTTTACTTGTGACTGGTAGTACTCTTTCTCGCTTTCGACTTTGTGTAATTTTTCAAAAAATTGTAGCTCGAGAAAAGACTCTCTTCGCAATATACTAGAAATTTTGCGTGGTGAATCAGTTGAATACTGAACAATCTATATTTTAATAAAAGAGTAAGTTAATATTACGGGAATATAATAGCTCTATTTCAGGGTATTTCAATATGAGCCTTTGGTCTTTTTAGTCCTTAGTATTAGGGCGTTTGCATGATGAAGTCCTCCTAAGTGAAGAAGTGAAGAATTTGTTAATATTTAGTTAGAGTATTTCAGATTAAATTTTTTTCATATTGAAGAGCAAGTTGGTCAGATAAATTTTTTTCTTTTGGCCTTTAAGTATCAGAAATACTGTCGGTGGAGGGATTGTGTTAGACAAAGGCAGAATTATCCTAGAAATAGATGGTTGCTTAGTTGGAGTAGTGAACAAACGTACTAACTTAGTAGAATGTCTAGATTGAATGAATACCAAGTTATTGGTCGTCGTCTCCCCACCGAAAAGGAGATTGAGCCAAAACTTTTCCGTATGAGAATCTTTGCACCAAACGTGGTTGTCGCAAAATCCCGTTACTGGTATTTCTTGCAAAAATTGCACAAGGTTAAGAAGGCATCTGGTGAGATTGTGTCTGTTAACATTATCTCGGAGCCTCACCCAACTAAGGTAAAAACCTTCGGTGTATGGCTTAGATATGAATCAAGATCTGGTATCCACAACATGTACAAGGAGTACCGTGACGTTACTAGAGTTGGTGCTGTTGAAACTATGTACCTGGATTTAGCTGCTAGACACAGAGCAAGATTTAGAAACATCCACATCTTGAAAGTTGTTGAATTGGAGAAGTCTGATGATGTTAAGAGACCATACACTAGACAATATCTCGCTAAGGGTTTGAAATTCCCATTGCCTCATAGAGTTGAAAGAACAAGAAAATTATTCCAACCCAAGGCTCCATCTACCTTTTACTAAGCTTTTTAAGCTTGAAAATATAGTTTTTTCTTTTTTCACATCCTGGTTGTAATTTAAATAGGTTGTAATACTGAGGCTTTGTCTTCGTAGCACCAAAAATGTAATTAAAAAATGCTTACAAATGGGTGTAAGGAATCGTTACTTTTTTTGGAGTACTTTTTCGGGACACATAGATTTCGATAAGATAGTCGAATTTCCACCGATCAAGCTAAAAATATAAACATTTAACTAATATCTTTGTAGTTATTGTTTTCCAAGTATTAGAGTCAGCTATGTCATACGGATCAAAAGCCGCACAACGTTTGCAAGATAAAGTGATATTAATAACTGGTGCCTCTTCTGGTATTGGTGAAGCCATTGCCAAGGAGCTCGCGGAAGCTGCAGAAGGTAAATTGAAGTTTGTTTTAACTGCAAGGAGAAAAGACAAACTTGATTCACTTAGTAAGGAATTGACTAGTAAATATCCATCAGTCAAGGTTTACGTCGGCCAATTAGACGTTTCACAGGTGGCAACGATAGATCCTTTCCTCAAAAGCTTGCCTAAAGAGTTTGCCGAGATTGATGTCTTGGTTAACAATGCTGGTTTGGCATTAGGCAGAGATCCTGTGGGTTCGATGGACAACAAGGATGTTCATACTGTATTTATGACTAATGTTCTTGGTTTGATTGCAATCACCCAAGCCGTGTTGCCTGGAATGTTGGAAAGAAATAAAGGAGATATTCTTATGGTTGGTTCAATTGCAGGAAGACAACCATATCAAGGTGGTGGTATCTACTGCCCTACTAAGGCTAGTGTTCGTTCTTTCACTGATGTATTGCGTAAGGAATTGATCAGCACTAGAATTAGAGTCATGGAAATCGATCCTGGTAATGTAGAGACAGAATTCTCCCTCGTGAGATTTAAAGGAGACGCTGAAAAAGCAAAGGCAGTATACGCTGGAGCGGAACCCCTTGTAGCTCAAGATATTGCTGAGTATGCTGTTTTTGGTCTTACGAGAAGGGAAAACTCAGTCATGGCAGAGACTTTAGTATTCCCAAACCATCAAGCAGGTCCTTTCCATGTTCACAAAGAGACCTAAAAGTCTTTCTCAAAAAAAGAAAATTCAAGAGCCACTGCTGGCTAGTTAGTAAATTTATATATACATATACACAACCCGCACCCAAATACATCCTATACATTCATTGTATTATTCATGTAGGAAAAAATAGGGAAAATAGGGAAATGACTTACGGTTCAAAAGCGGCAGAAAGACTAGCTAACAAGGTCGTATTCTTGACAGGCGCCTCATCTGGTATTGGGGCAGCAACAGCAAAGGAACTAGCAAGGGTATCACATGGAAACATTAGGTTGATATTAACAGCAAGAAGGGAGGATAAACTAAAGGAATTGGCAGAGAAATTGTATCAAGAATATCCTCCCATTAAAATTCATATTTCTAAACTTGATATGGCCTCTGTAAATCTTATTAAGCCATTTGTTAGTGGGTTACCCCGGGATTTCAGCGATGTCGATATCTTGATAAATAATGCGGGAAAAGCACTTGGTAAAGATGAGGTTGGTGAGGTACAAGATAAAGATTTGGAAGACATGTTTCAAACCAATTTGTTAGGACTCATGGGTTTGACACAAGCGGTTTTGCCCATATTTAAAAAAAAGGATGCGGGCGATATTGTGAATATTGGTTCTATTGCCGGAAGACAGGCCTACCCTGGAGGTAGTATCTATTGTGCAACGAAAGCTGCAGTCAAGTCTATAACAGACGCGTTGAGAAAAGAATTGATAAGTACGAAGATCAGAGTTTTAGAGGTCGACCCGGGGGCAGTACGCACAGAATTTTCTTCAGTGAGATTTTACGGTGACGAAGACAAGGCCAAAGAAGTCTATGAAGGGACAGAGCCCTTAGCACCCGAAGATGTTGCAGAATGCATAGTCTTTGGCGTTACAAGAAAGCCAAATACAGTAGTAGCCGAAACTTTACTATTACCAACTAATCAAGCCAGTCCATTTCATATTTTTAAAAGAAATGAGAATTAAAATGCTTTCTTTATAGTACTAGAAATCCCTCTATATAAAAGAACACTAGATCCGGCATACATTATTTTACACTACTTATTAGAAACTTAGTTGTTCAAGTGTCCTTGTAAGTTTTGCAGCACCATCTGCGGAAACATCATTGTCTAGTCTTACTTTAGCTCTACTTTTTTCGAGACCAGTGATAAGTGCACAAGCCTTGCAAATTTTATTAGACGACAAGTAACCACATCTCTCACACGTACTTGTTTTAGAATTACTTTTTATTAATACCGACCCGTCTGAATTAATTTCTTGTTCCGTAATATCCTTTTTTACATTTTTGTATTTCTGGGTTGTTTTTTTCTTCCTCGAAGACAATTTTAGATGCTCTCCGCTATAAATTATGTCCATAATGCATGAAGGTCGTATTGCTTCTAAAGATTTCAATAAGTCCCTCGCTGTCCCTCTGAAAGCTTCAGGTGCATACGAGCATTCCGTCGAGAAGTAGTCAAGCTTTTTAAAGTGAGCATATAGTACAATTTCTTTTTGATAGGAGTACTTGAAAGGTTTCGAACGTTTAATAGGTGACCCCTCTGACTGAGTCACGACAGCACATGAATTTTCTATTCTTGCTGTGTCTCCTCTCAATATATTCATTAGAACAGTCTCCGCTACATCATCTGCATTGTGTCCTGTAACCACATGGCTGATACCCAATTTTGCTGCTCCTCTATCGAGTGCCTGTCTTCTCAATACACCGCAATACGTGCATGAAGATCTCATTCCGGCGCATGATACTATTTCATCCATTGACCAGTCGTATAGACTTTTATATGAGATTATTTCCAAGTCCATTTCATACTGAGCTCTATTTCTCTTGACTGTGGCTAGTGAATCATCTCTATAACCCTTAATTCCTTCGTCTATAGATAAAAGCACTAGATGTAATCCGTAATGATATCGTTCATTTAGAGTTTTTAAAACTGATGCTAAAACTGTCGAATCCTTTCCTCCTGATGCCCCTATAGCCACCTTTTCTCCTGGATGGAATAGTCCAGAGCTTGTTATTGTTTGGTGTATTTCAGTCTCAAACACATTGAAAAAACACTCTTTACATATCTTTTGCAAGTTTTTGGGCCTCTTTATGGCAGCTTTGCGTCCACGACACAATTCACACAAGCTTGACAATTTGGGCTTTTTTGCTTCAACCATCGAGCAGTACTCCAAACGCTACTTTATTAGACCTCAACTCAAGATTAGGCTATCTATATAACAATAATTAAAACAAAACAAAAAAAAAAAAAAAAAAAAAAAAAAAAAAAAAAAAAAAAAAAAAAAAAAAAAAAAAAAAAAAAAAAAAAAAAAAAAAAAAAAAAAAAAAAAAAAAAAAAAAAAAAAAAAAAAAAAAAAAAAAAAAAAAAAAAAAAAAAAAAAAAAAAAAAAAAAAAAAAAAAAAAAAAAAAAAAAAAAAGCGATGAGACATAACAGTGAGACGCTTAAATCAGTGTGATATTGAACGAAAATATACTAGAAACGTAATCACAGATTTTGCGATATAAAATTTCAAAAGAAACATCCTATTGATTAGTGAGCAGAATTCATAGTACCCATGCTATATATAAAATATATCTCGAATTTTTAAGAGTAAAAAACATTACCATGATTATTTAACGTAATGCGAAATCAGTTCCTGTCAACACATTCAGGCACTTAAGCTATAGTCTGGAATTCATCATTATTCGTATTTACATTGGCAAATCTAAACTTATTCTCTTCCTGTATAGTCTCCTTCTGAGGAACTGACTGCTGCTTTCTGCTAAACCCATTAGAAGCAGTCTTCTCGTTCTTTTCAGTAAGCAAACCCACTTTCTCGTTCATAATTATCGCCAATTCTTGCAATTTAGTTCTCTGATACTCATTCGCACTAAAGTTGATATAGTTGTTGGATTCCTCAATAGAGCCGTTGATGTCACCGGCCAGTATCATATTGTTCAAAATATCTACCACTGATGAATGTTCGATGTCAAAAAATTCGGATAACTTACCAATAGATAACTTAGAGTACACGTGTTTGTAGGTGAAAATGTAAGTTCTCAAGCCTTCTACCTGAAGTTTTTTCCTCATTATCGACAACAAATGCTCGGTATCAGGAAATAAATTCCAGATTTTAATCGAAGATAAAAGATTGTAAGCCTTTACCCAGTTGCCCTTTTGCAAAGCTCTTGAGGCATGGATAATATGGTCCTTGACACTTTCAGGGGGACCGGTAAAGTATTGTCTATCGTGGAAGTCCAACTTACCCTTGAAAGATCTTGCAGAAACTTTACGCTTAGAGTCACGGGATGAGTGCGATGCCGCTGCCAACGATGGGATTTCCAAAAGCAAAGAACAGGTCATGAAAACACACTCCAACAATTCAAGATTTATGTGCATATGAAATGGTAACAATTTTTGTTTTTCAGCAGTAGATGCTTGACTTGGGTACTTGGTTGAAAATCCTTGTCCCAACAATTCCTTAGCTCTTTGAGAATTAGAAATTTCATTCAAAGCTTGATGACATTCTTCTATTGCACCAGCTCTGAAAGCACTAAAACCTAATTGAACTATCACCCTGTTGAACATTACTTGCAAACCTGACTCTGCATGGTGAATGATCGAGTAAATGTTGGAGGACAAGAACAACTCTCTTGCCTTAGAGTAATCATTATTAATGGCATAATAATAGATTTTACATAACAAAGCATTCTTGCTGTATATATTTTCTGCCTTCTCATTCAAAAATTCACACAAACTTTCTATAATCTCATTTGGTTGAGCATTCTTAGGAACCACATACGAATTCAAGTTGTCAGTTAATTTTCCACAGACTTCACCCTCAGTGGCACTGATAAGCTTCTCAGGCTTGTAGTATATGTGCTCTAACCTTCTCATAATTGCACGAGCTAACTGACCGGTTTCATGTAGATGTGCTTTATCCTCTACCTTGTTCTTCTCGAGGTATAATTGACCTCTAACGATTAACCTGTACACACTGCTTTCATCCTTCAAACGCTCGACGTAATCAATAGAGTGAGGATCTGTGTTCTGTAAATGTCTAATAAACTCGTCATCCAACCTTTCGATAAAAGACATTATAGAACCAAAAATAATTTTCACTCCATTCTCATTTGGCTGAGGCTCGATATCTATATCATCGCTTGTAGTACCTAATTCTGAAACATAATACTCGTCTAATTTGGACTCCAATAAGTCCAACAAGGAATTGAGATCAGCTTCATTCCTTCTCCATTGATCCAACTGCATGAAAGCTTGGTTCATGGCGAGGTCAAACCTTATGGATAACAACATCTGATAAATAGAAATGAGCTCAAAAGGTTTTTTAGAGGCTGAGGCATCATCCAATAAATCCTCAAGTACTTGAATTTGTTCATTTTTATCAATGTTCTTCTTTCCTCTCGATTCGGCAATTTGTTTCAAAGTATGGAATACGGGACTAGTAGCACCAGTAACTGCTGCCTCTCCCTTGCCAGCCTCATCTACTTTACTTTTTTCGGCAGCAGTGTCATTAATAATACTCTGAACATCAACAATATCCTCGGTATCAAGCAAATCAGGCCTGGACCTGTACAAATCAACATACGGTTGGTAATCTCTTATGTTCTTCTTTATCCTTTGCCTCACTGTGTTGAAAGCCTTAGATTGATCTGCAGTCATTTTCTTCTTTGACTCCTTCTCGTTTGCCCCCGTAGTATTGACACTGTCTTCTAAAGTTGCCAAGGCCATAACATATATATTAGGTGCAGTATATGCTAACTTGTTAAGCCTTAAAATCAACTTACCTACCTTATCATACTCAGATAAAACCTCTATCCACGCTTTCTTATCACTAGCTGACTTAAGTGAATCTATACTTGTTTTCAATTCATCAAGCACTTTCTCCTTACCTGATTTGACTACTTTTCTTCCTTCGTCATCGCTTTCTGATTCTGATTCCTGAGCTCCTTTCATAAAATTACTTTTTAAGAAATAGTTACTTCCTCTGGGCACACCTTCTTCCTCACTTGATTCTTCGCTCATATCATCATCATCAAATTCGGAGTCAGTCTCCTCTTCTTCCTCTTCTTCTTCCTCTTCACTTTTTTCTTCGTCGGCTTCCTTTTCCTCACTCGAAGACACTAGTTCTTCTTCAGAAGAATTCAAGAGTTCATCCTCTTCAGCTGATTCAGAGCTATAGCCTGAAACAAAAAAACGGGACATTGCTAATAGTCAAAGTCTACTGATGTATTTTACTCAGAAGTGTGCTTCGAAATTTCTTACAAATGAAAAAAAAAAAAAAAAAAATAAAATAAAAAATTCCCATGTTTACTTCGTCATTCTGCTAATTACTCTAACTAATCGTATCAAACACAAATATCCTATAAATCACTAATTCTCTAATGTATAACTTCTTACTCTCAGAAACTTAAAAGGCTTCTCATTTTTAAGTGGAAATATCGTGGGCTCTCTTTCAGTTTCGTCACCTTGGTCAATGGTCTTTCTTAAAGCATAATAAGTAATCCAACTCAACTTGTTGTGTCTGGATATACCACGCAAGGATTCGATTTGAAAATGATAATGGAAATTGTAGTAAGGTACGGATCCGCGGGTTATCTCTATATGAAGTTTGCCGTTTTCATAAATACACCACTTCCCCTCGTAAACTAAGTGTGGAGTAGAAGGCGATTTATGACTAATTTCTGCACCCACAGGAACCACTGAAGTCATAGAATTATGCCTCAGGAGTCTAGGTATCACTATATGTGGTTCCAAAGAAGAAAGGACCTTAACACATTTTCCGTCTGGATAAAATCGTAGATATCTAAAATACGTAATTGTTCGTACCGGATTGGACAAGCTGCTGGAAAATTCACCTTTTCCACCTTCACTGTAGTAGTTAACAACACTAATGTAGCACCCATTGAATTTCACAAAGGGCTTTTCTTGGAGCATTTTTTTCCAGGAATAATTGAACTGAAAGAGGTAATCTTTAGGATCCAAGGAAATAGGTAAATGAATATCTTTAGAAAGATGTCCTGGTGTCTGTATAGCTGACAAATAAGAAAGATTTTCTTGGTAAATTTGTTTTGGATAAATAAGATAACAAAGTTTCCTCCAACAGTTTGTGGTACCTAAAGCGAGATATGCATTTCTTTTGCAAGTTATTGCAAAGCTGAACCAAGATTCTGGGTTAGATACTACAACTTGTTCAATAACCCTCATGAGAATATCTTTTGGAAACAAGATTAAGGGCGATATTTCCTTATGTCTGCTATTACCATGTTCAAGATCCATGTCTGCAATACCAAGCTCCAAATTGTGAATGTGTTCCAGGAGGCCCTCGCCTAGTGGTTCTGGCATAAGCTCCTCATCTGCGTAAGACTGTACCAACTTGTCAGCATCAATTTTTTCTACTACTTCTTCATCGACCCTGACGATAGCATTTTTACCTTTCTTTTCCTTCAAAGCATTAATCTGCGAAGGGACTTTTATTGTTCGGTATAAATAATCCACTCGTTCGTTAGTCTTGAATGCTTTTCTATAGTATTCGACTGCATCCGCCATTGAACCACTTGCCTCCTTCTCCATCCCCTTCTCAAACAACAGAACTGCTTCCTTTTCATCGCCAACCAATCCCGAGATGGCGTCCCGAGTATCGGAACCCTCTGCTACTACCTGTTCGACCCTGGTCATTCCATGCTAAAGTAAAGCTTCTACCTTTGACTCTAAATAAATTCATCACTACTTATCTATACAAAATTCTATATGCAGTCGTAAAAAATGCAAATGCTTCAACCTAGTAAATCATTCAAGAAGTCATCATCTATATTAGGTGCCTTCATGCCAACCTTAGATGAAGATTCGGATACTCCCGGAACTTCCTTTTGGTCTTCCAGAGACAAGGATTTGTTGCGTTCCGTTATTTCCTTTATAAAATCATCAACTTTTAAGTCGCTATTTTGAGAGTGATCCTTTTGCATCGAATCAGTATCGTTGATCTCAACTTTTCCTAACAATAAATCAATATCTTCCGCCAAGTCCTTTTCTTCATAGGAATCGATATTATCGTTCCGCTGATTCACTATCCTGGTGTTTAAAGTTCTCATTAATGCCTCGTCACCACTGTTTAGGTTATTAATTTCTAAGACCTTATTTTTCCCGCGGTTATCATCGTGTTGTCCAAACTTCTTTCTCATGCTATTGTAAAATTCATGTTCCTTTGCCCTCTCCCTCCTTTGAGATTCTTTTCTTTGCTCGTCTTGTGTAAGACTCCTGACTCTTGATGTTTCTTTTTCGTTTTCTACTTTCTTCCTTCCTAGAACAGACTCCCCGACTTTAAAACCCTCAAGGTCTCCGAGAGGAATTTCATCGAGTTTACGGTTTCTCTGCTTAGCATAATGTAGTAAATTGTAATCTTCCAAATTTTTCTTGCCAATATCCAAATGGCTATCGATTCCGTAGTCGCTAAGTATATTTTTTTCATGAGAGTCTTCTTTGTTCGTTTTATTTATCTCACGATTGAGGTCTAAAAAGTCACCCAATTCCCTTTTTGTGGGAACATCTATTCCAAGATCAGCATTTTTGTTTTCCAGGCTTCCTAAATAGATACCATCTTCATCACTTTCATTAACCTTTTGTTGACTATTTATGTCTTGCTCTTTGATTAGTTCTTCTACAAGCTGTTTCTTTATCTTTATTTTCTGTTCTCTAGTAAGATCTTTATTATTTATTTGAGGAAAATACTGTCTTAAAAGGGTCTCATCTTCCTCTTCATCCCATTCACTATCGCTGTCGCTATCAACGAAATTTCTTTCTGTAGAATTTATTTTGGGAACACTTTTTTTCGAAGACCATTTAGGTCTTTGGCTGTAGTCCCCTTCCTGTCTTTTTACGTTTAAACCATGTTTCTTTAAATATTTCTTCTTAGCTTTCTTATCCCACTTACTATTTTTTAAAACCATAGTAATAAACGTTGCCTTGCTCTGTTCATTTTTGAGACAAGAAAATTAAAGTAAGAGGGAAAATGAAGTGAAAAAAAAAAAAAAAAAGCCTTTTCAAGACCGAATACTAATCTAGTTACTTTTAGAAAAACTAAGATGAGTGGAAGTGGGCAAAATGGAGATGATAAAGGCAAAGTGCCAAAATCAATTGAAGACTTGTTGGCTAAATTCAACATTAGCTCTGAGGTAAAAAATTTGAGCCGAAAGGAAATGGAAGACTATAAGTTCTGGAAGACGCAACCAGTACCTAGCTTGGACCAAAAAATTGATAAAGAAGGTGCTATTGACAAACCTAAAAAGCCTGAGGATATTAGCGAGGAACCTTTACCATTATTAAAAGATTTTGAATGGAGTACGTTAGATTTGTCAAATCCTAAAGAATTGGACGAACTTTATCAACTCTTGTACGACAACTATGCTGAAGACGAAGACGCCACATTTAGATTTAAATACTCACATGAGTTTTTCAAATGGGCACTTATGGCACCAGGATGGAGGAAAGAGTGGCACGTTGGTGTCCGCGTTAGCAGTAATAAGAAGTTGGTGGGGTTTATTTCTGGGACACCAGTCACCTTAGGGTTGAACCATTCGCACACAACCATGAAAAGCGTTGAAATAAATTTTTTGTGTGTTCATAAAAAATTGAGAACCAAGAGACTTGCCCCAGTGTTGATAAAAGAAGTGACCCGTAGGGTCAATAGACACGATGTATGGCAGGCTTTGTACACTGTTGGACAAGTATTGCCTTCACCTATTTCTACTTGTCGTTACACACATTGTCCTTTGAATTGGTCAAAACTCTACGATGTAGGTTTTTCGCATTTGCCACCTAACAAAACGAAAGCAAGTATGGAGTCATATTACGCTATACCCAATGAAATTACTATTGATGGTCTTCGTTTGATGAACAAAAACGATGTGGATCAAGTCTTTGATTTGTTGATAAAATTCCAAGAAAGATTCGACTTGGTTCAAGTTTTTTCTAAAGCAGAGTTGGCACACTGGCTTTTGGGTGGTCTCGATGATTCATCCAAATCTAATGTCATCAAGACGTTCGTTGTTCAGAACAAGTACGGCAAGATCACTGATTTCTTTTCCTACTATTTATTACCTTTCACTGTATTAAACCATCCGGTACACAAGGAATTGTCTATTGCCTACTTATTCTATTACGCTAGCGATACGATAATTGAAAATCCCAGCCAGCTCGAACCTTACAAGGAAAGATTGGAAGATTTAATTCACAATGCTTTGATCACTGCGAAAGATCTTAAGGTAGATGTTTTCAACTGCTTAACATCCCAAGACAATGCGTATTTTATCAAAAAATGTAAGTTCGGAAGTGGAGATGGCTTTTTGAACTTCTACTTGTTCAACTACAAGACTTGGAATATTCATGGGGGTATCGACCATAATACCAAAGAGGTAACGGAAAACGATCCAAGTGGTATTGGTGTCGTACTATTATGATCGAGCAATGTTTTCCAACATATAGCGAAACATATTTAAGCGTCGTAGCGTAGATTTAATTTTGTAGAATGAAATATCGTTCACTACTATAGTTTCTGTTTTTTTTTTTTTTTTTTTTTTTTTTTTTTAAAAAAAATAGTCATCTCATCTATCTCCAAGAACATAATTTTTCACCAGTGAACCAAATATTTTAAAAATGATAACAGCCTCGAGTTGGGTTCCTAGAGGCTTCTCGAAAGAACACCCGGAAAAATATGAAATCACTGATGAGGACATGGCTAAAATTGATGAGGTAGCAAACATAACACTTGACGATTCCCAAAAATACGACAATGAAGAAACTGAAGATAATGAAGAGCCAATTTACGAGAAGGCTACGAGGGAGTTGAAAGATCCAATTGAGATAGACGACGACTTGAAAGAGTATGACTTGGAAAATTATGATAATGATGAAGCCCAGGAAGGTGAAACACCTAGTATATTTCCTGGTTTATCGAATACCGGTGCCAAGGTTCAAAATGAGGAAAATGATGCATATTTAAGACTTCCTTCTAAGATTGAAGAAGAGGATGAGAAGGAAGAGCTTCATATATATCCCACGGATAATCTCGTTTTAGCAACACGTACAGAGGATGATATTTCTTACTTGGATGTTCTCGTCTATGATGACGGTGCTGGTACGCCTCAAGGTGCCCAGGAAGAAGAAGGTGATTCTGATGCTTACTTGGAAAAGGGTTTTGTCAGGGAACCAAATTTATATGCACATCATGATGTGATGTTACCGGCATTTCCTTTGTGTATCGAGTGGATAAATTACAAGGTAGGAATTGGCGAGGAGCAAACTCTGGACAATTTAGGTAACTTTGTCGCAGTTGGTACTTTCGATCCTACAATCGAAATATGGAATTTGGACTATGTCGAGAAATCATTTCCGGACATGATCTTGGGTGATATGTCCTACCTTCTGAAGGGCGCAAAAAAGAGCAAGAAGAAATCACACGTTACTAGTCATCATACTGATGCTGTTCTCTCATTGGCACATAACAAATATCACAGAAATGTCTTGGCATCGACTTCTGCTGACACTACCGTCAAGCTTTGGGATTTGTCCACTGGAACCGCTGTGAGGTCAATGAACACTACTCATTCCAAAAAGACCGTCTCTACTGCTCAGTGGCATGCGAATGAAGAAACCATTTTGCTAACTGGTGGTTACGATGGTACTTGTGGTGTAAGTGATGTCAGAATCGCAGATAGCGAACAGATGACTAAGAGTTATCATGTTACCAAGGGTGAGGAAGTTGAAAATGTAAGCTGGGGCCATCCTTCAAAACCAGAATTGTTTTTTGCGGGCACGGATGGTGGTAATGTTTACTGCTTCGATGTTAGAAATCAAGATAACCCCTTATGGACTTTGCACGCACATGATGCCGGTATATCTTCTTTGAGCACCAATTCTTTTATTCCAAGCATGCTTGCCACAACTGCAATGGGTGAGAAAACGGTTAAGCTCTGGAAAGCTCCAGTAGATTCTCCCGGTGGTCCTTCGATGGTACTCTCTCGTGATTTCGGTGTTGGAAACGTTTTAACTTCATCCTTTGCTTGTGATATCGAGGTTGCTGGTCATATTAGTGTAGGCGGTGTCAATGGTGCCTTGAAAATGTGGGACTTGTTTTCCAACAAGTCTGTTCGGAAGTCTTTTGGAAGTGAACTAAAACAAGTGCAACTGTACGCGAGATCTGCAGCAAAATTACAAGGTAGAGCATCAAGAATTGCCAGAAAATACCAGAATGATACAGCCGACAGTATATTTACGGCTCAGGCTGGTGCCCTTGACAATGAGTCGGATTCGGAAGACCAAGATGCTACTGAAGAGAAAAATGGCGAAGTAGACATGTAAATTAGCAAACATGTAAATTAGCATAAATACAAATTATTAATATTTAGAATGCTTTCTTAAGTACTCAATATTTTTTTGTATTGACCCAGGAAAATGTTTCTTGCCTAAATTCGCAGTTTTCTGTAAAATTTTGCACACTAAAATCAGAATTTCACAAACTTTCAAATCTCATATTCTACGTTTTTCCTTTTCCTTAAATTTATGCTTGCTTTAGAAATCCTAACCTTCGGTCAATATATCTGCGTCGACATAGGTATAACTGACGCTTACATAGTTTATCTTAAGTTAGGTTGTTGCAGCCAAATGTCTTTAAAAAAAGAAAAAACAAACTTTTAAGCTCTAGGCGCGTGATTCCTTTCCGTATGGCCAAGTCGTCTATAAGATAGAGAAGAAATTAAAAGTCGTGAAATCAGAACAACAATGCCTGTCTTCTTTCTATAAGCTCCAATACATAGAGATAAAGTCATATATTGGTTTGTTAAACTATATTTGTGCCATGAACATATATACCAAGCGAACGGTCCCTTGGCCCAGTTGGTTAAGGCGTGGTGCTAATAACACCAAGATCGGCGGTTCGAACCCGCCAGGGACCATTCGGGCATGTGGCGTAGTTGGTAGCGCGTTCGCTTAGCATGCGAAAGGTCTCCGGTTCGAATCCGGACTTGTCCATTTTTTTCCATCTCGATTTCTTCCTCACCCTTGGCTTGTAGGTATTATGTTGAACTATTCCCAAGAAGTATAGCTCACGCAAAGTCTATTTGTTTAGTAACTTCGTAGAAGAAGCAACAGGCCTTCACTAAGTCTCATAATATTTCAAAGTAATCTGATTTCTATATGGATTGAAACGTATCGTGCACGAGACCAATTACCTCGACAAAAAACTGTTAATAAGTACTGAGCTCAGTAATTCTGCAAGACAATATGTCGTCTCCTTTGGTAGTTACTTTAGGCGCTCGTATGAGCGTAAATTTGACTACTGCGGAAGACTATCATAGGAATAGACAAAGGCTTAATAAAAATTTGAAGAGGTTACGCCATGCTTTGGGTATTACCACGAGAAATACTAAAAATTACAAGAATAATGAAAAAACCTCTACGATATCCGCAAACGACTACCAGAGAGACCAGCGCTTCGGTTCACTCTTACTCATGACTTCGGAGAGGGACCTTTTATATTCATTGGAAATTAGAAGCTTGCTCGACATTGGTAATGAGAATGCTTCTTGCTACAAGAATCTTATGATTACTAGAACAAAAAGAGCGTTGAAGAATGTAAAGAAACTACTTGAAGTTATATCGACAGAGAAGGACGAAACAGTTGTGATCGAATACTTTATATATGCAGCTTTGATACAAGGAAGTCTTTCGCTGACGAAAAAACAATGGGACGTATCTTTAAATGCATTTGCTATTGCCAGGTGCTGCTTGGAATTTCTCAATTCAAAAATGGATGATTCAAGTAAGGATATTGATGATGATAGTGTCGCTTTCCGTAAGACTTTGATAGAAGAGTTAATAGAATCAGTTGTCGATCCATCATTGCGTTTATCCCTCACACAGAGTACCTCTGAAACTAGCGACTTGAAAAGTGCTTCGAGGAAGCATTGTCACGACGGGAGGATAGCGTTTTTAAAACCATCCTTAGACCTCTTAAGAAAATTGGATCCATCATTTGTCTCAGAATTAACTGAGTCTGTTGAGTTAATCAAGGCTGTCACTTGGAGGGGACACGTTGCAAATTTATACAGCGAAGAAATTGCTTTCAGTATTATGAAATTGACTGATTCTGAAACACATAATTGGAAAAATTTTACTCGTGGAGCCGAGTTCGATTCCTTAATATCAGGCTGGTCAGAAATACTACTGATACATGAAAGCGACTCAGCTAGAAACCAAGATAGCGATGATCTTGAAGAGATTCAGAATAGAGCGATATTGTCAACCTATATTAAATATAATCTCTTGTTTACTCAAATAGAGAGAGACCTCCTCTTGGTTAGTCAACTCTTAGAAAGCAAGAAAGACCAAACAAAAATTCGAAAGTTGGGCTTAAGTAAGGATGCCATTCGCTTGTACAGTAATATTATAGCTTCGGTTTCAGAAATCAAGGGTTTACCTGGTGTTTACAATGACAACGACTTATTGCATACTTTAGAGACATTGGAGACTTTTTATGATGCAAAGAAGTCATTCGAATTAGCATGTGCTTTTTCCCTCTGCAATAAATTTTTTGAGGCTCTCAAAATATTGGACCACTTGAAGAATTCAATGCGTGTGCCTCCTCAATCCGTCGAGCTTCCCTACGAGATAAGAGTGGATGACCAATATAGAAGCTTCGACGAGGAATTATCGAAGGCTTCCCATCGAATTCATATTTTGGCTCAGTTCGCTCATGATTATATGAGTCACACTTATGAGTCCAACTACGTAATTAAAGACGTCAATCGATACCATATGGAGAGTGATTCGAAAACTGTCATCAATTTTGAAGAGCGTATTTCACTTGAACCTGTATTAAGCAAGGCTATCTTTTTTGATATTGGTTTCAATTATCTAGGCTATGATAAGTCTTCGCTCGACACTGACACCACGAAGAGTAATGATGGTGGCTTAACAGGTAAGAAGGGGAAGAAGCTTTTTGGTCTATTTGGACTTAGCTGAACTTTTAAGAAATTAACTAGTAATACTATTTAGAACTTGTAACAATTCCTACTAACACGTCCTCGTATGTGCAGATATACATAGGTCGATCCATCCATAAGACGTGTATTTTCGCAGCAATGAATATTTTTTTTTTTTTTTTTCGAATAAAGCTAAGATTGTCCCAGAAGTGAAGCGTAAAAAAAGTACTAAGAAGAAATGCCAAGCAAAGGATATGGCCTGTCCGTAACAGTAACATTTATAGTTTGTCTTTTAGGACTCTATGGGACTTTTTTGACTTGGTCAGTTCTACATGAACGAATAAACACTAGGCCATATGGTTTTAATGCACATGATGGAAAACCAGATTTCTTTAAGGCGTCGATGATAGTGAGCGCTGTCCAATCACTATTTGCCGCCTTAATTGGAGGTATCTACTATATTTCTCAATACAGGGCTAGTCCTTTCACTTTATTTACAGAAAATACAAGACCAGTCGCTTTAAACTTTGCGAAAGGTTTGATCTTGGTTTCATTAACCTCGACATTATCATCACCATTGGCATATGAATCGCTCCAACATGTCGACTACTTATTGTATTTGTTGGCAAAGTCATGCAAATTGTTACCGGTAATGTTTGTGCATAAAATATTTTACGGAACGAAGTTTCCTTTCTATAAATATGTTGTTGCCGGTTTAGTCACAATAGGGGTAGTTCTTTTCTCTTTGAGCCAGTCCAAAAAGTCAAAACAAACTGCTGAAGCGAGTGATGGAAAGCTTTTTTTAGGTATAGCGCAGCTTCTCGGATCCATGCTCTTGGATGGACTAACAAATTCTACTCAAGATCAACTCTTCAAGACCAAAGTGCAAGGTAACCAGAGAAAACGAGGAATTCAATTGAATGGCATTAGCTTGATGTGTCTTTTGAACCTTTTCATATTTGTGCTTTCTTTTTCTTATATTATGATATTTCGGTACGAAGCTGAATTCAAATACACGATTAACTTTATCCATCATTATCCCGTTGTGCTCAAGCATATGCTAGAGTTTTCAATTTGCGGTTCCCTTGGCCAGGTGTTTGTCTTCCAGATTCTCGAAAAATTTGGTTCCTTGATTCTTATAACATCGACAGTTACAAGGAAAATGTTCAGCATGATTTTGAGCGTAGTTTTATTTGGTCATAAGCTCTCCTACATTCAATGGATGAGTATATTTTCGGTGTTCAGTGGTATCGGCTATGAGGCTGCTTTAAGCTACTCTCAGAAAAAAAGTATTCAAGAAAAGAAAAAGAACTAAAATACCTATAGAAGCCATGTAAGTATACTAATTTGTGATACTTTTTAAATATATATATAAATACGTTTTTATGTAAATATATGTATTTTTTTAAAAAAAAAAGACATGCGCCTTAGTTATTATGTTAATAACTCACCCAAGAATAATGATGCGCCGTATACCGGCCTCTTTTTCTGCTAGGGCAGTAATATGTTCAATTGCATCCTTATTTCCCAAAGTGTTTTGTGCTTCCTTATTAACATGGTCAATATATGCCCATTTATTTTCAACTTGTTCCGATCTAGTGCTAAAAAAAAATCACAAAATAGGGGGGCTGGTATGTGGAATAATAGGTTTCATCTTGTTCTTTCAATGCATTTTCCTATATTTCCGTTTAATTAAAGTAGGTCCCGGGTCTCCTTTAGAGTTCGAAGAATTAAAGATAAAGGATAATGTGGCAGCAATTGGTCCGAGGTATAAATCTTCGAACCCATATAGTACAAACTCCTCGCCCTCATTCGACGAAGACGAGAATTCAAGTTATTCGGTAGAACGTCCACCACATGAATTAATGTCGATGCACACTCTCAAAGACAATGGCTTTTCTTACAGATACTGTGTTAAATGCAGTGTCTGGAAACCAGACCGCTGTCATCATTGCTCTGTTTGCGAGAAATGCATATTAAGAATGGATCATCATTGTCCATGGTTTGCAACTTGTATCGGATTTCACAACCAAAAATTCTTTATTCAGTTCCTTTTCTACGTTACTGTTTACAGTTTCTTTGTCTTTATAATGGCCTTGACGATATTGTGGACTTTCTTTACAGATGAGGAATATTCGAAGGAGTTTTTATCACTCCATTTGGTGTTTTTGACTGTTCTTGGTTTTGTCATCTTTTTGTCGGTGGGCGTTTTTTCCTGTTTTCTGATATATTTAATCCTAGTCAATAAGACTACAATAGAGTTTCAAGAAAAAGCGTCTAACTATAGGGGGTTACACTTTTCCTTAAATAATTCCAGTTCTAGCTACAATCCCCCTAATATTTTTGACCTAGGATACGTCTATAACTGGACCAGCGTAATGGGTCCCAACTGGATTACCTGGCTTTTTCCAGTTTCAGTAACGAATCGGTCAATATACAGCTTAAGTAATAACGGAATTAATTTTGACATTAACAGAGCTGCTTATGAAGATTGGTACTCCAATGCAAAGCTACAATATCAACTAAATCGCCAATTTGCTGCTTACTCGACAAGGAAGCTGAGCACCCCAAGAAGCTAACCCTGAGGAAAGCAGGTTAAATAGGTAATGCATATAAGGATAGACTACAGGATAATTTTTTAGTGCGGGTAACCCCAATCTTTCGTAACCTTGAGTAGAACATGAAGTTTGACGTTAGAGGTTACTGGTGCTATCATCGTAGAGCTTGTTTAGATAACCAGAGGATTATTAGAGAGTTCTGACAAAAGACGGAAGGACAGAGCTTTTGGATATAAGTGAGCGGAATAAATTCGAGGGGAACAATCATTGATAAAAATGTATACGCAACTACCTTTTGATGAGTTAAAAGTAGATCCGAATCAGAAAAAGAGAGTGGCGTACTTTTATGATGCGGATGTAGGCAACTATGCCTATGGGGCTGGACATCCCATGAAACCACATCGTATAAGAATGGCGCATTCTTTGATAATGAATTACGGATTATACAAGAAAATGGAAATCTATCGAGCAAAACCAGCAACGAAGCAGGAGATGTGCCAATTTCACACAGATGAGTACATAGACTTCTTGAGTCGAGTGTCACCGGATAATTTAGATTTGTTTGCCAAGGAGCAAATCAAATTTAATGTTGGGGACGACTGTCCTGTATTCGACGGTCTTTTTGAATATTGTGGTATCTCGGGTGGTGGATCCATGGAAGGTGCTGCTAGGTTGAACAGGGGAAAATGTGATGTTGCAATTAACTACGCGGGAGGATTACACCATGCAAAGAAATCAGAAGCTTCTGGGTTTTGCTATTTAAACGACATTGTACTAGGTATAATTGAGCTTTTAAGGTATCACGCTCGAGTGCTTTATATTGATATCGATGTACATCACGGAGACGGTGTGGAGGAGGCTTTTTACACTACTGATCGAGTAATGACGTGTTCTTTCCACAAATATGGGGAATTCTTCCCTGGGACAGGGGAATTAAGAGATATTGGTGTCGGAAAAGGTAAATACTATGCCGTAAATGTCCCTTTGAGAGACGGAATCGATGATGCTACCTTTAAATCCGTGTTCGAACCATTGGTAACGCAGATTAAGGATTGGTATCAGCCATCTGCGATAGTGTTGCAATGTGGGGGTGACTCTTTAAGTGGTGATAGACTTGGTTGTTTCAATTTGTCCATGTCTGGACACGCCAATTGTGTCAACTTTGTCAAATCTTTCAATATACCAATGATGGTAGTAGGTGGAGGTGGGTATACTATGCGTAACGTTGCCCGAACTTGGTCATTTGAATCGGGCTTGCTCAATAATGTTATTTTGCCCAGTGAATTGCCCTATAATGAATACTATGAGTACTACGGACCAGACTATAAACTTGACGTTCGCCCTTCAAATATGCATAATGCAAACTCTCCAGAATTCTTGAGCAAAATAATGTCCAATATTGTCGCAAACTTAGAGCACACGAAGCACGCACCATCAGTGCAAATGAATCCGGTACCCAATGACCCTGAGGACTTGGGTGATGTTGAAGAGGATACAGAGTCAGCCATTGATACTAAAGGTGGGTCCGAATACGCAAGAGATAATATTATTCAACCTGAAAATGAGTTCTACGATGACGATGATAAGGATC
Organism: [Candida] glucosophila; assembly: GCA_030572315.1. Taxonomy (NCBI): domain Eukaryota; kingdom Fungi; phylum Ascomycota; class Pichiomycetes; order Serinales; family Debaryomycetaceae; species [Candida] glucosophila. The sequence goes on along the minus strand of JAJLZR010000048.1, from coordinate 2,560 downwards.
ATGGTTCGAAAGAAATACAAGATCATTCCAATGCTTTACGGGCTTCCAACGGTAGTTCACCCGTACCAAAGGACAATATTGACAATATCGATGATGGAGAAAATGCAGACGATAGAGACGAAGGGGGCGATGACAAAGGTAATGCTCTTAGACCTACTGATGAAGAATTGAAGGAAATAGACAGCTTAAACAAAGAAGGAAATTCAATCTAAAAGTCATAAGTATTGTATAGTATACTTGCAGTAAATAGAATATTTTTGTCGGTCATGTAGATTTTTTAAATTGCGCTTCTGTGATAATAATCTATTGTAGATAAGTCACCTGACAGGTGAAGATTTCACAATTTTCAGTCAACGATGTACAGTTCGCTAAGCAGCTAAGAGGGGAATTTAGAAGTCCTTAGGTGAACAATGTCACTTCGAGCACTAGGTGCAGGCCTATGGTATTCAATAAATCCCTTAAGAAGAACCATGTTTTCTGCTTCACGAAGTAGACAAGTCCGCCTATTCTCTGCAGCAGCATGGTTACAAAGAAGTCATAATGAAGATATTGTTTTCAAGCAATGCAAGGAGTTGAGAAACGGGATGTATCCATCATTTTTTAAATCTCCAAACTCCAAGCTACGTAGTGTCGTCTGGAACTCACCGCCCGAAAATGTTTTTGTTGTTACAAAGCCTCAGGACACATTCGTAGTAGAAGCGGCTTTACAATTCATGCAACATACCTGCGCTCACTACTCAAATGTCAACATAATCGTCAATGACCAACTAGCAAAAGAAATGCGAGAGTTCATATCCAAGAAGAAAAAGGATCAAGATAATACGTATGAAAAAATACTAAGTGAAGGAAACATATACACAGGAACTATGATGGACATTGTACGAAAGACAGATTTGATAGTAACACTTGGAGGCGATGGAACAATACTAAGGGCTCTAAGCGGCTTCCTGAATCTGGATGTGCCTCCTGTTTTGAGTTTCGCCATGGGGACACTTGGTTTCTTGCTTCCTTTCGACTTTTGCAAATTTCCTGAAGTCTTTGATGAAGTATATTGGTCTCGTTCCAAAGCAATGAACCGAAAGCGATTAGAATGCACCTGGACAACCCAGTTTGATCGAGTGCCCGACAAGGAGCATGTTGGCAGACTGTCAAAGTCGCACAATGCTTTTGGCCTTCATGCCGTGAATGAGATCTCCCTCCATAGAGGTTCCCAGACTCACCTTTTGTCCTTGGACATATTCATTGACGGTGAGTTTCTAACTACGGCTACGGGTGATGGTATTATATTAGCCACTCCTACAGGATCAACTGCTTATTCTCTTTCTGCTGGAGGTTCCATTGCGCATCCTTTGGTGCCCTGCATCATTCTCACCCCTATTTCCCCAATGTCTCTCTCATTCAGACCATTGATCCTCCCTGCTACTTCTGAAGTCACTATACGTTTGTCAGAAAATAACAGAAACAACTCCACTGAGTTGTCTGTCGATGGCTTTCCCCAGTCTGATCTCGCTCCTGGAGATCTGGTGAGCGCCCGCTGTGAAAGCCCAATGGAATCTACAAAACTGAATGAACCTAATCACTATTTCACACTGGCCAATCATCTTGATCGCTCTAAACCGGCCTACCAGTTTTCTAGCCCTCCAGTGCGTCCTCTTGCGCTTCCCCCCCATCTCAAAGGCATCTGGTGTATCGCACGCGGTGAGCATGACTGGACCAAAGACATCAATGAGCTCTTGGGCTTTAATGCCTCATTCAAGGCTCTTAAGCGTTGATTGTCTTTACCCCTCCGTACTGGCTTCTCTACTTTTCCCCTTTAGTGGTTCTGCGGTTTTGCACCTTTTCGTTTCCTATTGCGTTTTCTTATTTATTCAATACTGCATATATAGATCTCTACTTTGCCTTGACAAAATAAAACAAACAAAAAAAAAAAAAGAGACCTCTATCTAGCCGAAGATAAAGCTTTCTTGGTCTTTGCTTCCTACTTCTAAGCCTCTAGAATCCTCCCCAGGTCCCAGAACTCTTGTTTATCTTTGTTGTTGCTGCTTGGATTCATCTTTCGACCTTATTCAATCAAAACTCGCCATGCCGCTTCGTATATCACGGACAGTACTTCTCTTGATTATTCCTCTTTCGCGCCTCTGATTCACGCATTTCACGCATAAGCCGCAACCTCTTGTACTCGCATACATGAGCTCACGTGCGATGTCCTTTCGCTATTTCCCTCTCCTCCCTCCAGCTGAAAGTTGCGTAATTGCTAGCCGGAGGCTGGCTGCATGTTACCTGCCTGCATGTTACGTTGAAGATGCATTCGGATGCGTGCATATACCGGCCCGATGAATTTCACTAGAAATAGAGGATTTCTAATACTGCATCTAACGTGTTCGTTTAATTTTTAGTGATTGTTTTGTGCTTTCTATTGTCGGAAGCATGAGAAGCCTGCTTACCGGCCTAGCACAATTTACGAGAGAAAGAGAGGAAGAAAGAGAAAAAGTCCAGTATTATATTAACCTTATTCCTTTAACTAACTCGTCATGCCCCTTTTTTTTTTTTTTTTTTTTTT
>JAJLZR010000047.1:0-161656 GCA_030572315.1 [Candida] glucosophila | reverse complement strand
ATCAATGTGACTGGAGTGTCGTTTTGTATAAAGCTCATCAAGTAAAGATGTGAGATGAAAAAAAAAAAAAAAATAACAAAAAAGACAAGGTAACAATGAAAACGAAAGAGAAAACTTTCATACGTCATTTTGAAGTCATAGACATTTAGAGGAACTGACTTGTAGTTATTACTCTGATAGTAGTTTTTAACCTCATCGAAAATACCCCTAGTCACTCAGCATCTTCTAGCTTTTCCTAGATTAATTTTGTCAGGTTAGAGGCCAAGTATACTGCAACTACAATGCTAAAATAAGTAAACGAATTACAATGCATATCGCTAACGCAATAAGGACTAGGTGTTCTGTGGTTACTCAACTAACCATGTCGTTTGCCAATGGAATGCCATAAAAATTCTTGATAAAGACTTTATTACACAAAAGCATTATCTGCTTCGAAAGCTTATCAGGTCACACAATCGGTTTTTTTGATTGGTCGGTACAACTTTAATGGGCTTTTACTATAGGTATCCGTGTTGGGTGCTGTTATTTTCATAATGGACAGATGTAGCTTTATATATAAACTTGTAAATAATGAAAGAAATTGTAGTTCAATTATAGAGGAATTTTCGGTAGCAAAGAATTGCCGGGGAAGTGTAGAGCAATTTCACAGATTACTGAAGACTCAGTACCAGTTAGATACAAAGGGACTTAGGAAGATTAGAAGTATACAAGAAATGTCACTGACATCAACATCGCTAGCCACAACTGGCCCTGGAACGACAGGGGGAGATATCATGAAAGTAGACCTCAATGAACAGTTCGACAAGGCAGATATGGCCTGGGTTGGTGTTTCAGCTGTATTAGTTTGGATTATGATACCAGGAGTGGGACTTCTTTACTCAGGAATGTCACGTAAAAAACATGCATTATCACTTATGTGGGCCTCAATAATGGCTATTTGCGTGACGAGCTTTCAATGGTTTTTTTGGGGTTACTCTCTAGTATTCTCCGCAAATGGGTCTTCCATTTTAGGCACGTTGGACTTTTTTTCTTTAAAAAGAGTTTTTGGGGCACCCTCTGTATCGCCAACTGTGCCCGACATATTGTATTGCTTTTTCCAGGGTATGTTTGCAGGGGTGACGGCGATATTGTTTGTCGGTGCTGGCTGCGAAAGAGCAAGGCTTGCCCCAATGATGTTATTTTTATTTATATGGTTGACAGTAGTATATTGCCCTATCGCGCATTGGACTTGGGGCACTAATGGATGGTTATCAGATCTTGGAGCCTTAGATTTTGCTGGTGGTGGTCCGGTGCACCAGAACTCTGGTTTCGCAGCCTTATCTTATTCTTTGATTCTCGGAAAAAGAAGGGATCCCTTGACTGGAGGAAAGGTTCCCAAATACAAACCACATTCAGTTTCTTCTATTGTTTTGGGAACTGTCTTCTTGTGGTTCGGGTGGTTTGGCTTTAACGGTGGATCCGCTTATGGTGCCAATATTCGTTCTTTTTATGCTTGCGTCAACACAAATCTTGCCGCAGCCTGCGGTGGCCTTACCTGGATGTTTATTGATTGGTTCAGGAATGGAAGGAAATGGTCTACAGTAGGATTGTGTTCTGGTGCTATAGTTGGTTTGGTCGGAATTACTCCGGCTGCTGGGTTTGTTCCTGTGTACACCTCAATTGTCTTTGGTGTTGTACCTGCAATTGCTAGCAATTTTGCTGTCGACTTGAAAAATTTAATGAGGATAGATGATGGTATGGATGTGTTTGCATTGCATGGTGTTGGTGGCTTTGTTGGTTCTGTTTTAACTGGTCTTTTTGCTACTGATTACATTGCCTCTTCAGATGGTACTGTTGCTCAGGGAAGCGACCCTACTACAGAAGGTGGCTGGATGACACATCATTACGTCCAATTGGGGTACCAGCTCGCTGCAAATTGTTCTGTTTGCCTTTGGAGTTTTGTCGTTACCTCGATCTTGTTGTTGATAATGGATCGTATTCCACAATTGCGTATCCGTCTACATGAGGACGAAGAAATCCTAGGAACCGATTTCGCTCAAATTGGTGAATCTACTTACGCAGAAGAACAGCAATATGTAGGTGACAGTGACAGATCTCCCTATGTTATCGAACCTATAAGGTCCAAGGATAGAAACTTGGACAAAATACGGAGTAATCGTCAGAACCTCGAAGAAGCATTAGATACTAACAAAGAAACGCCCCAAGAGCACCCCAGTCCTGAGACGAAGGAAGAAGTGTGATTTCGAATTGGTTTCAAGATATTTAATAATAATACCTATATCCTTAATTATTTTGTAAAAGTAAATATGAATTTATAGTACAAATTTAATACGCATTTAATAAGCGAGGTTAGTAAATCTGTTATCTATAGGGAAATTTACAAATTTTATAGGGCACTAAGTTAAGGAATTCTTCTAAGTGCTCTCTAGTGTCAAAAATTAAAGCTTTAAATGGTTAAGCATACCTCGGTAATTCCTGGGGAGGGATTGGGTACGTCAATCAAACTAGGCCAGACATTTTATTATTTAGTAAACCAATTGATAAGATATGACTATAAGATAAATATAACTTATTCAGAGAAATGCTCGAGAACCCCAATATTGGTAACATTACCAGATATAGGTATTCGATTGATGTTTACAAACAGTCACACACAAGAACTACTATTAATTGAAGTACTTAACTTTGAAAAGATTCAATTATTTTATAAGGGTAGCTGTTTAAATAACAGGAAAAAAATTCCTTTAGAAGAGCAATCTTACGAAGAAGATAGGCTGGAGGAGGAAATAAATGACGAAGGGAATTTAAATTTTCCTAATAGTGAGCTGAAGTTTGGCGAAGCGATTGTACCACCTAACTTAAACTTAATCTACAACCAACTTTTTGGAATTACTTTTCCTGGCAAGCTACTGCCAGAAGGCGACGTTTACATACTCTCGTACCCAGGAATTCTGTTCAAGTTTAAAATATTGCTGAAGCCCTTGGTCAACAGTTTAAAAAATCTTAACGACAAAGACGAAAATACTATTATATCTAAGTTGTTAAATTGGGAAAATTGCGAAGATATTGTATGCGAATTGCTTGCTATCTCGCCACAGGCTTGCTGGAATAATTTCTGCAACAACTTGAGACATACAGTCCTGAAAGATGTTCCTGTTAAGACAAAAAGAAAGGAACCTTATAGGCCTTATTGGAACCTTGATAAGGTAGTCGTTAACCTCAAACTTGGAAAGTTAAAGCTTGAGGTTTCGGGTAATAGTGCAGGGAATCCTAAACACCATATCATCACAATTGGTGAATCCACTCAGCAAGAAATCTTGAACATTCTTGGTCCCCCAGATGACTACTTTAATAAGTACAACTCGAGAGTGGATATTCATAATCAGGCAAATATTTCAAATGAGTCAACTCTAGGTTTAAATGAAGACTCGATATTCAAGTTCCATAACTACTTTAGATTTGGACTAGACTTCCTTTATAATTTGAACCATTCTGGAGGGTCTTCCACTGGTGTACTTAGTAAAGTTGTGATACATAATGGCGGTATTGTAGAGAGCCTGGATTTTATGAGATGGAACAAATGTAATTTTGTTATTTTGACTGGTCAGGACACAAGTCAAAATGACATATTCATTTCTACTCAAAAAATGGTTGTTGACTCTTCCATGTGTTTCGGTGAAATACCACCCCCTTTTTTTAAAAGTAAAGGAGATGACGGCAAATTGAAACCTGTTTTATTGAATAGAAACAGGTCCAATATGATAGATGATGATTTAGAGGTAATTAATATTGACGATTACAACAAAAATGAAAAGCAGCACTTGCTTCAAGAGCACACTGAAGAAAAGTCTGCTCTGAATGGGTCCAATCCGAAGATGAAAACATGGGGTCAATCGAGATTGTATGGATGTAAGTCTTGTATTTGGGAGGTAGTAGACAACAATGATTGCATTTCCTCCATCACTATATATTAGGCAATTTCATATAGGGTTAGGTAATATTATAATTAGGATAATTTTTTAAAAAAATAAAAATAAAATATAAATCTTTGTGTAACTGAAACGTGGCCAGGTACTGATAGTACTAAAGTGACAAGGGAACAATCTCAGGTGAGGCTGTTTATCTCAAGTGCATTGGAATAAGAAGATGAGGTTAACGGGAGAACTTTTTTCCGAAGCACCGGTGGTGATAAATCCAGAAAAAATGTGCGCTCTTCAATTACGAGGTCAACGAATACCGAATATTGAAGATCTAGGACCAATTCAAGATGTCTTTGAAGTACTTGACTTAACAGATAATCACTTGACTGACCTCGGTGGTTTCCCAGTATTGAACAGATTACGTGTATTATTGGCTGCCGGTAATATTATAATAAGCATAAATGACAATTCATTAGCAGACAAACTACCTCATCTAAACTCTCTTTCTTTGATAAACAACAGGATTAGCAAATTTTCTGACATAAAGGCTCTATCGTACTTTAAGGAGCTCAACAATCTTGCTTTGCTTGGAAACTCGATTCGTGATTTGGAGAATTACCGCTACTTCGTGATTTGGTTAATTCCCAGTCTTAAAGTCCTCGATTTTAAGAAAGTAAAACAAAGAGAAATAGAAGAAGCTAAGAATTTATTCGGGTCAGATAAATCTAAACCAAATAAGGCGGTATTTTCTTTATTAGCGGAACCAAATAGTTCTGTGCCAAGAAAATGTTCGCAAGACCAAAATAAAGAAACAGCCATCCCTCCTGAAGCTCCATCTCTTTCTGATGAAAGGAAAGCGGAACTTCTAAAGAAACTACTGAGCGCGCAAAGCTTAGAAGAAATAGAAGAAATAGAGAACGAATTAAAAAAAGTTTAGTTACGATACACTTTTTATTAAAAATAGCATAATACACACCTGCACTGAACACATTTTAGTTACTGTATCTCTTTTAGAATCATCCTAGATTCAGTATGATGTCCATGTTTCCTTTTGTCTTTTGTTTTTTACTTTTTCTTTTTCAGCACTGCCAGCATCTCTGTGTGAATGACAAGTTGTAAGTTTAACCGTATTGCGAGACAATCAATTTTTTTTTATTACCTTCTATTTGCCGTAGAGCTTATTACAATTAATGGTATACCCAGTGTGAAAGTGAGCCCGCCTAATAAAAGTAGCATTCATAAGTTAACTAACTGAGTGGCATATCTTATAGCAAAAAAGCTTGAATAAGAGACTAGCCAGACGACTTAACGCTCTTTAAAGACATATGATCAGGCATGTCTTCAGTGCGTCCGAAAAGAAGTGCTACCATAAACAAGTCATACACTGATACTATTGATGAGTCTATCTTCGAGGAAAGGGCACCAGGAGATAACAAGAAGACTACAACGAAAAAGGGCAGGGATTCAAATGTTTCAAATCAAATCAAGAAAAATTCGAATGAGAACTCAATTCCGTTCAACTGGCAACCAAAACCAGCTTTAATTGACTACTTTTCTTGCAGACTTGATTTGGCTGATGCCTACGTTGACTTTAGTAACCAGGCTCTCTTTTGTCCGCATCAGCAACCAATTGTGATGTCTTACAACCAACTATCGAGAAGAAGGACGAAAGAACCATTCCATTTGAAGAAAGGAGACTATATCTACATGATAAGTGAACCACCGGGAGAACCATATTACATAGGGAGGATAATGGGATTTAGAGAGAAAAATGGTTCTTCGTCGAAGAGTGAAGGCATGAATTTTCAGGACTTTGGAGGAGACTCAAAAACAAACCAGAAAAACCATATGAAAAACGCTTCTGACTGTTCTTTTCAAATTCAATGGTTTTACAGACCCCGAGATATTTCGAAGTTTACTTCATCTTCTAGACTTCTCTTTGCTTCAATGCATTCTGACACTTGCCCACTTGAAAGTTTTCGAGGGTTGGTCAAGGTAAGGCATAAACAGGATATAGAGGATGACTATAAGCTGCCACCTGGTGCTGCCTCAAAAAACCAAAATAATAACTTCCCCTCGCTGTCAGCCCTCGAATATTATACTCAACATCCAAATTGTTTTTATTTCGACAAATTATTTGACAGATACATGATGAAGTTTTACGACGTCATACTGACCGCTAGTTTATTGAAAGGCATCAATTATAAGTCTAGCAAATGCATCAATTTCCTTAAAGCTTTGAATAAAAGATACGAGTACATTTTTGTGGAACCTCGTGTTTCCAAATCCTTCATTAGCGGATTTGTATCGGGGTCCTGTAACTGTGAGGCGTGCGGCCAGTGGTGTAGCAATCAAGAATCTGTTTCTTGCGCTGTATGTGCTAAGTGGTATCATATGTATTGTTTGGATCCTCCACTTTTAAAGAAGCCCAGTAGAGGGTTTTCTTGGACTTGTGTAAGTTGCACTAAAAAGGTAGACATTGAGAACCACGCCAAGAGAATGGTAATGCTTTCCCATGATAATAAGCTGTCTAATGAAGTAGATATAATAAATGAGCTAAAGGATTTAAAGAATACATCATTAGAAGAGCTGGAGCTGGACTATGATAAGTCCAAATTGGAGGATTTTGATGCTCTCGCAAATTTGCCAAAATATGAATTAATGGCTATTGACTTTCTTCAGAAAACTTCTGATACATCCTTAGAACAGCGGCGGCTACAAGAGGAATGGTGTATGCATTACCTAGGCGTACATGCTAAATTGGAAGACGGTGTTGATTTGGAGGACAGATCACCATATCCAAGGGCTTCCACAAGGATTGGTCCAAAGTACCAGGCAACTGTAATACCAGATTATGTCGATCATCCCCTAGTTTATTATGATTTGGATAAACCAAATACTACCACCAAAACTTCTAAGAAATCCTCTCTGCCAAAAAAAGCACCCCTGAAAGCGGAACTTGGTCTGGAAGACTCAGTCAAGTTAGCTGTGCCGGAGAAATATAAAAATGTTGAGCCCTTAGAATATCCTCAGTGGTTACAACCTCGACCAAAAGGCTATATTGAGAGAGGTGTTGATGATGGAAAAGGTGTTACGTGCACCTTGATGTGGAAACCATCTGATGCCGATATAGAAGACAACTTCGAAAAATTGGACAATTATATAGCACAATGTGCGCTGTTTGCTGAAAAAATCGGTGTATTTCCGAATTCGCCGAACTTCTGCGACGCTATCCTTCGCATATATCAAGATCAACATGGGGATATGGAACTCTCTTTAAGGGAGGTCTCGAAGCTCACGAAAAAGGCATTGGGTGAACCTATCCTATCGAAAGAAGAAGTTAAGCGTTTTGAAGGGGGTGTCAAAAAATATGGAAGTGAACTTTATCCGGTTTACAAAATGGTGAAGACTAAACCGCTTTCTGCAATAGTAAGATTTTACTATTTATGGAAGAAGACTTCAAATGGCAGGTTGATTTGGGGTAATTTCGAAGGTAGACTCCACCGTAAACTCCAGAATATCAAAGGTGACCAACAAACAAAAGATGCAAGGTCGTCTTCAGAGGTCGATGATTTTGCTGACGAAGAAGACGATTCGTCTTATGAAAGTGAAAAAATTCTTGAAAAGAAGAAAAAATTTACCTGTAAACATTGCCTCACTCAACAGTCAATACGGTGGTTCAGGATAACTGGGTATGATGCAAACACTGTACTAGACAAGAATCTTCATGAAGAATTCGATAAAGATACTATAATTGCATTATGCTTCAGATGTGCTAGGCTATGGCGGAGATATGCCGTATTTTGGGAAGACCCCATTGAGATAGACCGCAAATATACTAAAGTGGCTGGGACTTGGAGAAAGAAAATAGATTTTGAGCTTGTAAGGGATTCGGTTCAAATTTTGCAGGAAGCTGAAGAAAATGGGGGGCTTTCTTATGGTAGTGACATTGAAAAACCTTCTAGTGCTATAACTGACCAAAACCAGCATTACAAAAAGCCAAATAAGAAAACAACTGCTATGAAAAATGGCAATCTAAAGAAGGGGTCTTCACCTGAACAGAACAAGGAAGAACTTAACCAACCCAAGAAGTCTAACAAAAAGAGTCAGGCAGAGACAGTTAAAACTAATTCCGAGAAGGCGAACACGGGTAATAAAAAAGCAGAGAAAACTTCGTCAAAGACAAGTAAAAGGGAGACAGATACTAGCGTACGAAATGTTAAAAAAGGCTCTATCAAAAAAGAAGCTAGTGACATCGTTGATGATGACACATTCAACGAATCGAAACGTTCTAAAAGCAAGCGAAAGACGAAACTACTGCAAGAAGATGATAGAAAACCTAACACAGAAGACTCTAACGCGAATCAGGATATCGTTGATATTAATGCGCAATTACCGCCAGCGAAAAAACAAAAGACTTCTAGTAACCCTGCCCTCTCTACTTGCTATTTTAATCCCGTCTTTAACTCGGATTACCGTACTTTTTCGCCACTTTCTATATTTGACTATCGGAAAACTACTTCAATTGACGATAAGAAATTGAAAGAAATAGTTCAGAATTACAATATTCATCAACTACTTGACATGCACTCTCAGTTAGCTCCATTTCTGATTTCTAATAGTATTATGGTAAAAACTCCGTTTAAACAAACAGACCGAAAATGTTGTGTATGTATGGAGGAGCATTTGAACGATACTAATCTTGATATGCTTATTTGTTCCAACTGTGGAGTAAATGTGCATTTATCTTGCTCAGGAGTAAGCATTCCTGAAGATGTACCTAAGCCTTTAAACCAGTGGTTATGCGAGAGGTGCATTAATGACATCAGTCCCACCCACTCCACCATTTATTCCTGTTGTCTCTGTTTGGCTAATGAAACTAACTACGAGTTATCTATATTAGGGCATCCTTCTGTGAAGCCAGACTATTTGAAACCAATTAATGACACAGGTAAGTGGTGTCACTTGATTTGCTCAATGTTCGGTTCGGAATATGTCAGTTTCAGACCCCAACCTTTGAATTTTGCTAACAGAAGGAAAAATGGTAATAAATTTGGTTATCAAGAACCTTGCCAAATAATTGAGTCCATGAATAATTTTGTTGCAATTGAAAGCGTAAATCATGCTTACATGTCTAATTACAAATCACGCTGTGGAATATGCGAAGTTTATAATGGAATGCAGGTTCCCTGTGGCGAATGTTTAAATTCTTCCCAATGTGCAAATAGCGTGGGAAAGTATCATATTACTTGCGCCCAAGATACTATTGGCTTTCGTCTTGGTTTTGTTTTGATTGGACAACATCTGGATAGACGAGATCCAAAATTAGTCAAGGTATGTGATAAAGTAGGTATTTTGAAGCCTGTTCTTCTTTGTCCAGAGCATAGCAGTTCTACTTCACTTTATTCTATGAGAGCTGGTGGAAAGAGGTTTCTGTCAATTCCCAAGGATGACGAGAGACCCTTAATTCAATTGTACTTGGAAGATCTCCTGAAAGATAGCCTAGTACACAATAGATTATCAGGTCCTCAGTTTAGAGCAAACAATTACATTAGCATGTTGAAGCTGTTCCAAGAGAAAGAAGCTTCTTCTAAGCCCCGTGTCTGGGGTTAGGAGAAAGTACATTCGCATTTTATAGATTAGAAAATAGGCATCTCATATACCCTGTAATTTTTTAAATAGAAAAAGAAAAAAAAAAGAGTAGTGTTGTTGAGTTTCCATATATTGTAATAGTCTAGTTAAACTCAATAAATGTTTTAGATTTGACAGAGAGTGGGGCTTGGTTTTCTTAAGATTTCCTTTCTCCTCTTTTTTTTTTTTTTATTTTCTTTTTGTTAAAATCGATAAGGTCCCGCACACAATGAAAAAATTTGAAAAAAAAAAAAAAAATTGCCCAACTGATAAAGTATAGTTTCAATACTTTCTTTAAATGTTCGAATTGGTGGAGTCCAATGTGCCCGAGATACCAGGGCAACTTCTTGATCGGGAAGAGACAATGGAGCTTCGACTTATGGTGGCCGATTTATTAGGCAGAAAAAACCCGTCTTTCCCTGGTTCACAACCGGTATCTTTTGAAAGACATCATTTACACAATACGTTGATGAATAGAGACTACTTTGTCTGCGAGAAGTCAGATGGGCTAAGGTGTTTATTATTTATTATATTTCATCCAGAAAAGGGGGAAGGTGTATTCTTGATAACACGAGAAAACGAATATTACTATATACCCAATATACACTTTCCCTTAGATGGAGAAGAAAAGGGAAGGACATTTCATCATGGTACACTTTTAGATGGAGAACTAGTCCTCGAAAATAAAAATGTGGCTGAACCATTGTTGCGATTTTGTATATTTGATGCCTTAGCAATTAATGGAAAGGATATAACGAAGAGGCCTCTTCCTAAAAGACTCGGGTATATCACTGAAAATGTAATGAAACCATTTGATAACTATAAGATTAAACACCCTGAGATTGTAAATGCACCTGAATATCCCTTTAAAACAAGCTTTAAATTAATGACATCTTCCTACCATGCCGATAGCGTCTTGTCAAAAATGGAAAAACTCTTCCACGAGTCTGACGGATTGATATTTACGTGTGTTGAAACACCATACGTAATAGGTACCGATAGTGCCTTACTCAAATGGAAACCAGCTCATGAGAATTCAGTTGACTTCAAAACAGAGCTCGTTTTCAAGAAATTTCAAGACCCCGATATGGATCCAAGGGACCCAGATTCCACGTACGTGGATTATGACTCAAAACCTGATTTAATAAAATTACATGCTTGGCATGGCGGAAATGAGTATAGTGAATTTGCTAAATTATATGTGGAAGAATCAGAATGGGAAAATTTGAAGAGTTTACAGGAGCCTCTTCAAGGAAGAATAGTCGAATGCCGAAGAAAACTAGACAATCCAGAATACTGGGAAATGCTTCGATTCAGAAACGATAAGAGCAACGGGAATCATATCTCAATTGTAAACAAGATCATTGCCAGCATCGAGGACGGTGTAACCGAGGAAGAAATAGTAAAGCTGTGTCCCGAAATTTCTCGTCGATGGAAAGAAAGAGCATATCAGAGACATCACAGTCGACCTAACTCTCATTCCGCTGATGTTCCTAATCATGTTTTAGAGAAAAAGAAAGTGGAAGACCACGCGGAAAAAAGACCTAGACCTGATTTAGATAATAACGACGATGCTGACGAACTCAAAAATAAACAGTTAAAAACTGACAATGGCATTTCTAAGGATAGGGAGGATACATTTCAAGATATTCCTACCTATGAAGATAGCGACGCTGAATGAACAGAGTAGGCTTTTGATCGAATTTCATCTAAATTGGCTATCAAGCTTACATCGCAGTGAGCGATGTTGTAATATTCGTTAACTGCTAGGCTTTGGTCTGCAGGGTATGCAGGAGGCAGTTTGGATGCGTCCCTGGATTCTTGGCTCAAGATTACAACGGGGACTGAAAATATGAGATCAACTTTTCTAAATTTTAATGGTGACGGTTTTCCGGGATGGTACCTTGAAATGTGGCCTAATGTATCGTGAAAGTCGCAGTCTCTAGAACTTTTATTTTCAGATGGTCCATCTTTGACAGTTTCGTCCACATTTTCACTAACTGTCATTGAAATCTTTAATTGATGCTTGCAGTGAAATTCTTTCGTCATCACGGTAGGATAAAGTTTTTTATTTTTTCCTTTCTTGTTCCTTTTCATTTTCAGAAAGCTTGATGGTATGGCCATACAAAAGCCTAAAAGTCTAGGTGTTTCTGTTGCTTCCGAAGTAATACGTTTGTGGTATAATGTGAATGTATCAGTCTCGCTGTAGTTATGTTGAGAGCCGTTTATATTGTAAAATACAATTTGTTGGAAAAGTTTTGCTGAGACGTCATGTAATCTATAGCTTCTGTCCAGTGGACCAACTGGTTGCACTCGAATTGACACCGGATATGACGTTCCTTGAAATAACAAAGTGCTTTGTAACGAATACTGATAAACAAATAGGTCTCTCCAGTTACCAGTTGACGCAGCAGGCAGTTGAAGCTCGGCTTCTATCATGTAAGGAAATAGTTTGATCTCAGTTTCTTTGGTGGTTGTCTTGCAAACGCCCAGAGAACTAAAGTAGTCCAAGCGCGCTTCAATTTTGTAGCTCACTGTCAAATATTCGTTGCTTATACTTTGAATTAAAAAACTGTCTACTACGAAACGAAAAGGAATTCTGTAGGTTCCTATCTCAAATTTTTGTATAAACAACCATCTCTGCTGTTTATTATAGAATGTTTCAATTCGATTTTTGCCGTAAGGGTTTTCTTCCCGAAGTATGCCCAAAATTGCTTCAAGGTTTGCTTGACGTCGGCCACCAGTAAACCCAACGTTTAAACTTTTTATCGCAGTTGGCCTCAGAACCTCTAAAATAACCGCTCCTAAAAGTAATGGTGGACTTGACCTTTCAAATTCCCTCTCGTTCGTTCCCCTTTGGTATATCGTCAGATTCAACATGTCGAGACGCAACCCTATTGGTGGTACGCTCAATGCTTCTTGAAACTTCCCATTTAATTTGCTTACTTTTTCTCCTAGTGTACTTACTTTGAGCATCTCTTGGCGGCTATTTCTAATAGTATAAGGTATCTATGAAATTACTATCCACCAGTCAATCCAGATTATGCTAGCAAGTACCAATCAGGCACCTTACGTACTTTGATTACAAGTTTCCTATTTACCGCTCGCTATACTAGATCTAATGCTTCAATTTGACTGTAATTTATATATGGCTGCAACGTTTCCCAGTTTTTTTTTTTTTTTTTTTTTTTTTTTTTTTTTTTTTTTTTTTTTTTTTTTTTTTTTTTTTTTTTTTTTTTTTTTTTTTTTTTTTTTTGGGGGGGAAAGGACACTTGTTCACCAAAGCTAACACAGAAAAGTTCCATACAGTCAATTCTTTAGCCCCTTAGAATTATAGGTTTTCTTGTGGAATGAACCATAGTAACCCAGTTATACTTCAGATGTGGCTTTTGTCATTGCAAAATACGGGGACCTCTAGAAGCCTAGGGGCTTTCTCGAAGTTAGTAAGTGTAGGCGTTAGATGAAGCATAGGTATGCTAGTAAACTTCGGAGCCTACTGGGAAAAATAGGGTTTTTTCTGACTTTCCTGGTGGACAAAAAAGAATGCTAAGGGGAGTATACAAAGCAAGGTCACTAGCGCTCCAAGTTGATATTCTTGCCAAACTTTGCGTACAAGGACAGTTTAAGCCCATTAAGCTCTTCATCAAGAGTGTCGATTTGGGATTCAAATTCGTCGACTTTTCTTGTTAAAATTTCATTTTCGTGCTCTATTTTCAGTAATGCTTTTGAAACTTTTATAAAAACAAAAGTGTCGCCTATCTTATATTGAACTTTGCTATCTTCATCTAAGAGTTCCATTTCCAAAGACAAATCTTGCAAATATTCTTTTTCCTGCTTAAGTTTAACCAATTCTTCTTGCTGTTCATCTTTGCGATTAATTAATGTAGAGAATTTGTTAATTTGTTGCTGGTCCTCCCATTTGACCTCTGTCGCCGTGTTTTGTTGGCCCTCTGGCAAAAGTTCCATCCTGGATAATACTTTTAAATCTAGTAATTCGACTGTTGAAAAATTGACACTTTTTGAAAGATGTCGTGCATTTACTAATACTTTGACTCTCTAGTATCTAGACACTTGTTAGAGAATTATGACCTCGAAGAAGACGGTAGATACGTAGGATTTCGCTGGTTAATAGGTTTCTAGATATAACTTTGAAGGATACTTTCTTAAAAAAAAGTTATTATTGTCGAAGAATTCAGCAAATGGTCAACTATAATCGAAGATACGAACTCGTTCAGGTTTTCGATGAAGACATCAGACGCACTCGGGAAATTAATTCAAAAACTTGGAAAGGGCCTTTGAATGAAAGTGATTATCTCCTAAGGGAAAGTGTGATATACAAAACTCCATCCACAAATAGTGGTGATAATAGAGTAAAGGTTTTCATGTTAAGAGACAATGAAGATCACAGTAGAATATTGAGTTCGGTTGAACTTCTTGTAAGAAAGGCGTGGAAAATTGACTGGGATCAAGTGGAGAAGCAATCTAGGCAAAAAGAAGTTTTCTGCGGGTGTATAGGTGCCGTTCACACTAACCCTGACCACAGAGGTAAAGGATTTGCCCAAATTATGGTCGATCAATTAGTAACTTTGGCCAAGAATGAAATTGTGGGTTCTGAAGGCTTTCTTTTTTTGTATTCAGAAATAGGTGAGTACTATAAGAGAAATGGATTCGTATTCTTCAATGTTCCTTTGACAACAATACCTGTACCGGAATTGCTGTCCTCATTTGATCAGGTGGTGAAAAATGAGAAAGATTCAATCGACCTTATCAAATACCATGACTTCAGCTCACTTTTCGAGACTTATTCCAGTCAGTTTAACAATGACCTCAAAAATAAAACAACGGAGGATAAAAGGATGAGGGTCTCATTGATACCAAATCTGGGTACTCTTGATTGGTTTCACTTGAGAGCAAAGTTTATTAGTCAAAGATTGTTTAATAGTCATGTACCAGTAGATTTTTCGAAGCCCTATAGTGACATAGTAGCTGAATTGAGAAAAATAGAACCGTCTGTGTTTGGAATAAAGATGTGTGACCAAAATAAGCTACAAGGCTTCATAAGTTGGACTTATGATTGGAAGTATAATAATGAGCGGGAGACGTACGAATGCAGTGTCGTGGTCATAAAAATCTTCGTAGATGAGGGTGCAGACTTTACTGTTTGCACTAAAAAATTAATTTACTTCATGTTGACATATTTGGGAGAATATAATCTGAAAACTGAAGCCACTGTTAAACTGGTCACGATTTGGGAAAGTGAATTCAACTCTGATGTTAGGGACTTTTTCGCCAAAAATTTTAACGCTTCAACGGGGCTCGATAATTCCTCAAAAAGTGCAATTTTAATGAATGACAATAAAGAGGACAAATTATTACGTGAGGGAAAGCTTGTTTGGGAAAACAACACTAAGCTTCCTTGGTTTTAAAAGGAGAATTCTAATCCTGCAGACAAGTTAGACATTTTCCGTTCATAGTTGCTAAAGCGGCATAAAAAGTAGTCCATGTTTTTAGGAATTATTCTTAAAGCGACATAAATGAAATATAGATGAAATATCTATATATATATAGAAATGCTCTTTGGAGTTTTTATTAATACAAGATGTGTCAAGGAATTACTTTTTCTCATTCCAAAGTGATAAACTATACTTTCCAAAAAAAGTAGAAAATTTCACAAAATCATTAAAAAACAGCTGTCAACTTCTAGAGGAGAAGAGGATGAGGTTGATCGCAAAAGCGCTTAACATTCTAAAACAAAATATGTTTTCTATTAGGCACAGGTTGAGCAACTATAATCTACAATAAAAAAAAAACGGCCTAGTAGTATTTCGCAACCACGCATCAAGCTTCTATCACTAGCACAAAAAGAAGAGGTCCTCTTTTTTTCTTTCCTCGAAGTTAGCACACTTTATCTTCAAAACATCATACTCTATTTTAGATTAATTTCACGACGGAAAGACAATAAGTCCGATCAACGCAAAATTCCAGGAGATATTTAGATAATATACTAATACATTCATTCATAATAATCATGATAAATTGCACTCACTCAGAACCAAGACTATAAAGAAAAAAAAAAAAAAAAAAAAAAAGAAGGAGGTTTTCCCTGGAAGCTGTAGCTAGTAACAAGTAAATAGTACTTTCATATCCTGGAATAAATGGAGAGGAGAGTATATGTTCTTGCTTGATATACATTATCGTGCAATAGCATCTTTTATTGCGTAGAATTACTATAGGCGAGCAGAGAATTCGATAATTTTCGCATTTAGATTTTGCCATTCTATCTCGAGCGACAGTGAATATATTAGAGCAACTATAAAGGTTTGCAATGTCTTGCGTACCAGAAAGTTTCAAAGCACAAATTAATCAAGGTGTCCCTGGAACAGTAAAGGCTAGACCGGACCCTTTACCCGCAGGAAAGAAAATCATTCCAAATAAGAAAGGACCTTGTACTTTTGACATTTCTTTTGACGATGCAGCAACTAAGGCAACCATACATGGTCGAAGCCCTGATACTTCTGCCGTATTTCAGGAAATAGAGAAATCCCTAGCAGACGGAGATTATTCTTCTGCAATTAGAACCCTTTGGTATCTCAAGCTTTCTACATTCATTAATGAAGATTCAGCGAACGTATGGGCTTATGTGGCCTTCGCTTTCGCACATCTTGGTTTTGCAGAACACGTAGGGTTTGCTTTAAAAAAGATTAGAGAGGCAGGCCTTGAGCAAACGGTCTTGAAGCCAGAAATTATGGTGGAATTAAAGAAGATCAGTAAATAGACCCTACTAAGGATACGCATCTTTTTCAGAGATTAAAAAAATATTTAGTGACATATTAAATAAAGCATTTCTTTCAAAATGAAGAAAGTATTGGCTTACAGTGACTCACAAGCTTCTCAGAGTTAAACGTAGACCACAGAATAAAGTTCGGATGCATTAAAATCTATAAACAGGGGGTATTAAACTTTCTGTAAGACTCTCGAGAATTATCTTTGCCTTGATAATGTAGCTTATTTACTATTGGAATATTTGCAAGACACCCGATGCCCCTAGTAATCGGCTTGAGATACAGCATCTAAAATAGAAAATTCTTTCCTTCTTAATCTCAATATTATATCATTGTAGTCCCAACCTTTTTCTTCATAATACTTGATCTGTGTTCTAAGATCAAGTAGCTTTGTGTAGTACTCATAATGCTCTTTTATTACCGTAGCGTCAACCTTTGGAAGCTTTGAATTTTGCAACAAGTATTCTCCGCCAGCGTCATCGAACGTGTTTAAGAGAAGCGCGATGACAGAAAGGAGGGTCTTAGTTTGCGATGCATATTCTCTATTTAGTGCGCTTAAATTCACAGGATTCTCACATAGGCTTTTTGTAGCCGCTCTCAAGTGATACTTAATAGGATCCTTCTCAATATCAGCACAAAGTTGAAAAATCCACTTCAATTCACAAGAAGGAGATTTTGGAAAAGGTATTAATTCAGCATATTTGTAGTCAGAATATATTTCGAGACCTTTTTTGATTAATGAGTATTTTGACGTGCCCGATGGATACCTCTCTTTCACAGTAGTCATTAGTTCCTCGGAGGGATCTGGCATTCTATCAAAATTTGTCGCTTGTTCGGCCGATATGGATATGCTTGGTACTTTCAATTTATATAAAATACCTTTTATATTGCCCCAATGGGTGAAGCTTTTCAAAGCTATAAGTATTCCGTTATCATTTACGACTTCTGGACCATAAAACTCACATAATTTCTCCTTGATATAGCGGGAATCGATTTTGGCCCCAATATGATGATCTGTGTGAATAAAATTTACTTTTGAAGCAATTAAAAGCTCTAAACCCATAGAAATATGATCCAGTGTGACCCCTTTATAGAATTCAAGTGCTGCGTCTCTAGCAACCAGCGGGTCTTTCTTGGCACTCTTCAAGTTCACTACTGAGGTGTTTTCTTCTTCGTACCATCTGTTCACCTCCAATTCATTAGCAACACCAATAATCGATAGACAAAAATCTGGATATTTATAAATTAATTTTCCCTCATCTATACCACAAAGAATCGTGTATGACAGAGTTATTCCCAATTTGGCATCCAAGTTCTGTGGAAACACTACAAGATGCTTGTCTTCTTGTCTAACTCGATGAAAGTGATCCTGCACAAATTTGTACTTTCTACCTTTCTTAGAATATTCAACATGCTTAATTGAGTCCACACTATCAAGAATCTGGTTACTGATATCAATCAAAGCCTTAGCTGAGTTGACCATCTTCAAAAGTGCTAAGGTAAACACACAACTTTGTCAATTTGATATGGCGATGTTCTACATGCAGTCCGACTAAATTTTAACCTTTTTAATTCGTTCCGTAACAGCATAAGCCTATCCAGAGGAAAAAAAAAAAAAAAATACTAACCTACTTATTTAACCTTTTGTGTTCCTTCATCATCTTGATCTTTCGTCTCCTGGCATTGATGAACCAGTTCAGTAATTGCTGATGATTTAAGCCAGTTGACATCTTTAGTTGATTTTTTTCTTGCGAGTTCGGGTATGGATGATTAAGATGCTCGCTTAGCCATTTAAGAAGAATATAAGCAGTCTCCTTTGGTAAGTTATTTCTTGTTTTCCGTTTACCTTGAGTTGGTGAAGACTCTCTGTCGCTCTTAGAAGAAGTAGAAGACCTGGAACTTCTATCCTCAGGGTACGAAGATACAGAAGGAACCCTAGAAGAATTGAGTGTACCATCTTCATAAGCCAGTTCCGAGTGACCACCAACACTCTCTCTAGGACTAAAGTATACACCATTCCTCTCTCCCGTTATGTAAGGAGGTGGTTGTACAGTATAATTATTTGTACGGCCAACGAAATACACATCTGGGACTGAAAACCTACTAAAAAGAGGCATACCACCAAGTCCTCCCATTTGATGTGGTGAGTATTCCCTCAGTGACGTCAAAGTTGGCATGAACACTCCCCTTGACTTCTCATTGGCAATACTGGACCCATTGAGTCCAAAATTATTGTATCCATGAACTGATCCAGGTGCCATCTCAGACACTCGGTCCTGCACACTCTCGTTGATAATGCTGCTAATCGGAGGGAGAGTGACCTTACCGGTCGATGGCACCTCTTTTTGAAGCAAAGAATTACTCATACTTTTGAACCCTAGAGTCGAACCAGCGATCACCTTAGGTTTTTGATTAAAGTCTACGTTATGGATTGCTCGCCAAGATCCCACCTATTCTATAGGGAGAACCAATTTTTTATTTTAATTCAAGTTAATTTACTTTCTTTTTTTTTTTAAAAAAAACCAAAGCTAATTGATGCCTCACAACTACCTTTGGCGAATAGTTTCGAAGACACCGCAAACTTCGTCACCGAGCAAATAGACGAACAACGCTAGTCCTCTGATTCTCCTTAACTCTAATAAGGCCAACCTTATTTTAACTCTTATTGATGTTGGCTAATAAAAAAAAATTTAGCAATCTAACTATACACTAATTTGGCAGAGCCTAAGCAAACTTTAATGAATGCGGACATCTCTTCCTATATAAGACCCCGATTAAGATTATCGGTTAACGTTTCCAAGGTTAGATGAACTGGCTACTGTTGCAGATAGTTATGATTTATCTGACGCAGTAACTACAGTTTCTCTATCAGGTTATAAACTTCTGTTCCTGCACTTCTAGCGAACAATACGCATCGATTCTTTGCACTTGGTAAGGCATATATGCATGCAAGGTGAATGTTTTTGCTGCGCCTGTCACTTTAACAGTGGGAAGCCATATTCTTTTTATGTCATCTGTGCATCAAAACACGCTCATTTTCATCACGTCCCAAGGTAGTGCACAAAACTGTGCAGTGCAACCTGACTTAATTCTTGGCATGCAGGGCATGCAGACCAAAGTAGCTTGTCCTATCTGACAATAAACGAGACAGAAACAGAAAAATATCTTCTACGTCTACACGGGATAAGTATCCACTTTTTCCAAGACCAAGAATCTCTGTTCAACTTTCGTTTGATGGATCAGATGAAGAGCCCACCC
This sequence comes from [Candida] glucosophila, assembly GCA_030572315.1. Classification (NCBI taxonomy): domain Eukaryota; kingdom Fungi; phylum Ascomycota; class Pichiomycetes; order Serinales; family Debaryomycetaceae; species [Candida] glucosophila. The sequence goes on along the minus strand of JAJLZR010000047.1, from coordinate 142,065 downwards.
AGTAGTTTGAGTATTGTAGAATAGAAGGCAAATAAAGTTATTCTTTCGAATGCTTTGTTGAAAAGTACTTGCTACTCACTTGATACAAGTCAAACGGATAAAACTAGAAGGCAATACGGCCTGTACAAGGCTGTGTGGCTCTTGATCGGGCGTGTGGATTTTGGTTATGCATTTATTCGCGAGATGATCAACGCATGCGGGTGGTTGAAGGCACTTGTGTCTTAATCTGACCAGATGTGTCACTCGGCTGGGCGAGGCGCTGCCAGGAACGTAGTACAAAAGCTTGCCAAGACATCTTTACTATCTTTAAAGTGCAGGATGACGTGCTGACAACGATAACGTGACAGCTATTCGGGAAAAATATCTTTAAGAGGAAGGTCAAGCTCGCCAAGACCGTAGCCAAAAAAAAAAAAAAAGAATCTACATATGTCTCTATAAGGTGAAATATTCTCTGCAAGCGAAGCGGCGAGGGAATTTGACGCAAGTAGCTGTCATTGTAAAGCTTGGCATATTCAATACAATGGCTGTAGAAGAAATACTACGGGGCAATACACAACAGAAAGACAACTGAAATTAGCTTATACATTTATCATACACAACACTGTGTTGTTGGCAATGACATATAACTATCATATGTACATGAGTAGAATGAAATTGAACACATCTGATGCGAGCTAGAAATTCTCTAGCCTACATGCAGGTTTAAGAGCAGTTCAAACTGTCTCTTATCATACTTTACATACTTGGCCTTATTCTTCGTGAAGTCAGTGTGTGCGTACTTATCGTACAACTTGAAGTAGGAACTGACCATTAGCTTCTTGATTTCACTAGCAAGATAGTTACGAAGGGAAGCATCAGTAATGTCAAATTTCTCGTAGTTTTTCAAGGCCTCACTAAATGATTCATTGAAATGACGAAAAAGGTCTTTGACTTGTTCACGCTCCTTTCCAGACAAAGAAGTTGAGACACTAGCACTGCTGCTACTACCACCATGGCCAGCATTATTGGCGGTTATGGCAGTCATGTCACGTATAATAATGTAAGAGGCGTAATTCCAGTCGTCCAAAAACAACTTGAGGTATCTTTTCTTTAACTTATTTAGCCTTTCAATCCCGGAGTTTCCCAAAAGAGCATAAAATTGATGAGAACGATTAACTATGTTTTCCAAGAGAACTAAATTCTTGATTAAATAATACCCTTGTACTGATTTTTTCAAGTGATCGTCCTCCTTAAGTTCGACTTCAATATTGACCATAATTGCGTCAATGTAATCACTGCAAAAAGAGGAAATTAAGAAATCACTCGACAGTTCGTCCACATCGTCCCCAACATTAGGTATAACAGACGTATAAACCCCAATGAAGCGGAAAGGTGGCTTGCTATTTAACCATGTACCAACAGGCATTCCAGCAATCAATCTTTTTAAGGAGTTGCTATAGTCCGAGAGACGTCTTAACCTGGAGAATAATTCCACCACAACTTCAGTAATAGACAAGTCTGTCATCTTTTCCGAACCCTTTATACGTTTCTCTACATTTTCTATCAAAACCACAAATAATTCTCTCGTTGTAGCTAAAAGCTGTTCATACATTCCTCGGAAATGAGAAAAGTTTCTCATGTCAAGCCCATTAACATTTAGAAATCTTTCAAACTTATAGAGACAGTCTACGACTTCCAAGATAAACAAATCGTTAAAAAGTAAATTCCCTCTATTAAAAAAATCATTATAACTTTTGATAATTTGAGAATAACTTTCAGTCAAGACTCTCATTAGTATGTCTCTTACTAATTGACTTTTCAAACTCTTAGTCATATTCACCTTTTCAGAGATGTCATTCATCAAAGAAAACTGTGTCTTAGCGGCCCTTATCAACTCCTCATTATATTTTGTAATACCATTGCTGCCCTTCTCATATGGGATGTTAGAATTTCTTCGAGAGGGGTAGCATGCTTGCTCAAATTTTTTAACGTGATCCTCAAGCTGAAGGGACTGAGTCCTCACGTAAACTTTATTAATAGCTTCTGGGTCATCTTCGTAGAAGAATTGATAAATCGTTTTTACTTCGTTTCCGCTAGTAGGCAGTCTATTATGTAATGCTTTTTGGAAATAATGTTCTACTTTTAGATCAGCCTTATTTATTGAAGTTTCAAAATTAACAACAATGCCCTTGAATCGTTTGATTCTAACCTTCATCTCTTTAAGCAATACCTTCGATCTTTGTAACCGGTCCAAAAAGCGACCAAGTCCCATTACTTCAATTGAATTACTGATTACTGAATCAAATTCAGCAGCCATCTCCGCATATTTTGAAACATCAGAGAGAGTTGATAGCCCCATTTCTAAATGATTCTTGTTTTCGTTAAGTTTATTTACATCTCGTAACACAGGCTTGATTTGTTTAGAAGCTCTTGACGATTTATTAGACACCTTGCCCAAAGACTTTGAAATCTCGCCAAGAAGCTCCCTGGAATTTGCTAAGTTAAGACTTAGGACTACAACGTCAGCCTCATCAATGTCAACATCGTACGTCATCACTTCTAAAGGAAATATTTATTAAAAGCTCAGTGCTACTTCAGATATTAAGATAGTACCTGGTTAAACATTTAAACATGCACACGACCTCGCTTCATTTTTCTCTCTTTTTTTTTTTTTTTTTTTTTTTTTTTTTTTTTTTTTTTTTTTTTTTTTTTTTTTTTTTTAAATATATATACAAAAGTTGATGCTAACCAAAAATCTGGTTTCTTGGACTGCTAAGCATGGTTATTGCGGCTGATCCTATTACCGACTCACCAGAAAATGTACAAGATTTAGTTGATCAACTTGAGCAACGTGTCGGGATTAGAGATCGTGGAAGATGCATGAAGAACTCAGTAGAGACGGATTCAGGTCAAATCATCACCAGTTGGAAATTTAACGAATACGACTACGGTAAAGAAAATAAAATCCAACTACCTTGCAAAGCTAGGGGGCTCTTTACTATAGATAATCGAATTGTGGTAAGGGGATATGATAAATTTTTCAGTGTTGGTGAAGTTGCGCAGACTAATAACAACGTTTTGCGGCAAAATACAGAAGCACCCTACGTTGTCACATTGAAAGAAAATGGTTGCCTCATTATGTTCTCAGGAAATGCTGATGGTAGGTTGATCACATGTTCTAAACATGCCACTAGTAGAGGATCACACGGAGATCATGCTTCTCGTGGAGAATACGAACTAGATAAGCAATTAGAGTTGTATAAAAAGTCAAAAACTGAGTTTGCGAAGTTTCTATATGATAAAAACTTGACAGCAGTAGCCGAATTGTGTGACGATGAGTTTGAAGAGCATGTCTTGTCGTATGGAAAAGAGAAATCAGGTCTCTATCTTCACGGGATGAATTTTAACACCATAAAGTTCCATACTGTTCCAATGAAGGAAGTAAGAAAGTTTGGAGATGAGTGGGGTTTTAAAAGAATCGAATATTTCGAAGAACATAACTTTGACCATTTGTTGCGCTTAATGCAAGATTGTGAGAAAGGGGGAACCTTTAGGGGCCGTGAGCTAGAGGGATTCGTCATTCGATGTAAAATGAATGGCAATGATTTTTTTTTCAAATACAAACTTGATGAACCGTATATGTTGTATAGACAATTTCGGGAAGCCACAAGGTCATATTTCACGGAAGAATTACCAATCCACGTGATAATAAGAAGAACCAAGACACACAAACCTGTCGTCTTGAAGTATCTCGAGTTTCTTGTCGAGTTTACGAAATCGCATCCTGACGTGAAAGAGCGATTCTTACAAGGACATGGTATTATTGAACTTCGAAAATTGTTTTTACGAAGTATTGGTCTTGGTGAATCTGAGGGAATGAAGCTCCTCGAGTATGATAGCTTGGACCAATGGGTTAAGGAGCTTTCTCAGGAGACAGAACCTAGTGTGCTCAAATATGTGGTGGTGTCAGTGTCTACTTTAGGATGTGGCAAGACAACCGTTTTTCAAACCTTAACAAATTTGTTTCCTCATTGGTCCCATATACAGAACGATAATATAAGTAAATCAGATAAAAGAGAGGGGTTGCTGAGAGCATGTTTGTCAGAGTTGGCCAAGGATGATGTTTCTCTCGTGCTTTGTGACAAAAATAATCATCAAATGAGAGAGAGGTGGATGATCTTTGACCAGATCGAACATTTTAGAGATGAATATTTGAACTCAAACGTAGGCTTGAAATTTGTAGCAGTCGATTTTGTTGGGGAGCTTGATAGGTACAATCTTTGGAAAAGGACTTTCCCTAGAGTTATGGAGAGAGGTGATAATCATCAATCAATTAAGTCCGTTTCGGATGAGGAAAAAAAAATTAGAGGAATAATGCAAGGCTTTATGTACAGGTTCGAGCCATTGAACACCAGTAAAGAACCTGACTGTCTCTTTGACGAGGTCATTACATTGGATGTCAGTAATCATTCTTCACTTGATAATGCGAAATTAGTAGCGAGAAAAATTTCTGAAACTTCGGATTTAATTCCTAAATTACCCTCAGATAAAGAGTTTAAAAGTTGTTTTGAAAAGGCTTTGCAATATAAGCCATCTTTTAATAAGTTTCCCGTTAACACTGAAAAGAAAAAAAAACATAAGCCACCTGTTTCTGCCAATGGGGTACTGACAGTTGATACGAACAAGCCGCCCAAAAAATTAGAGAAAAGAAAAATAATTTATTTTGGTATTCGCTTACCAACAACTGAAGTTCACCGGGTAGTAGGTGGTTTATTGAAGGACTTTAGCTTCTGGAATACCATGCTTGAAAAACAAAGGGTTCAGAGTGAATTTCACATTACAATGTGCCATACAAGCTCAGCCAAGAAAGATCCTATTCAGCAAGGGATATTTGATTATTTGAAGAAGACTTTTAATCTGGAATCAATTTTGCAAAATTTGCAAGAATCTCCTGCAATTGATATGCTTTATGTCGAGTATTACTGTGACGTGAGAGCACGTAAAGTCGTTATTAGCGAAGGTAATATCGTGTGTATTTATGCATTCATTGAGAAATTTTACGATAGAGATAATAAAGAAGTGGATGCTAAACATATTAATAGAAATTGTCATATTACTCTAGCCACAGAGGAGGGTGTCAAACCGTTTAAATCAAATTTAGTTTTGCAGGCTCTCGTCGAAAAGTTAGGACAAGATTTTTCTGATGGTTCCTACGAAGTAGATAATAGGCCAGTAGCTGTCTTGACTATCCCGGATACCCCCATATTTAAAAAAGCTAAGTGTTTTATTCATTTATAACTTTAATTCAGCATTATTCCAAGCATCGATGTCACGTGGTTTATCATCTTTATAATCTACTTACGCTACCTTACTGGAAAAAAGTAAATCTGTAGTTAAACGTAAGTTTACTCTGGGTTATGACGACAAGAAGGACTCGATCAACAAGTAAGCAGAATGGCTCTCGAGATATAGACCGAGCAAAGGTTTCTAAAGTGGTAAGAAAAAGTCCTAATCCTAAACTAGCTTCTCCAAAGACTTATTTTGAGGACACACTTGACCATATTCAAATACCATCAGACTATTCGTTACCTGCCCATTTCGTGGAGGCCCACACTTCAGAGTTTATCGAAGGAGTACGTTATATTATCGCTAAAGATCCGTCTCTATATAGGGTCATATTGCACAAATATTTCAACCCATTTAAAAAGACAGAGATGATACCAAAGGATATAGATAAGAAAGAAATGCTATTAACATATTGGTATGCCTTGATTAGAAGCGTGATAGGCCAGCAAATATCAGGAAAAGCTCAACAATCAATAGAAAAGAAATTTAGGGACCTTTTTGAGGATAAACCCACTCCTCAAGCCATGTTGAGCAAATCGGAGGAGGAATTGCGTTCCGCTGGTTTCTCTTACCAGAAAATCAAATACATTACTCATATAAGTCAAGTATTCAATGATCCTAGCTCAGACTTAACTAAAATAGAATTTTACGAAAGCAATCCTATAGACAAAATTATATCCGAGCTAACTTCCTTAAAAGGTATTGGAGTATGGAGTGCGAAAATGTTTGCGTTATTCACCTTAAAGAACCTCAATCTTTTTGCCTATGATGACCTAGGCATTGCTAGAGGCGTTGCCAGGTACTTTTCCAGACGACCTCAGTATTTAGAAGAACTTAAAAAAAGAGTCGATGCCGACGAGTCAAAGAAGCTTCTCTTGAAGAAAAAGTCTACTTTCTCCTCCTCCAAGGGTAAAAGAGATTGGATTCCTCACCACGATGAATATGTCAAAGCCCTAGGTATGGATTTTAGCCCCTTTCAGCTGATTCTAATGCTCATATTCTGGCGTTTGGGGTCTACCAATATCGAAGTCTTTCAAGGAAAGGAATCCGATGCGGAACAACCCGTTGATTTTTCGCAATCTTTGTTGTTTTCATATACGGTAATCGCGAGAGCAAGAGGGAGCACAAAAAAAAAAAAAGAAAAAAAAAAAGGAAGGCAGAACACTCGAAAAATCAATTCCATGATAAGTAGTACAACATAGAAGAAGCGAGTATGCGAAAATAGATGTAGACCAAAAAATATTATTTTTGTCCCTGTAGCTGCGAAAGGTGGATGGTGATGGGGTTCGTACTCTATTTTCTCCACTTTTACTGCATTTAAAACAGTATACGAGGCCTCCAAGTCAAGTTAAATTGGCCTTTGGAGTCAATTTTCAGCTATATAGGACAGCAAGCACATCGAGTCTGCATTGGAAGCACCTGATGTTGGTTAACAGCTCTGAGACGTCGGACTACGTAAGTGGTATGGTACCTTAAATTGACAAGTATGTTTTTGTGTAACAATACTAATCGAACTGAACTTTTGACAAATTAGGTAAGTGAACTATGTTCAGGAATAAATAAGTAGAAAGAGTAAAAGGTTTAATCCTTAATTAAAAAGAACAGCAAAGAGAAAGTTAATTGACAAAGTTAAATTTGTACGTTCGCTATTGTACAACAGAAGGCGTACTGTATTATTAGAGAGGTACAATAAGAAAGGAGAACTGTTGTGTGTATAGAAGGATTGTTTTCTCTTCTTCTTATGTTGAGAGTTTGAACATTCGCTGATACTTTTTTTTTTTGCTCGACTAAAGCTAGCATAGTAAAGTTAGACTCAGAAACGGAAGAGTTATTGTTAATATTGTAATTGCTTTAGTTTTGCTGTGCACCGAAAAAAAAAATCAAATAAGGTGATAAACTGGTTGCATTATGGTGTATATATATTCTGATCCTAGCAGAAAAAACTCGTTGACATCATTATCAAGTGTTGCAAGCTTTCGTAACCAGGGTCAATGCTCCCGTTCAATGAGTACTGAGGATTTGGTGAATGCGGGGGAGAGATTTAGGAAACAGGGTACAAGAAAGATTCCTAGTATTGCTACGGGCAGTAGGCATGGTAGTCTAGTTAGCAATGGTAATATTGGCAATGTTGAAGACAGAACTTTTTATTTTCCCAATGGAGAACCGTTTAGACCGCGAATGTCGGCAACACTGAGACATCGTCCGAACAAAATTTTTCCTCGTGGACAGCAAGTGGAAAGTCCAAGATCACCAATTGACCAGCTGACAAATATAGATAAATTTAGCGTAAGACCACCTGCATCTTCTAGTAGTCCTAAGGATACGATTGGCAGAAGTTGGTCGTCGGTGTCTCTTCAGTCGGTTGCGTCGGCGCAATCAGTATCTAGTGCCGCAAAGGGTTCACCTCGACTTTATTCGACTAATGACTTTAGAAGTTTGAGTAAGCAGAAACTATCGCAGTCTTTGCGAAATAATAAAAATGATGTCGAGACTAACATCAACATTGGTCATTTCAAGGATAGCTATAAGCAGGAGTCTGATATTTCAGGATCACTGTCGAATGGTCCATTTTGTGCATTTCAACACCCTATGGTTGCACATAAGCCTTATCAATCTAATAATTTAATTAAAGATTCTGAGTTATGCATAACGGATAATACATTGCATCCCAATCGAAGCGGTCCAAAGAAACAAGGGTTCACAGGTTCTTCAGACTCTAATATCTCTTCTCTTTCTAACTACAACCTTCAAAGGTCTAATTCTAATACTCCCCAGACATCTATATCCACCTCTAATGAAACAGAAGTCACGAATAATGGTAATAAAAAGTTCTCAGATTTTTCTACTGAGTTCATTGATAAGCAAGTTCCTGTCGATGACGCTAAAGCAGGTGCTGAGTCCGCTGACAATGAGCTAAATAGGATAGAAGAAATCTCGCATCAAAGTGAAGGACGGTTCTCGTCCTTGAAGAAAAAGACCGATGATTCCCGTGTTACAGGACCCGCGATAACTGAAAACAAAGGCAGACCTTTCACAGAAGAAAACATAAATAGCGAAGGAGGTAGAAACTTAATTGACAAGCATGAAACTGAGAAGAATGAGATGAATAATGAATCTACTGAAGTCGAGACTATAGGAATTGAAAGCTCAGTGTATCACGATGTGCTTTCAGAAAGTTCCGATCTAGATGCTTATGATACGCCATCTACGTCGCCAAAGGTAAGTTTATCCCCTCGTTATTCTAGTGAAGGGGTAGAGCACGCGAAAAGACATAAGACGGACTTATTTTACGACAACAAAAATAATGAAGAATTTAATAAACTTTTAAACGATACCCAACAAGAAGTGCCGCCAAGAGCTGATGTTTCTGTCATTGGTGACCAAATTAGAAAAGAACGGAGACAGAGTTCAGTGCTTTGTTCATTCAGGGATATCTTCGTTGACGAACATGATTCAAATAAAGAGAAAAGCGACGTAAGGAACAAAGACCTAAATGGTTTCGCGAGAGAACTAAAAGCTATTAATCAGGTAAATGAATCTCCAAACACACATTTAGTGCAACAAAGAAATAATGAACGCAGATACACGGTCGAAGGTAAGGAAAATGTTGGTAAAGATGAATCGCCTACTTCGAAATCTCATGATAAAGCAAGAATTAGTCTTTCTGAATTTGAAAATAGTATCCCGCAGGAATTGCAACAATTTATGAGCCCCACAGTCTCTAACAATGCTGAAAAAAATGGGCCCGAAAACGAAAGTGATTATATTTTACCAGACTTTGGAAATAAGTACAAGTACGAGAAAAACTTGATAAAAGAAGATAAGGAGCAGCGTCTTAAATCGGGTTTCAAGAATTTTGTGGGTAAGGTGTTTTATTCTACGGGTGCTAACCCTAAAACTAAATCGCAAGGATCGCAAACTAATCGTACAAATATTAGGAGAAGTTTTTCACTTAGAAATTCACTTTCTTTGAATAATCTTTTTAAAGCAAAGGATACCAAAAACCTATCTTCCACTAGAAATGCATCTTCAGTTAAAGACAGTCCTAGTGTTTCTTTTACTACGAATAAGGCTTCTACTAAAGTTGCGTCTTCACCTATGAATAAGTCTCATCATAAGAACGGCTCTACGAAAAAGAGTACATGGAATAGCAAGACGTCATCTGAAAAATTGACCTCTAACGCGGAGAATCGAAAGAAGTCGGACTATGATGATTTCAGCAATGAGAAAATACCTAAGTTACCTCCAATTGAACAATCTAATGATTCTTTACAAGATATTTTGGTAAATTTCGAAGAAAAACTCGATAAGATAAATGCAGAACCCCCCAAAAATTCAAACAACATAAATGAATTGTTTATCAAGGATGACGAGTTGACTAAGGATCAAATTGAAGATCAAAAGAAAAAGGATGTAGCTCATACACAAGATGATTCGGAAAAGGACAATGATGATTCCGAAAATTCATCTACAAGAAGCTCAAATGATGGTGTTTTAGAAGAAAACTTAAAATTTTTACAAGACCAAATTGTATGGCCTATAGAGATTGGTGACCTCGAGGACCGTCCTACGAAGGAAGTGAGTAATCTGCGAAAAACTAGGGAAAAGGAAGCTTCAAATACGATTCAGAAGTCGGACGCTTGCGAATTAGTAATCTTGAAAAAAGATGACCTTCAGTCTTTGGCGGAGGATAGACATTCCAAAAATAGCTTACCAACTCATTTAAAATACGTTGGTCAATTTAAGGACTATCCAGTTGTGGAGGTGACTATGAGAAGATTTGATGATATCTTATTCGAGCCACCGAGCGGGAAAAATTTCAAGTCCTTACCACCAGTGGTAAAAAAACATTCTTGCAACACATCGCCGAAGAAAGTTCAGTTTTCTCAGAAAATATCTATAAGTGAAACTTTCTCCCCGGATGCGTACAAACGATACAATAGGTCTGTAACGCAGTACTCCTTGACGGAGTCTGCTGAAATTGGTAAAATTAAGGATGAGATAAATGTTTACAAATGTGATGAGATGCCTGTCCATGAAAGATCCCAAGCAAACACGCACTTTTTTTACTGATATAATTAATATTAATACTCTATGTCATTAATAGCATATTATAATATACGTATATGTAATCAACTTCCTCGGTATGTTGAATAACTGTAGTTAGACAAAAGAAGTGGTACGTGATAGTGATGATCTGGCGGGTTATCTATCTTAAAGACAATTTCAACAAAAGGAAAGAAGGTTCTATTGTTCTCCTGCAACTCATAAAAGTATTTCGCGGTTAAAAACTTAATTTTGTATATCCCGGGACGAATTTGAGTCCACTCATTCTTGGAATTTATTCCCACCTTTTCTCTATCTATTGCAGAGAAGTTAGGGTTGTGTACCCAATTTTTTATCCTTCCATCTTCGTTCGTTCTTGCCATACCAAATGCAGCTTTCTCACTAAGCTCGTATGTTGCTTGTTCGTTCGCATTTCCCTGTAGCTCACCTAGATAGAAAATCGAGCAAGCTACATTAGCAGCAGGTCTACCAATGGTAGTATCAAGTATGTGACAGGTGATCGGACTGACAGACATACTAGCGTCCTACTGTAGCGATATTTTTTTCTGCTCGCGATATCGTTGCTTTAAATAAAATCTCAATTCGGAGATGTGCGAATTTATCTTACTTTCTATATCAAGACCTATTCAATTAAATAAGACCATTCTTTTCTCTTTGAATCGTACTTCCATAAATTTCTATCATTAAGATCATTAACGAGGACCCAGTCCACTATGTAATTTAAAATTTTATAATTGACATTACCGACAAGATTACTCGAATATTGTCGAAAAACTTGTATGTAATTTTCCACATTAAAAATTGTAACTCTTGACTTACTTACGGCCTGAAATTTCAGGAATTTCAAGCTGTCCTTGATATGAGAGATAAGACAAAACAAATTTCTCGGATATACTGTTTGATTCTTTGTCACCTCTATGAATTTGTAGTCCTCCTGAAGAATATGTCTAATGTAGTGAAATATTTCGTTTACGGCAAACTTCAACGAATCTCGCAAATTGTCGTAATATGCTAGATTCTCTTGCGAAAGCTTTTCCTTTGCCATATGGTAAAGCTGAAAACGTATTTTGTTGCTTTTCATTAATTCTGCTAACTTAAACGAAGCATCGCCATTTTCTAATATCCATTCAAGAAAATCGAAAAGTAGTTGGGACTCACCGATATTCCCTGTTCCCTCGGTTGTCGACGTGTCCAAGTAGTCAATTATTTGGACGTCCGGCTCAGCCACAGTAGGTCTTGAAGCAGTGTCGTCACTAACTAACCCAGATTGGCCTTTTGAATTTACAACGGTCGATGTTAGAGTGTCTTCGTACGCGCTACGCACCTTGCTTAAACAAGAATACAAAATATTATTCTTGCTAGTATAGACCCAAGGACATTTTAGCGCATTTCTTACTTCAAGTCTTTCTTTCCAGCATTGTATTTCCACGTCAAAGGATTCGTTGTTCCCAAGGATCACCAATTTATCAGCTACCAAACTCTTAATTCCCTTAACTTCTACCACTGTACCTTCGATTTCAACTATCTTTCCGTAGGTCTCAACTTTTCCGAGCCCTGAAGATGTGTACAAATTCATATAGCACTTAACCCACACGGCCAGCGATTCTCCACCCGAAAAGTCGTCCACTTTAAGCATGACGTGATTACGAGTAACATCTGCATGATCGTTTCGATGCATTTCTCCCTGTATTTTTGCCCCTATGCTCACTCTCTGAATGGGATAGTTGTTGACCATAATAAAATGATCCAAATAGGGATCAATTCCTCGTGATCCATAAAGTTCTATTAGTGATAGACTCTTGTTTATGTCTCTTATAAATACAGGCACTACACAATTATAAGTAGGTGAATCTTGAAAAACCTCAGGAATATAATAAGATTTTCCATGAGATCTTTTGAATGTAATACTTTCTTCTTCATTTTTGCACATTTGCTCTTGTTCATATCATATTTCTAGCTATTGCCTAACAACACCATCGCATCGCTTCTCATCGCGTTGAAAATTAGTTATTACACAAAAGCTCAAAAATACGAATCTATCGGCTCAAATTTAGACCACTTAGGCAAGAAGAGAGGTAAAATTTTCGAGTAGGATGGTGTTATTTGAAACGGAAGGGTGGGATATAAATAATAAAGATGTAGCTTTTGGTGGAAGTGACCAAAAAAAGAAGGAAGACAAGAAGGCAAAGAGGAAGACTAGAAAAGAAAAAGCCAAAGTGAAAAAAGCCATAAATGAAAGCATGACGACGGATGAACCGGCGGATGAACTGGAGGATGAACAGTCTTCAAGTTCAAAACAGAAAAAAGTGAATAAGTCTTCCAAGAAGAGAGAGTCGGAAAATAAGTTACTGAACTCAGAACAACCTAATAAAAAAGTGAAAGAAGGTTCCTCGCGTGGGCAACCAAGTACGGACACGGAGGATTCATCAAGTCAGCATCTTACACCATTGCAACGAAAGATGATGGCCAAGCTATCAGGATCCAGGTTTCGTTGGATCAATGAACAACTTTACACAATTTCGTCAGAGGATGCTTTAAAACTAATGCAACAACAGCCGGAACTTTTCGAGGAATATCATCAAGGTTTTCGGAGACAAGTCGAAACGTGGCCGGAGAACCCAGTTGATGTTTTAGTAGACCAAGTAAAGCACAGGGCTTCCACTCGTGTTGTAAACGCACCAGGCGGACTACCTTCTTTATTTCAGAAAAAAGTTGTCATTGCTGACATGGGAAGTGGAGACGCGAAGTTTGCTTATGAAGTCAATAAGTTTGTTCAGGAGTATAATAGCACTTCCAAGAAAGACAAGAAAAAGGGAAAGACCAAAGAAAAGCAGGGATCAAAAAATCTAGACCTTAAGGTATACAGCTTTGACTTGCAAAAACTGAATGACTTGGTCACTGTTGCCGATATAAAACACGCTCCTTTACCGGATGGATCTTGTTCAATCGTAATATTTTGCTTGGCTTTAATGGGTACCAATTTCTTGGATTTTATAAAAGAAGCGTACAGGTTATTATGTCCCAGAGGTGAATTATGGATAGCTGAAATTAAATCGAGATTTACGGACTCATCATCGGCTTTGTCAGAGCAGCTGCAATCTCAGACAAGCTCTTCGGAATTTGTAGAAGCTTTAAAACTTCTCGGTTTTTTTCACAAGAAGACCGATGATAACAATAAAATGTTTACCAGGTTCGAGTTTTTTAAGCCCCCTCTTGAAATTATTGAAGAGAGAAAGAACAAAGCTGCGAACCGTAAAAAGTTTATTGAAAATGAATCTAGCTTGCAGGCCCTTGAATCAAGAAGACAGGATATTCCAGAAGGACAATGGTTGCTAAAGCCTTGCATTTACAAGAGGCGTTAAAATTTCAATTCTTGTCGCTGAGCCTTGGTTTCTTTCTCTCTTTTTTTTTGTTTTTTTTTTTTTTTTTTTTGTGTGTGTGTTTAATATTTTTTTTTTAATCTTATGTACTTGTAATTACACTCGGTAGTATCTAGGCTTGAATCAAGAACTCTCTAGGACGAGCGATGAAGAATGAAATAATTTCGCAGCATTTCCTTTTTAGTAGTTTGACCTACAACAACAACAAAAAAAAAAAAAAAAAGAGAAAAGAAAGATACCAGCCATTTCGTGTCACGTGCATGGTTTATGTCTCCAACGTTTAACTTGGTATACCCTATTTTAATCTTTTGCAAGCAAGCAATGCTGGGAAGACGAAGTAGTATATATTTACTAATATAAAAATGAAGAAGGTATTCAAGAGTAAAAGAATAACAATATTTATGTGTCCTGTTGTTATTGAAAGTATCCGCCATGTTTTATGAACCTACATTACTTTTCAGGAAAAATGCAATGAAGAAGAATAGTGACGAAAGCTTGAGGTCTACGCTGGGGAGTAGTTCCTCACTGAATCTGTCGAAGGCTAGTACAGGGAGTACACTAGTGAACCATGGGAATACCAATGATAGCGAAGTCTTAGATAAGTCTTGTTCACTAAACAGAGTCAGTATTTCGTCTAACTATTGGAAAATTCCTAACAAAAAGATGGATTTGACTTCTATTGCTGTTGATACTCGAGCAAATAACCAAAGCACGTTGGCGATTTCAAGTTCAGGTTTGGAGTCCAACTTATATATATACGAATTGGATGCTGCCAACAATTTTTTGATGCATCACAATACAATTAGTTTGCCAAACATTTATTCAATGGAATGGCTATCATATGAGGAGAATAATAATAAGTATTTACTTACCGGAAACGATAAAGGCTATGCATCATTGGTATCGATACCTAAGCCAGAGGAACAAGGGAAGCCGGCGGAAGTTGTTAAAAGGTTCAATCACCGTAAACATTTGTCCAGACAACAGAAAAATAAAAACTACATACCAAATAACACAGGGGTTTCTAAAATAAAGCTTATGAGTAATAATGATATGATATCCATTTACGATAGCCATTTGTTTTTGTGGGATATCGGTGGTTGTGATACCCAAATGAAACCGATTACCAAACAAATCGTGAATGTTCCAAGAATTATGAACTTCGAGCCAGTTCTAAGTGACCAAAATACTATTGGTGTATGTGGCGACTTTGGGGTTTCTTTATTTGACGTAAGAGAGCCTAAATTCTGCGTCCCATCAACAATGTTAGGAAAAGTGCATAAGAAAAAAATGGCTTCCAACATAATGCTGTGGTGTCCTAGTAGTGAATATATATTTGCTTCAGGTCACTTGGATGGCGTTGTCAGGATATGGGACGTAAGAAAGCAAGAGGCAATGGGCGAATTGAAAGGACATTCAGGCTCCTGGATACTGAGTCTTGAATGGAATGAGTTTAACTTATTAAGTGGTGGTAAAGATGGAAATATCATTCATTGGGATCTCGACTCCGAATTGAGAAGTGAAGAACCAAATATTAAGAATTGTACTTTACGCGAGGGTTTGGATAGTGTCAACTTCAATCCCTCGAGAAACACTATCGAAGAAACACTCTCGCAGAGACAGTGCGGAATTGTTCTTCCAGCATCTAACACGGGTATTACGGCTATGACTTCCATTAGAGACCGCCTGCAATCTCCTCATTTCATGCAGGTCTTGTCTATTGATAGTAGCTCATTCTTTGGTCTTCATTCCAAGATTCATAATGCGGTCGACATGAACAATACTGGAAAGTCTTTTTACACAGAAGACGACATTTCCTTAATGCGCGCAGACCAGAATGCAAAGGAGGCCACACCGGCTTCTCTCCTGTCACCTGCAATATCGCATACTTCTGTAAAAGAAGCAGCAACACCATCGCAAGCAAGTGCAAGAAAATTGCATTCTCACAGCAACTCTGTTTTGACAAACGAGTTCAATTCGTCGGATGAGACTTTGACTAGCCCTCATGAACACCATCACGATCTGCTACTCCTGTCGACAAAGGAGAATGACTTCTCCGCAATGTCTACTTACTATGATGCTGATACCCTTTCACTTTCTGATCCATCTGCTCTGGACAATTCTTTTGATGATTCTATATCTACTTACTCTACGGTGGTTGACCCAGTCGATTTTTGTGAAAATCAACACCAGAGAACTTCTAGTAAGTCCTCAAATTTTCTCGCTGATATGCTGTCCTGTCTCAACCTAAACTCCATTAGCCTGTACTTCCATGAGCATTCTATATAGGATTATAAAATGTTACTATGAATACCCACCTTATGAATACCCATATAGTTCTTAATCAAAAAGCATGTTAGAATTTGAAGCTTAGAAATTTCAAAACAAAAAAAAAAAAAAACAATCATGTGACAATTTTTCGTCTTACATCAAATAACTAATTTTTAGTTATTTGTTTGGTATAGGTTACTAAAAAGTTTTCACTAGATATAGAACAAAAAGGAACGAGAGTTAGTAGCTGGTTGGATCATCCGAAGTCTAGTCTTTTAGAAAAAAAAAAAGAGATCAGAAAAAAAAAAAAAACAGATAATACTTGATTTGAAGCAGTGTTGTCCTGGAGCAAAACATCAAGGAGAGAAGGCATCGATATTGTTCTATAGAGGATCCAATAAGTTTTATGGAGTTTAAGTAAGCTATACTGGAGTCTGGGAGTACAATAGCAATCGTGCGAAAATAAGTCGGAAGTGATTCAATCCTAGATAGATATTGCGACGAAACCAACCGATTATGTCAAGAACGACGCCAATCAACGTTAAAATAGTGGCAGCAGAATCTTTGTACAAGAGGGATGTTTTTCGCCAACCGGATCCTTTTGCAGTTCTAACTGTAGACGGATCACAAACAAAGACAACAAAAACGGCCAAGAAAACATTAAATCCGTATTGGAATGAGTCATTTGTGCTTAATGCATTAGAAGACTCCATATTGGTTATTCAAATCTTTGACCAGAAAAAGTTTAAGAAGAAGGACCAGGGGTTTTTGGGAGTAGTAAACATCAGGATTGGAGATGTCATTGATTTATCCTTACCTAATTCTGAGGAGACGATCACAAAGGATTTGAAAAAATCTAATGAAAATTTAGCAGTAAGCGGTAAGATTATAGTGGTTATATCTCACTCGCATCGCTCAAATCGCGGTAGTGACGTGCCATCTAGGCCTGATTCATTGGCCCTGCGAAATGCGGCTTCCAATGGTCTTGCTGTTCCTGCTTCAGGAGTCGGGAGCTCGCCAGCCATAAATAGGCAATATTCCTCGTTTGAAGACCAATATGGGAGGCTCCCTCCCGGATGGGAGCGTCGTACTGATAATTTTGGAAGAACCTACTACGTTGATCATAATTCTAGAACTACCACATGGCAAAGACCTACTTTGGACCAAAGTGAAGCGGAAAGAGGACAACAGAGAAGAGATGCAACAGAGGCAGAAAGAAGGCAGCATCGTGGAAGGACCTTACCTGGATTTGGCCCCCAGTCCCCTGTTTTCACAGGTAACGGGGAGGGTTCCGGTGGTCCGGTTACAGTAAATTCAACTGGTGGAAGTACTCCCGTCAGTCCAGCCGCTGCAATGTCGATGCTGAGCACAGGGGGAACAACCAATGGTCTAGGTGAATTACCTGCTGGATGGGAGCAAAGGTTTACAAATGAAGGTCGACCATATTTCGTTGACCATAACACTAGGACAACAACTTGGGTTGATCCTAGGCGACAACAATACATTAGAACATTTGGCCCTAACACTACTATTCAACAGCAACCTGTTAGTCAATTGGGGCCATTGCCTTCTGGTTGGGAAATGAGATTAACTAATACTGCTCGTGTTTACTTTGTTGACCACAATACGAAGACGACTACCTGGGACGACCCAAGATTGCCTTCTTCGTTGGACCAAAATGTACCACAGTATAAACGTGACTTTAGAAGAAAAGTTATTTACTTTAGATCTCAACCAGCTTTGCGTATCTTGCCGGGTCAATGTCATATTAAGGTGAGAAGAGATCACATCTTTGAAGATTCTTATCAAGAAATTATGAGACAGTCTCCTGAAGATTTGAAGAAGAGGTTGATGATCAAGTTTGAAGGTGAGGAAGGGTTAGATTATGGTGGTGTATCCAGAGAATTCTTTTTCTTGTTATCGCATGATATGTTCAACCCCTTCTATTGTTTGTTCGAATACTCTTCGCATGATAATTATACATTGCAGATGAATCCTCATTCAAATATCAATCCAGAACACTTAAATTATTTTAAATTCATTGGACGTGTCGTAGGACTAGGAGTTTTCCACAGAAGATTCTTGGACGCTTTCTTTGTTGGAGCATTGTACAAGATGATGTTGCACAAGAGAGTCGTTTTGCAAGATATGGAAGGTGTGGATGCAGAATTTTATAGATCGTTGAAGTGGATTTTGGAGAATGATATTACGGATATATTAGAACTTAATTTTACCGCTGAGGATGATAGATTTGGCGAAATAGTAGAAGTTGAGTTAAAACCTGGTGGTAAGGATATTGATGTCACAGAAGAAAATAAACGTGAGTATGTTGAATTGATAACCGAATGGCGTATAAGTAGACGAATCGAGGAGCAATTCAAGGCATTTATGTCAGGTTTTAATGAGCTTATACCCGAAGAATTGGTGAATGTTTTTGATGAGAGAGAGCTTGAATTATTGATTGGTGGTTTAGCAGAGATTGATGTCGAGGATTGGAAGAAACATACTGATTACAGAGGATATCAGGAGAATGATCAAGTGGTCCAATGGTTCTGGAAATGTATCAGAGAATGGGATTCTGAACAGAAGACTAGACTCTTGCAATTCACGACAGGTACTTCGAGGATTCCTGTAAATGGTTTCAAAGATCTTCAAGGATCCGATGGACCCAGAAGATTCACTATTGAGAAAGCGGGAGAGCCTCACCAATTACCTAAGTCTCATACATGTTTCAACAGAGTTGATCTTCCTCCATACACAAGTTATGAAAACTTGAAGAATAAGCTCTCGTTGGCAGTTGAGGAGACAGTAGGCTTTGGACAGGAGTGAACTCGTTAGGTTATCGTAGAATGCCTAGCATGTTAAAAAAAAAAGATGCTAAAAAGCGCGGCATTTTGGATGTTAATTTAATCGCTCATTGATATCATTTGTAGAAGGGCACCAGCTTTTTCGGCGCATTTCACATTTTTTAAACTTCAAGGAATCGCTAAGTAACTTTCTTTTCTTTTTTATTTGATCGATGAAAGATAATTAATGCTTGCTATTTTTGTTTCAATTTTATATTCGACTAAGTAGTAAAGAGTATATAGTTTAAGGTAAAAAAAAAAAAAAATACTCGCTGTATTAAAATTAGTTCTAGCCGTCGCTCGTTAACTTAGATATTTCCTAGAGATGCCCAGAGATGGCTACTAACCTTAAATCACATGAAATAAAACGCCGTAATTTCTACACATCCTAACCCTAGCAACAACAAAAGAAATAACCACATAGACTGCCACTCCATGTTCCAATATCCTCAGAGCTTGACATATCAGAGTGGATCTCACCGTCATCCCTCACAGGGATCATATCACTTGTCAATGTGTGACCTGCTTTATTTTGATTTACCAGGTTAGACTTTGCTTGCGCCATTGAATTGTAGTTGGTGAAGGAGTAGGCATGGGATTGCATAGTGTTAACACCATGAGTAGTTCTCTGCTGACCTTTTTTGGTATTTTTTGCGCGTGATTGCGTACCAAGTCTGTCATATTTACTTTGTACTTGATGCAAATTACGGACCATTCCTTTTCCCTGAAAGCTGTACCGTCTACTGAGAGAAGCATCCCATCCTTTGCCATTGTTTAGGTCCATCCAGTCGTAATGTTCGTCATCAACTTTATTGATAGACACTAGTGCCTTGTCCATTAAGGATATTAAATATTCGTAATCTGGAGTTTCGTCGAACTTCAAGTCTCTAACGTAGCTCAAGTATTGTGCAAACTGAATAGGAAAACCATAACATAATTCATTAATTGGAGTTACCTGTTTCTTATAACCTATCTTTTCGTATTTCTGTTTATTCGTGGGC
This sequence comes from [Candida] glucosophila, assembly GCA_030572315.1. Taxonomy (NCBI): domain Eukaryota; kingdom Fungi; phylum Ascomycota; class Pichiomycetes; order Serinales; family Debaryomycetaceae; species [Candida] glucosophila. The sequence continues at coordinate 122,175 of JAJLZR010000047.1, read as the reverse complement.
GCTTTTAGGCCCTGCCAAGGTAACGACCCACGAAGGAAGTAAAAAAAAACATGACCCAAGCTTTCCAAGTCGTCTCGCCTCAGTTGTTCACACCCTCGATGCGTGTTAATGGACATGTAACGCGCAGTTCCACTCAATGCCTTTTTCTCTCTATAAGGAATGTGTACTTTTGTCTTAGGATCTCGATATTGCTTGGCCATGCCAAAATCCACCACGAAAAGTTGATTCCCGTCAGCTGTACCTGGTCTCCCCACCAAAAAATTATCGGGTTTTATATCACGGTAGATAAGACTACGGTCGTGGATTGCTTCTACCCTAGTAATCATTTGCTTGGCTATTAGGACAACTGTCTTCACACTAAACCTTCTCCCACACCAGTCGAATAAGTCCTCCAATGATGGTCCAAGCAAGTCAAGTATCAAGATATTATGAACTCCCTCCTGCCCAAAAAAATATACTTTAGGTATTCCTGGTGCTCCATTGAGAATTCTATACGCTCTATACTCGTCTCTCAACTGCGGTGCTTCGCATTTCCGGGGTTCAAACTTCATGGCCACTTGTTGATTATTCAATAAGTTGACTCCTTCATAAATCACTCCAAATGACCCCTCTCCTATCTTCTTCCCTATTTTGTAGTGCACTCCTACTATATTTGACGATGTTTGTGCCATTGCGATCCACCATTCACTAGGGAGTTATTTATGTCTATTATACCCAAAACTATTTTATGCCAGACAGCTCCACTTCCACCGTTTTTTAGTGAGCCCTTTGATTTTTTATTAACTATAAATATATTCAGGAACTTTCCCTTGCCGACCGTGACTCTATCAACTATTACAATTCCTTGTTTATATAAGGAATGGAGGCATACAATATATCCTTTTTTTTTTTTTAATTTCGTTTGTCTTTTTCGTCAATTTTTTTTTTTTTTTTTAATTATATATATGTTTTTTTCTTCTTTTCAGCATGATTATACACAGTCCTATTCAAATAGTTTGACAGTGGTGTTGAGAGGACACTGATAAGAGACTTGACGTAAGCATAGAGATGGCAGAGCAAGAGGAAAAGGTGTTCAATTTAAACCAGCAGGTTTTAGCATATCATGGGCCACTTTTGTACGAGGCAAAAGTAATGAAAGTGCATGAAAAAAATAAAACATTCGTAGAAGGAAAGGAAGGAGAGCATGAACCGGTGGAATGCAGCAGACTTCCAGAGGAGTTTTATGCATTAAATACTTATTTCGTTCATTACAAAGGATGGAATGCCAAATGGGACGAGTGGGTGCCACCGAGTCGGATTTTGGAGTTCAACGAGGTTAATTTGAAAATACAAGCCGAGTTGAAAGAAATGACAAAACCAGCTAAAAGTAAGCCAAAGAAAGAGAGTCAGTCACCAGAAGATAAACCAGAAGCACCTCAGGCAGGACCAGGTAGAAAAAGAACGGTAACACCAAGTAACAGCTTGCCGGCAAAGAAAAAGAAACATGAGGGAAAGCAATATGAAATAGAGATAGCCATAAAACCACAGTTGAAGTACATTCTTGTAGATGACTGGGAATATATTACCAAAAACGGTCAAATAGTCGAACTTCCGACAGAGCGTCCAGTGGGAGAGATAATAAAGGATTACCGAAAACACATGGTATCCAAGAAGGCTACGAAAGAGACTATGGGAGTGGTTGACGAGGTTCTATCGGGGCTTGAGCTATATTTCAATAGGTCATTGGGCCTCGTGTTGCTCTACAAGATTGAACGACTACAGTATCTTAATTTGATCAAAGAGTATGGCAATAATTTTGTGCCTTCGCAAGTATACGGCTTAGAACACTTACTCCGTTTGTTTGTTAGTTTCCCTGGATTGATTTCTCAGACTACCATGGATTCAACTAGTGTTGGTGTTTTAGTCAGCCTGCTAGAAGATATTCTTGACTTCATAACTGATAACCTCTCTGCATATCTTAATAACTATGTTAATGTTAGTCCTGGGTATAGTAGTCTAGCAAGGTCGTGATGTGCGCACAATAATACTTTCGTATAATTTGTAATTAATGTAATTGATAATGAAAAGTTACAATGCTACAGTTGTAGAGACCTCCGGTGTTTCTAAAGAACTCAATGATAGGATACGTAACACCTCTGATTCTTCTGGGAAAGAAAATAAACCGGTACCTTTATTTCAAGTTAGTAGCCACAAACCAAATCTGATGCACGTATACAAGAATGAACTAGGAGAAAATGAAAGTAATGACAACTATTTATGCCAGAAACTCCTTGAAGAAAATGAAAGCATAGATGAGATTGTTATTGTTGAAACTGGAGATGGAGAAGTGAAGAAAATATCAAAGTACGATTTCACTAATGGGGACAAGCACCAGATAAGCAAGCTTGAAGTTTTGGATTTTGCCTCTAGTTCCAATATACGAATAGATACCACTCCTGCTTTACTAGAAGGTGTTGGAGATATAAATACAGCGGGAAAGGACAATCTAGAGAAAAGTTACAATCTACTAGAAATGTTTGGTCGGAGAAACCAGCAACTTCTCGATATTATCGACTATAATTTAGAAAAAAGGTAGGTACTATTATGTACAGGTGGATTACAATAACATAGTATAGGAGTAAAAAAAGGGCAAACGTTTTATGATGGTATTGGTTATTCTTTGACAATAATATTCGGCCGCTTTAATAATGGACGGTACTGTGGGTGGTTACTCTACTAGAAATTTTATAATACTAGTACTTAAAGTATGAATGCTTCTATCACCAATTTATAACAGTGGAGCTTTGCTTCTTTTTATTCTTCAGTATAAGTGTTGCAGGAACCTAGTAATGTTAGTCAAAAATTTTAAGTGGATCCGAAGATAACACGACAGACACTGAAGAAGAGAATATTGAAGGGGTAATAAAACTTTGCAGCACATAGGTCAAAACGTGCTTGCCCACGTACTTAATTCACACTCTGATGTGTAGGGTGCAGCACATAGTCGCTTTGTACATGGATACTATATATTTTTAGGGTAAGTAGGAAAACAAATTATGGATGAACTAAAGAAAGGGGAGCTGAAAAATCATAAGAATTAAAGAATTAAATGCATAATAGAGTAGAACATAATTTAAAATGGCCCTAGTTAGCTACAGGAAGACGAAAGATGAGACCTATTCTATGTCGATACATTTAATACAATTTTTCCAGGAATTTTTTTAGAGATAAAAGCCGCTTGCGCTAATGCGATATCCTTCAAAGGGTAAACCTCACCAATATTAGGCCGAAGCTCGTTTTTTTCAATGTAGGAAATAAGATTTTCAAAAACATCATCCTCTTGGAAGGAGCATCCAAAAAAAGACAAATCCTTCAAATACAAAGTGCGCACGTCAAGCTCTACAGTTGGCCCCGCTATAGCTCCTGACACTGCATATCGGCCTCCTCTTTTCAAAACTTGTAAGCAATCCTCAAATATCGGCCCGGCAACGAGGTCTAAAACCACATCTACAGTCTCCTTTTCCAAAGACTTCACATTGTCAAGAACTTCATCTGCACCGACGCCTAGGACATTTCTCTGTTTACTAGGGTTGGCTATTCCAATTACGCGGGCCCCACGACGTCTTGTTAATTGAACAGCAGCTGATCCAACGCCTCCCGATGCGCCAGTTATTAGGACCACATCTCCGCTCTTAACTCGAGCTCTATCAAGCATTCCTTCTGCTGTAGAATAAGCACAAGGGATTGAGGCCAACTCAATTGAGCTCCATGAACTATTCACTCGATAAGTTTCTCTCGAAGGTGCTTTGGTATATTCTGCGAATGCCCCATCGCACTCAGATCCAAATGTCCAGCATTGCCATGGCTTGTAATCTAAATAAGAACGAAGCATATTTCTCACCAATACTCGTTCACCTATTCGTTCTCTAGATACTTCTCTACCAACAGCTACAATTCTTCCACAGCAATCTGCTCCCTGAATACGAGGAAAGTCAACAGGTCTCCCAGACCAGCTTCCATCATTGCAGTCATTTTTTTGCTCAGAGTTTTCTGAATTCGTTCCCGTTTTGACATTTTTCGAATACCAACCTAGTCTTGTATTAACATCCGTATTGTTAATTCCAGCTGCTTCCACTTGGATCAAAACTTCATAATCACAGGGCTCTGGAACTGGCATAGTTTCTGAATATACCAACTGGTCGAGCCCACCATGCCCAGTAAGATAAACGCCTTTCATCAACTTTGGGATTCCCAGCATGTGCCACTCTAGCTTGCTTTATCTATCTTGATTATTGTCTGCGTTATAGACTAATAGTTGAACCAGAAAAAATAAGACGAACCCCTAATCGGGCAGTTTTCACTGTGATTAAATAATTCTCTTGGGGTGCTATGCTCAGTAAGGTAGACCTTAATCTTTATAGAGCCTAATTGTTATCGATATGTTCAATGAAGTGACAATGGTCAGACAAGCTTACGAATTGGCCTATAATTGGGTTGATTCGTTAAATAATGTTAAGCGAATAACGCCCAAAAGAAGGACAAGTGACAAAAATGCAAATTTTAGATAAAGAAACCCAGAAACTAAGCCTTCTTAATACTACAAATATTTGCCATTGTCCTATGCTATGACTTTTCAGCAATAAACACTATGGTATAGTATTATCAAAGTGGTTTTCGCCCAGTATAAGGTGGATTTTCTTTTTTTTTTTTTTTTTTTTTTTTCCTACTGATATCGATAGCTTTACACGGTCATTTTACGTATAGATATCTGGCAAAATTTTAGATGAACTATGGGAAAACTTACTTTCAAGGGAGATAAACCAAAAAAAAGAAAGCACAAGGCCGGTGAAAATGAAGGGCAAAATGATAAAAAATTAAGAGTATCAGAAGAAAAAGGAAATTTGGAGAAAGTCGACCTAGAAGGATGGAGTTCGGCTACTGAAATAGCAGACTTAAAAGGTCCTTTTGTAGTGCTTGCCAAGGTCGACAAAGACATAAAAATCATCGAAATCGAAGATGGTGAAATAAAACTAGGGTCTAAAGTAGCAATGAAAGAGAACGAAAATAACATTTTTGGTCATCCTAACCACGAAGAAATCCATAAAGTGGAACCTACCACAGCGCGGCAGGTTTTGACTTTTGTCCCAATCCAAGATAAGGAGAAATCTGTATTGGATAGTAGAGGCTGTGAAAAGTTTGCTTTCAGAACACAAAGACGTACATATTTCTCTTCCTCGATTTCAGAAGTCCACGCAATTGGGAACAATGAAGTTTTCACCTTGAAATTAGCTCCGCTGTATGTCCAAGAGTATGATTATCAACTGCCTCGATGGAAAGTATTCAATAGAGAACGTCAGCTTGTACTTAGAATCAATGAGGACAGTTCTGTGGAGCCTACTATGGTTAATGTGGATTCTGTTGACTCGAATCCGACATGGGTCACTGATTTTGTCATTAGAGTCCACACCAGCAATACAGTAGAGGGTAGTTATCTCGCTCTCAGAATGAGTCGGAAGGATGGACTTATTGAGGATCCTGAAGAGCAGATTAGAAGTCTTCTCCAGAAGCTTTACAAAGAATCAGGAGGCAAGATAAAAATTGACACAGCATTGGTGACGAGGCTAAGATCTGCGATTTCGACTGGCAATATTAACGAACAAATGATTGACGAAAAATCAAGGGTAATGTCCAAGGGATAGGTTAACTATCTGTTCAAAGACACAGGAGAAAGTTTTATCTTGAAGATATTCATGCCCCATGGTATTATCTTGGAATAAATGAAAGTTGAGCAAATAAGCAATGCTTCCTATGCATCTTAAGAATTTTTAAGGGCTTATTAGATGCTAGGTAGACGTCTAGATATACTTCACAGATAATTTCGAATCAGTTGGCTATGCATTCTATAGCATTCTTGGCTTATTAGCCCGTGAGATACCTAAGTTAGACGTCACGTTCTTTTAGTAACAGAAGAAATACCGACAAAAGGCCCTTGTCTTGTGATCCACTAGTTCAGTATCTTCTGACTGGTCTTGAAGAAATATTCTAACCAAGACAAATTGGTCAAAGTAGAAATGCATATTGCTTTTTAAATTAGGGAAAATAGAGTTTAGTGTAGTCAATTTTCATAGCATAGTAATCTTTCAATTCTTACTATCTTGAGGATAGGCTCCAGTCACAATGACGGAGGCACGAAAAATGCTGTCAACAATAAAATGAGTGATAAGCGCAATGCAATGTACAGAGGTCTTTAAGGATGGTACTTTCTTTATTAGAGACTCTACCTAGATACTTCTCATTGTATATACATACAAAAATAACTTACAAAATTCAACTCTTGGAAATAGAGTTTCAAAGGTAACCCTTTTTACAGCTGGTTTGTGTGGTTGATTTTTTTTTTTTTTTTTTTTGTCTTTTTTTTTTTTCTTCTTTCATTTGGTCACATCGCAATGAAAAATTTTGAAGTTTGAGAGATATTCTCCAGATAATGATAAAAAGCTAAGAGCAATCTAAGATTAATCGCAATATTTGAATAGATATATAATTGAAGTCAGTGATTATTTTTTTATTTTTCAGATAGAAAAGTGTCATCGACATGTTTGGAGTTTATCAGCCACAAGGGGAGAAGAAACCCTTTCATCAAATGACACCAGAGGAACAAGGTGAAGAAGGAGCTAAACAAATGATGGAACTCATACAGTCATGTCCGGGCAAAACAACGATGGCAGGAGTGTCCGGATTCTTTTTAGGTGGATTTTTTGGATTATTTATGGCATCCATGGCATACGATGTTCCTGTAGGAACCACAGCAGTGAATTCCATAAGAGATTTGCCTTTTAAACAACAAATGAAAATTCAGTTCTCTGATATGGGCAGGAGGACCTACTCATCAGCAAAGAATTTCGGATATCTTGGGTTAATTTATTCCGGAGTGGAGTGTTCAATAGAGAGTTTGAGAGCAAAACATGATATTTACAACGGGGTGAGCGCTGGTTGTGTAACAGGAGCAGCTTTGGCTGTGAAGTCTGGACCGCAAGCAGCTGCGTTTGGCTGTGCGGGCTTTGCTGCATTTTCGACTGCTATAGAATTATATTTTAGTGGTGACAGTGTTAGGCCACCGAAAAATGACTACGATGAATGAAGTTCTAGATTACTGTATAATAGGTATGATACATACGGATAATATTCCCTTTCATAATACATAAAGTTACAATATTCAACAAAAGTAATAGCAGTAATCGTAATTAAGTCCTGATACGAAGAACGATGTGAGAAAATATACAACCATTACAAATGCTATTATGATGCTAACATTTCTCCAAAAAACGTCTGTCTTATTAGCTCTTCGTAGTGTCTCCTTTTCCTTCTGCAAACGTTCAAGTTCGACTAAAACTGAACTGTCGATATTAGATGGTCCTAGCTTTTGTTCTTCGAGATACCGTTCCCTTTCATTGGTTCTTAGAACTTCAAGCAAATGCTGATGAAATTGTTCAAATTCATCATAATTAATGTCCAATCTTCCCCTTTGAGCTAATTCCTGAAGCTCTTCGAGCCTTAGTCGTAAAGATTTTATCAATTCAACTTTATCATATGTGCCGATCTTTCTGGGAGGGTACTGAGGTTCTCGGGAAGTTTCGTAGGGCAAAGGACGAACAAATTTTCGCAAAGGAATTGGCCGAGGCCGACTAATACTCATGTTTTTTGTTCTATCTTGAAATATCTCTGATGGTTCTTCATTTGTTCGTTCGAAAGAATGCTTATTGAGCAGAATAGTATCTCGACCTTTTCTTTGGTGCCAATTTTCTTCGCTGCCACTCTTGCTGTCCTCATTCGAGAAGGAGTTTTCCACTTTATATGGGAGAGGTAGAGGCTCCCCCAATTGATGAAACAAATCCAAGTTTTTTCGCTTAGTCTTGCTCGCCCAATTCATTGTCGTTCATGTTGTTCTTTGCTTCTGAAAGACGGTCATTGCGACATAAATAAACGCGAAATGAAAAATCGAGATAAACTGTTCAAAAGAAGAAAAAAAAAAAAAAAAAAAAAAAAAAGAAAAAAAGAGAGAGACAGAGAGACAGAGAGAGACAGAGAGACGGAGAGAGACAGAGAGACGGAGAGAAGAAAAGAGTAATCTACAAAGTGAGCTATTCCTACCTGGCTCAGGAACTTAGTCAGTTTTAAAAAACTTTCCTTTTTTTGATACGTTACTATATAGGTTGATTTATGCCTTGTTAAAATACCCTTCTAGCTTAATAACTTAATAATTATCACCTTCCTGACCATAACTTTGCAATACGTTACTCAAATTTTCTAGGACCTTTTTATCGTCAGAAACAAAATCCTCGACACCATATTGATAGAGAGTGAAGACACCATAAACAGCAGCTAAGGAACAAATAACAAAAGCCACATATCCTTTGGCAGTAAATCCTTCAGGGAGTGGTTTACTTTGCACACGCTCACCGGTTAAGTCAAGCCATTGTTCTCTGCTAGGTCCGAAACGGCCGGCAGCATTACCTTTTGAAGAAACATGTGACAAGCTGCAAGATTCGAAGTGATTAGCTGGAATAGATTGGTAATTTTGAAGGTCCTCGGGTGCCTCTACAAGGACAATCGCAAGACCTTGTTCCAAATGCCAGTCCACATGACAATGGAAAAGCCAAACTCCAGGGTTGTTAGCTTTAAAACGAATAACAAGAAATCCGTTTTCGTTAACCATGACGGTATCTCGATGCAAAGGATACTTAGGGAATTCGTTATGCTCTGGATTACTAGGATCGTAAGCTATTGGATCATCATCATCCCCTGCTTCAGACCTAGAGATCACCTGGAAATTGTGACCATGCATGTGGAAAGGATGCTTGCCACTATCGAAGTTGTTTAGTATAATATCAACGACTTCGTCCTTTCGCAAAACATACGACTGGGTATTTGTGCCATAAATAGTTTTGTCAGATGCAAATTCACCTCCAGTCATAGCTGTCATTAAAGTAGGCACTAATGGAGGTGTGTAGGTTTTTCCGTTAAATAAAGCATATTGCACCCCATCCCCTAGATTTTCCATTGTCAAGTTTAAAACTATTTGATGATCGCTATCATGCATAAGTGGTGATGGAGATATCGGCTTCAAGAAGAAGTCATCAACTGGATTCAATTTTTCCATCATGTTATCAAATGAGCCCTCAGTATTCTTTATCGCTTCAGGTAATTCCTTATCATTATACGCAAGCCAATTAGTAGAAATCACCTGCAACTCTTGAGGAATAAGATCTAACATATCTTGGTCTATTATGTTGAGAAACCTATAATTTGTTTCAGTTGTGTTTTTTGTTCGAACGAGAACTGAATACCGCTGTGCTACAGCAAGGTATAACGAATCCGTAACTGTAGGCTCAACATAAACCCCATCAGCTTCAACTATAGTAAATGTGTGGTCCTCTATTTGTAAATATTGTGACGCAAATAACCCAATATTAGCTATTCGAAGAAGATAAGTCTTATTGGGCTCAACCAGCCAAGTAGCATTCCTTGTATCATTGAACAAAGCATTCTGAGGGATAGGTTCAGCTCCAGTAGGATTATAAAGACTAAGAAATGACCTCATTAGTTCAGTGTGCAGCTTGTGATACCAGTCGCTTACGGATAGAACGACTTCCTCGTCATAATTAAAAGGTAAGGGTTCTGGGTCCTCGATAATGAAAAGTCCTCGTAAACCATCTCCGTATTGCGCTCCTGAATGCGAATGATACCAGTAAGTACCAACCTGATCCACTGTAAAGTTATACAAAAATGTAAAACCCGGTGGTATAGGACATTGTGTTACCATTTCTGGTCCATCCATAGCATTCTGCCCTTTTTGAAATAACCCATGAAAATGCAATGAAGTATTCATATTTTCAAGTTGATTTGTGACAAATATTTCTACTCTATCATGCCTTTTCACTTTAATTGTCGGCAAAGGAAACTGATTGTTGATACCTATAACATTCCGTTCATACACACCATCGGGGTTTCCTTTAATAACACTAACATTAAAGTCATAAGTGTGTGTAGTACCTATGCAACCTATAACTAGCGTAAACCATAACGCTAACACAAGGATCATTCTAAGACACCTGTTACAAAAGCAGTACCGCACTTCACTTTGCAGTATTTTATCTTTCGGATCTCTTCGAATATGAGATGTCACGTGTAACTTTTTCTTCTCGGTGTTACACAAAAGCCGTCGATGAGCGCTTTCCTTATGTAACGATACGAATGCATCTCCATTATTGGTATTCCACTTGAGCTTATCCTAGTGACTGCTGGGTGTGAATGTACGAATTTTTTGACGCTGGTAGATTTCGGTATATATTTTTTTTAAGACTATGGAAAATTGCGTAGCTTCTAAATTGTAACTGACGTCTATTTATTCTCGATCTTTAGGCTCAGGTAAACGTCTCTCGAAGTCGGGAATCCGTAAAAAACTCTTTAATAATAAGAAATAATAGACTCGGTTGTACCATTACGCTACGAATGGAAACATTTATCCTCGCATGAAAACATATGATTTAGGTAAAGCTCAATACACAGGTCCATTGGTAAGTTCTGATTTCGAAGATAACGTCCGATAGGTAAAGCAACCTATTTATTGTCTACACCAATTATATGGCGACACTACAAATAGGTATACAACGGTCAATTACAAGAAAGAGACATGGTTATCCCATAATATTGCTCATTTTTTAATTACGAAACACTTAGTAATATTTTTCGCAGCCATAACCCAGAAGACATCTTCCGATAATTACGCTCGATTACATTTATTCCAATAAATATATTAGATGTTAAATGATCTTAGACCAACATAACATGTAGAAGCGTCATACACAAAGTTCCTATTGAATATTAAGAATACATAGCTAAGGAGCTCACAGTCACCACATGGATTTTACTGAACCACAACGCATTTTAGTGATAAGAGGCTCAGCAATTGTAGCATTGTACGCCATGTTCCTCTAATTGATGTTTACATAGACTCAAAGTCCCACAAGCATCTCCTAGATGTACCTAGGAAGCACCAAAGTTTTTCAACTGTATCTCAGAATGATCTAAAACAGAACTACCATTCTCCTTCTCAACATATTGCTCCTTAAGCAAAGTTTCTGCCAACCTCTTCTGATGCTCACTCAAATGATCGATCGCATATTTAAAAGCACCCGAATTTTTTCTCAATAACGCTAACAACTTATTGTGCAAGTAGTCCTTATCCAAGACATCCTTCTCCGAAAGGTGTAAAAGTAAAGCCATCAAGAAAGAGTAAAAAATGCACACCTTTCCATGATCGAAACTCTCATAGTTATAAAACAACAGCAATGTTTCAAAACCGACCTTAGCATCCAAATTTGAATCCTTAAGAAGTCTCTGGACAAGTTCTCGCACTAATGACTTCATCAAAAAGTCTAACTTGTTAGAAGGAACATGCTGTATCAAAGATCTAATACACAGAATACCAGTCGAGCTTGTCTGGGGAGAACACAAAAGGCCAACCAAACAAGAACTCAAATTTTTCGATTCTTCAGAATCGAGATTGATTCCACTGTTAGTAGCAAGGATTATTGGAGTGAGATAGGTAAAGCTATAAGCACGATCAATATCAAAGGTTTCTCTAATCGTGTTGTGAAATATTTCAAGTAGTTTATCAATATCACTAACATCACTGCAACGAACAATAATCTCCTTTAAATAGGGCAAAACCATAGATATCAACGTTTCATTCTTCCTCCTATAAATCTTGGATATAATAAACAAAAGAACCGCAAATATGTCCGACTTTAACTCTAGAGGCAAATATGGTAACATCTCACTTACATTCTGAAAAATAGATGATAAAATTACCTTGCTATCCTCACTAAGGGATTGTCTCATTGCTAGCTTAATAACCGGGTCGGAAGTATCAAAATCCGTGCGCAAAAAAGGTATGATTGAGAACAACGGAGACATACAAGTCTTGGTTAGTTCTATCGTATAGCCTAAGATCTCTTGGCTATCAAATTTCTGTACAGCAGAATTTTGGATTATGACTCTGATTAAACGCAGAACTAAGCACTTAGCTTCAAGATTGTCCTCCATTAGGAGCAAGCGATCAAGCAGTAAACAAAATTCTTCGAATATATCGGGATCAAATATAAATTGAAGTATGTCAGGTATTTCTGTGAGTTTTTGTAGAGTAATCAATGTTTCTTGGATTTTTCTTTTCTTTAGTAATGACTCTAGACATTGACTAAAAAGAACGAAGAAAAAGGTCTTAGCTTCAATCCCGAGATATCTGTTAACAAATGCCTCTTCAATTAAGTCAGTACTTAAAGATTTAACATAGTTTAACCAGAATTCCTCGTAATTTTCAACGTCTTTGCTATTATTTTCGCTATATTTTGATGTGGAATATTCTTTTATTAACGAAATCCAGGATGAATTCAAGAGAACAGAATACTCCCCCAAAATGTCGAACAACTCCTTTTCCACTCCATCACTCCCTTGAGAGGAAATTTTAAGTAATGCCCATGCATTCATTATTGATAGTTGAATCGCCTCTTTATTATACTCAGAAGTGGACTCGAGGAACTTAAATCTAATAAACTTACTGGATGATAATTCTTCCAATAGCTTTATTAGCGTCTCCATTATACGATGTTTTGAATAAAATTTGATTTTCCGCAAGTTGATGAATTTAGAAGCTAATTCTATCGCATAGGAAACAATTTTAGGATTGTTGTTAACTTTAAAGCAAGGAATGATTGAGCCTATTATTTGTGCTTGTTGCTGTTCCAATAAGGAAGCTCCTTGAAATGAAGGATCCTCCATATCTCCGAATAGGTCAATTATATTATTGAGCAATTGAAGACCCCCCATTTCCATTTCGAATATGGAAGAATTAGCTCCCAAAAACGCTATTTTTACAAGCTCTTGGATCCTGTTCTGAACGTTATTCAAGACGTCCTTGTTGGTGGACGCTATCTTTAGAATTTTATTCAATAACTGATACACAAACACCTTTAATTCATAATTAATAGGCTCGCTAACATCATTGCTAGTTTCAGTGACAATGCTTTCAACTTCATCGTCCTTAAGCAGTATTGCATTCTGATGGGCTTTCTTCTGTCTTTGTTGCAAGGGAAGAAGTTTTTCGTGGTAGTTTACATTTATAAAAGGCTGAGCCAATTGCTGCGAAGACGATTTGAACAAAGAGCATAGGACTGCGACCGAATTTACACTTAAGTTAGACTCTACCCAGGAAGATATCAATTGCTTGAGCTCCTCACAAGGCTTTAGGTTCATACATGTCCATAGGAGTTTTAAAGTTTCGGTGGATAAAATTTTAGCTCCAAAGATCTTTACTAACTCCATATAAGATGAACAAGCTAACTTATAAAGTTCAGAACTCAGGTTCATAGGGAAGATTGCTTCCTCGTGAATGGACGTTGGAGTCGTACTAACCAATGCTTTTTTTATATTTTTGGATATAATGAAATTTAAAAGATCAGTGAAAAATCTCCTTTCCCCTTTAATCAAGGTCGAGTCATAAATCACAACTTCACATAGCACGTCTAGTAGATTTTGATATACCTCGAGATAATCATTAGCCGTTTCACATCCAATAGCGTAGCTCGGACTAGTTATGAGGTATTCTAATCGAAACTTTAAGTTAGGATTTAATTCTCTAAGGCTTGGACCTAAAATAGTAATACATTTTCTGACTAGCTCAACAGTTAAGCCTGTTGATCTGTACTTACATTTCAAGTTCGATAACAAAAGATTTCGGTAGTCATAACCGTACCTGTCATCTAGAAAGACGTCACTCAAAGTTAAGAGAAGCTTAGAAATATGGGAAAGCATATCCATGTTATTATCAACTAGTACGGCCATAGATCTCAATGTGAAATGGTGGATAATCGGGTTGGGGTCTTTTAAAAGCTGCAATCCGATATCAAGTACGTCAGCTAACCCGAACCCAGAGTACTTATATATCTTAGATAGTGCTAAGATAGAATAGCCCCTTTGATAAGGCTCCGTATCTTCCACAATTCTTTTCACATAGTACGATATCTTTTCAGTTACAATAGACTTGTGAATTTTCAAGTTACCGCAGGCCAATCCTACTGATTCGGCATTGATTAGAGCGATGGGCAAATTCTTAAAGTCTATCTTATCCATTATACCTAAGCACAGCAATGCAATTTCTTTATCGATTGTTTGTTTTTCATTTAGTGCTCCTTCCAACAGTCCATGAATTGCCAAGGACACATTTATCACACAAGATTCTTTCCTTAATGGATCGATGGACGAGACGCTGGTGAAACTCTGCATTTGTTCAAGTAAGGAGTACTGAATCTTCGCACTCAAGTACGGAAAAATCAGTTCAAATAACTCAATTGCGGTATCCACTAAAGATACCAAAAGATTGGGCGAATATGGGCGTTCCATCGAATATCTTCCACACAAAAATTGAAAAGGATCGTGAACAATGTTAGAGTCAAAGGAAAACCCAATATTTTTCATGAAAGAATCAAACCAATACTCGACTTTGCTGTTTTCTTGGTCTTTGATTAATCCAAATTCATCTTTATTATGCATTTCATCTCTACTATTAACATTGTTCATAGAACGACACACCATAAGCTTATCTATTTTACCTTCATCATTCAAGAACTTACTTGAAACACCAAAGGAGTAATTAAAAGTTTCGCCAAGGTATAAGTCATGAGAATCAAAATCGTTAACCCTTTTATGTAAAATCTTTTTCTTCTTGGGCTTTTCTTTATGATGATCTGCTCCAAAGGACCTAGAAAATAGCTTTGAATCGCTGAATAACTTTACCAAGTATATAATAATACTCGCATTTAGGTCATTCTTTATAAAGGATGCGATTTTTAAAAAACATTGTAATATGACCCTCTTTCCATACAAGATAAGATTTACCATCTGCTCTTCCTTGCTTTTATGATTCTCCTTGCTGAATGAAAATTCGAAATTACTTAGTCCAGCCCTTAAAGAAATATCATTTAATTGATAACTTGAGAGAGATGTGATAACACCCAATGTAGGGAAAGAGTTCTCCAAGTAGGTCAAATAATTGTAGGACTTAGTCAACAAAAATTGAACCTGTCTTAATGACTCGGGTGATAATTCAAGGGAGTCAAGATATTGCAGAAATGCAATCAAGCTCGAATTTCTTAATTTAAGATTTTCAACTATTTCGCCTTTTTGCTCTTCAACATTATCACTCAAGGAAGACCCCATATATTGCGTTGTTAAAAGACTTTTCCAAAAAACCAAAATTTGAGACAAATTTAGTCTCACAAACTCTAACTCGTTGTAAAATGTGATGATCGAAGATAAAATAATCCAACAAGAACAATTTTTTGAGCCTTTCCCTGAATTCATATGTTTCAAGTTCTGAGTACAAAAGCTTAATACTCTGAATATTAGCGAATTTTGAAGTTCTAGGGTATTGCTGTTTTTAATTAAAGCCAGCAAAGCCAAGGAATAATATATCAATCTTAGCTCAGACAGAGGTGAAACGTTCTCTTGATCGTTCGTCGATAAGGACTTACCGTAGTCTTCGTATTCTTGGGAGACGAAATCAAATAGTCTCTGAAAAACCCAGTTTATGTTAGAATCGTTATATTTCACGTATTGCAACAAAGTTTGTATTGCTAGCAATCTAATATTTACATTGTCATTCACTATTAATTTAAAAAGAGTTTCACTCAAAAAACTGCTTCTTGGTAAAATCTCTATTTCCTCACTAGTTTCGCCACGTTCTCCACTATCATCTTTAGTGTCACCGTCAAAAGTGTTACCCTCCTCATCCTTCACTTGGCTAGCAGCGCTAAAGTCCAACCTGTAAGGTAAAAGTTTCTGTATCATTCGTAAAAGTAAAAAGCATTGATAATTATTCAGGTACGGAAGTATCAAAAGCTTGCTGTCAAGCGTTTGTTTATCATAGCGACTCTTGGAGGACTTAAATGGGAAAATACTTGGTCCTTTCTCACTATGCGCAAAACTTCTCTGATGACGAGTAGATGGATTACCCCTCCCCACATTGTGTCCTAAGGCCTGCAAACTGAACTTACTATAGATATAATTTTTCAAGACTTCATGACACGACGGTCCACTTTCTTCGATTATAAAACCAATGAGAACCGAGAACTGATCCAGGACTTTGTCAAGAAATTTATTCTGAATTGGATTAACCGATCCATTCAGATCGCTAAATTTAAGTAGTATCATATCTAAAAGGTCTTGTAAATTTGTCGCCAAGAAATTAGAATCTTGAAACAGCTGTAATTGCAAATAAAATGTCAAACTTTGTAGCAAAGATGATGCCAATAATAAGTTTTCTAGTTCTGAATGGATTATATTCTCGCTGTCATGGGTTTCTATTTGGTTGTGGTCAGCTTTCTTCTCATCCAAGGAATTGCTGAACATATATCCAAATTGTTCATGATTTGCATTAGCTCTAGGAAGTGGGATTTGATCAAGAAGATACTCAACTGCATTAAATTTCCCTGTCGCAACAAAATTGAAAAGCAAGTTGGATATTAAGTCGATCCCTGCCAACCTTATTTCTGGACAATAATTTCCAAGTGCATAAAATATTGTCTTCTGGTGACTTATTAAAAGGTTATTTTGAAACTGGTTCTGGTGACTCATTAAAGAATCAGGACTTATTTTAGATCCAGCCGAGTGCGAAGAAGTCAGTATGGTCAATAGGTTAACGTAGTTGACAGAGACGGACAAACACAACAAATTCTTCAATGTCAATACATAATTTTTTTTTACCAAGATGGTGGTTGAGTTTTCGCTATTGACTTCCTTATCTTTCCCTAATTCAAAGCTTACAGGGTATTGAACTATATTTCGGGTGACAATTTTAAGTAATTTTTGAAATAGCTTATCATCAATATCGCCTCGGGTAGCTAATTTAGTTGTTGTGTTTAATAAATATATTAAACTACTGCTGACCCTAGGGTGTTTTTTAAGGACCTTGTATATTTGACTAACCGTGAAACTTACTAGGGACCCCAATGAGTTTGGAAAGCTCTCGAATAAATCAATGAGTATTACGATAGATAGTTTGCTAATAGGGGAAATAGATGACTCATCTTGTATAATAATAAAGTTAAGCAAGTCATTGGCGAAGTCATGCACTTTCGTGGGGAGTTTGCTGAGTACAAGTACTAAATTTCTGGAAAGTAGTTTTATACAATTTAATGAAAAGCCTAGACTATTAGCTCTCTCATTTTCCGCGTTATCTCTCGGTTTATCCTGTGAACCATATGTCGTTTTATACCTCTCTAAAAGTTGTGAAAGCTGATACAATACCTGTGAGTAGTCTATCTCTGATTCCTTCTCCTCGTAATTTTTTAACTTGCAATTCAATCCAACAAGATACTGAAGTACTTCTTCTCCGTTGCCATCCCTTATTAGTTTCTCTAAATCTTTGCTATCAAGAGACATTTAGCAATATAAGGTGTATTGTTGAACTTTGCCTAATTTACTGCCACATAACAAATGATTTGGGCTCGCGAACGCGCAATAGAATTGAAGCCAATTTTCTTACCAAGATTTTACCTACTTAGAGTACTCAACCTAGGAACTTATTTTCATGTATATGATTTGAGTACACTTATCTTCTTGGAGAGTATCTGCTAACCTGGTCTTTAGTACCAAATTAGTGTTGGTAAGGGGTGCTTAAGGCTACAAGCTATGTCAATATATGCTTACATAGTGAGAAAAGGAAAGACTTCGACTACCAGTTAGGCATTGTAACTCTTTAGCTAAATCTAGACTGTGGATTCTTAACCTTGGGCTTTGTTGGTCAAGTGAGTCATACATCTACTTCTTACTGATATATATTTGTTTTATGATCCAATATTTCTTCGTTATTTTATTTGGAACAATATCTACTTCATCGGAAGACTTTGTTCGTATCCTCCCGTATTTCATACTAGCTACAAGTTAGGAATACAAGTCAAGACTCAATTACAGATGGCATTAAAGCTCCTCATTTCCATTTAGCATTGCTTGACAATTGTGCGTCGGATTCTGCACCACTGCGTGATTTTTAGTTATACGGAAAGCATTAAGACAAAACAAATTGAGAGAAGCCTCTTTTTCCTAAATGCTAATCAATTCAATCAAGAAAAATAACGTAGCGTACTTCTCTTTATTAAATGTTCCAAAACTAAGAGACGGGAAAATATTGTCACGCGTGTAATTCTCAGCACAGGATCATCACCAAAGCGATGAAATATCCATTAGTTAAACTGGTTTAGGTTTTTTTTTGACGAAAGTTACCCTACTTTATTAGTAAATATAGCGGGTAACCCTAGGTAAGAAATTTAGTAAAGAGTATGGAGAATCAACAGGAGATAGGTGGGGCACAAGCTTTACTTCAGCTTGGTTCAAAGAATAGGGATGAGGAACGTGAGTCTAAGCAAGGCGATTCAGAAGCTTCGCTCAATATAAGTAATGGCGAGCTAGATATACATGATAAAGACGGTCATCCCATCGACGATGTAGCAGAACATGGAACAACCGAAGAGCATGATGCAGAAGGAGATTTTGGCGATGCCAAAACCAACCAACAAATTAATGATGCGGTTGAAGCAGCGGTGATGAGGTACGTTGGTGGAACTTTAGATGACACGGGAGACAGTTCTGCAAATGGATCCAAAAAGAATAAACGCAAGTTGCAACAAGACGACATAATGTCTAATATACACGATTTCAATCAGTGGACTGGGTTTTTAGAAGCTGATATAGCTGGCAATAATCAAGATTTCAATTCATTTGCGACATCTCAGAATCAACAACAAGGTACACTGTCCCCGCAATATGTAAACAAGCTGAGAAAGAAGCCAAAGATTCTTCCTCAGTCGCATAATGAGATTGATCCCGAGTTGACCGGGATTAGTAACATACCGGATAACGAGCTGCTAGTTCCGGATTCTATGTTGGATCCCCGAGAACTTGCAAAGCATCTAGGAAACGGATCTTTAGAGGACCTGGACTTTTCTGCAACCTTGAATAGCATGCCTCCGCATCAAGCACAGCAAGTTCTTCTTGCGGCATCTAATGTGGCTAATAATCAAACTAATGGTCTGGAGTCGTCTGCTGTAATTAACCAGTTGATGCACGCGGCCTCAAACGCACAAACAAAGAAAGAGAGGAAGAATCAAAAGCCTGCCAAACCAGAGGAAAGCTTAATGGACTACCAAGGAGTAAAGACGTCGCCTACTGATTTAAAAAAACATAAATTTAATCACTTAACTTCTATTGATTCATTAATAGAGGAAGCTTCGGCTCAGGCATGTAATTGGTACAATAGTTTACCTGAAGATGCGACAAAAGGTCCACGTCTTTTCTCTCCAGAAGAAATTCAGGCCGTGGACCACTTCATTAATGGATATTGCCATATACATAGACTATCAAGAGAGGATGTTTGCCATAGAATATGGTCTAATGACCGCAAGAAGGACAACTTTTGGGAGTCTTTGACACGCATACTTCCTTATCGTTCTCGTGCATCAGTGTACAAGCATGTAAGGCGACAGTATCATGTGTTCGAGGTGAGAGCAAAATGGGACAAAAAGGACGACGAAATTTTACGTTCTTTCGCTTCAACCAAAGAAGGAAATTGGAAGGAAATAGGTGATGCTATGGGACGAATGCCAGAGGACTGTAGAGATAGATGGAGAAATTACGTTAAATGTGGTGACAACAGGGTTTTAAACAAGTGGTCTGAAGAGGAAGAGAGAAAACTCAAAGATATAGTTAGCGACATGCTAGAAAACTCGAGCACAGAAAATAAAAGAAAGGGAAATGCCATCAACTGGACTGTGGTAAGCGAACGCATGGATGGTGTTAGGTCGCGTATTCAATGCCGTTATAAGTGGAATAAATTGCTTAAAAGATCTTCGGCTCAAAAAGCTTCGCTTATGAACACAGAAACTCGTTTATGGTTGTTGCAAAAAATACAACGCTTGGGATTTCCTTCTGTGGATAATATTGATTGGGACTACCTTCTGCATTTATTCATGGAAGAACGTAGAGCTTTACCGCCTGCTGAGAGTAGATTCGATAAGTTAATCGACATGAGCGCTGCTGACTTTAAGATGGCTTTCGAAAAATTGGTTTCCGATAGAAAAGATCTAGCCAAGATGACCCTACTGCAGCTTTTGGATCATTTGATCGGTGATGTTTACATGGCACATGGCCCGGTTTCTACAGCTATACCAAATGGTACTCAGGGGTCTCAAGCGCAGCCTCCTTCTTTGCCGTTGCATAGACATGATGTGTCTACTCCATCCAACTATGCTACCACCGATCGCCATGTCCAAGAGCAGCCTATACCGGACGATGATGCAACATCTATAGCAAATGCTGCCGTCGCTGTGGTATCTGTTGGAGTAAATGGCGATGACCCTCAAGCACATGACTACAACTTGTGGAGGTGATGTGTGTACATTAAATAGGACGTAACGTTAGGATGAAAATATATGTGTAGATTAACATTTTTTTTTTTTTTTTTGGGACTATAAAGCGTGTCTGTGAAAATATGCCTATTAGTCCTCTATAAACAGTATTGTAGAAAGTCAGCTTATCTGGGGATAACATTGAAGAAGCGATCATGAATAATAGAAATGAAGACCATGAGATACTATCTTTCTATAATATCTCTACGTTGACTCCTACAAAGCGGGAAGATATCAGGTTAGATGAGAATTTGAACACTAATCTTGATATGGTAGAAGAACTTAGCGCGGACGAACAGTATAAGCTTTTAGGAGAATTGGTGAATACTACAAGTGGAAGTGGCAACAAAACACTGTATAATTATGATAGTGAAGATTGCGAAGACCCTCTTAAGGGGAGAGGGACCAATGTTGTTCAACAATTGATTCAGCAAAAAGTGATAAAATCCAAAGAGGATCCTAAGTTGAATCAATTTTTAATATCATCCCAGCAGTTTGATTCACACAAATTCCTTAGTGCAGTACACAAAGACTCTTCGATAGAAAGTCTTTTCAGATCCTCGCAGTTTTTGGAGAGAAATATTCAGATGCAAACGCTAGAATTGAAGCTGGTGATCGATGATAACTTTGTGCGTTTTGTAAATTGCAAAAAAGCAATCGACATGATTTTGGAGAATTTCCGGAACCTGAAGACACAGTCCCAATTTGAGAGAGAAAATAGCAAGGTGTTTGACCCACAGAAATACAAGAAAACTAAAAACAACGTCTCGCTTACGTCGGATTTGGAAGAGCATGTAAATCAGCTCAATATGTCATCAACTTTGGTTTTCAGACCAGTTATGGAGCATCAAAAAAGAGAGGCGAATCTTGTCAAATTGTTGCGTTTTATTGATGAGAACAAATTCTTACTTGATCTCCCTAAAAACTTAATAGATGCTTTCGCAACGCATGATAAATTCATCGAGTTGTATAATGGATACCTCCACAGGTATAGGGGAATACAAGCAAAACAGAATATTAGAAGAAATCGAATGAATGAGCTTGCTAAGATGCCTGATAAAATACTGGAATTGATCGAACTCAAACAAGAGAATCAGATGATGAATACACTACTACTGAAGGTATTCCATGAAACTGACTTAATTGTTGCGCAATACAAGAAGAAGATTAACGATGAATTGCTCAGTATCAACTATGATATCAAAGACCTGAGCAAATTATCCTATGAGGGAAACGCTAAATTCGTTGAACTTGTGGACAAGATTCAACAATTATCCCAAAATAATGTAAAGCAGGTAAATCCTATATCGGAATTCCTCGGTGCTCAAATTCACAAATTCAGTAGCAATTTAGAGTATCAGATGCTGAAATTTGATAGCAAATTTCAAATAATGCGAAAAAGCTTATGGGATTATATGTCGTCTTTGCCCGAGAAACGAGAAGGGGGGTCATACGTTTATCACATCAGTGAGAAATATAGCGAGATTGACAATTATTTAAAGGCAACCTCAGCTGCTACTCCTTATAGCAGGGAAGATAAGCAATCTATTGTTGTTGAGATATTTAGTAATAGTGACAACTTGGATTTGTCTTTCATAAACGAAAACTGGCTTGTATTGGTCAATTTCATCAATTTTTATGATGGTCCTCTCATAAGCGAGATGGAAAAGTTTATCACTAACTACTGTCATTACTACCGGTCGCCAAATTCAAACGTTGACTATGATGGTATGGTGCGCGATTCTTTTTTAGATGTAATAGTAACGTCGACAGAAAAGTTATACGCGCTATTTGTGGCTAATGAATCAACTAGTGAACAGAGCAATCTCTCTCCAGAAAAGTATAGCCATTTCCTACCCCATCATACGAATTCACTTTCGACAATATATTATTTGAGCAGTATTTCAAAAAAAATTAATCATATATTGACTGAATTTGGAAGGTACGTTGCCCTTATTAACAAAGCTAAAAGAACCTCTGAAGCAAACAAGTTGATTAAGTTTTTGAGAGAAGCTTCAAGTGCTATTAATGAGACGATTCTAGAAGCCATTTGTGCCGTTTGGATCAATGATTGTTCTCAGTTTTATGTTTTGGAAGACTGGCAAATTGAACAAAGGCAACAGAAGGAAAATGATGCGGTATGTACGAGAAACATTTCTGTGTTGGAAGCATATGAATTTTTTGTTTTGAAAAAGATTGCTGAACTAGTTTTTATTGAAAAACCACCTCCTGATTCGGATAGCGTCAACATAGTTTCTACGTACCCAAGCAAAAAGACTTTAGTTGGAATAGAAATTCAGTTTATGAGAAGCCTAGCTGTGTTGATCGACTCAATGATGAAGATTTACAATGTGGAGAAATTGAAGAGGAAAGACATAGAAGAGGAAGACGTTGACAACGAGCTATTTAAGGTTTTTACCATGAATAATCTTGACCGCATTATGAGATTTACTTATCCTATTCTAATCAGAGAGTTCGACAATTTATTTGGAAACAACTTACTGCAACAAAACTTAAAATTATTCGCAGACATAGATAAAGCAAGTTTGGTTATTTTGGATGATATACTTAAAAGAGAAAAAATTTGGATAGATGAGATAGTCGGTAGATTTTTCCTCAGCATCCCGCATAATGATGTCTCTGCCAAGCAAAAATTGAAAATTGATAGCTTCGTTTATGAGGTTTTGGTACATTTTGTCAAGTTGGTACATATTGATAAACCCCTTACTGGTAAAGAATTATTCGTCGGAATCATTAATGAATTGCAGTATGCTTTTTTGAAATGCACTTTAGATTATTTAAAGTCTATTTTGCAGAATAAGGATACTAAGTTTATCCTTGGTAATTTGAAGCTAGGCATTATTTTTTTCATCGAGATATTTGAAACCAGCAAATCTTTAAAACTTAACGAAGACTCTATGAAACTCGTCGATGTTTTACTTCAAACCATTGAAGAAAACGAAGAAGTAGCATATTCACAAGATGATTTCGAAAACAAATTAACGAAGTCTCTCAAGTACTCAAGGAACGAATTTGATTGTTTCTTATAAAACATTGGCAAATAATAGTCAAAGAATAGTCTTCGTGTTCTCGTTGGTACTTGGAAGAGATTTGTATGAGGGTTCGTTTACAGAGTAAAGTGTGCGTCTATAGAAGGGGCATCTATTCGATGTTTTTAAGTCCTAAGAATTCTGGTGGCCACAGGGAGGCCACAGGGCGAGCCACGTAGCGACCAGAAAAACTTTAGGTAAAAGTTTACCTTTGCGCTAGTACTATTTCGTCTTCAATGCTAGACCAATGAAAGGTTTGTAAAAGAAAACCAATAATGAAGCATTTACTCAATATGAGTGGCTCTTGTCCTCCCTATAGTAGGACAGGGTAAAAATTGATGCTTCTTCTCTAAGCAAAGGAGTTTCCGGCTGTGGTCCTCGAATGTGAATTGCTTTGTATGACGAAACATCGCTCAAGGAATTTGAAATAATTTTTCTTTGTGCTATTGTGTGTGATGAAAAAGGGGTCAATGTTTTTGTCTAAAGTTAAGTTAACTCTGCATCAACCATTGCCGTTGTGGCTCGTATTTTAAGGTATCGAAATACATATGATATGTAGATAGAAGATATGCGCGATGTACGACAATTACTGAAAAATTCAAGTTTTTATTAGCTGTTAATGGTCCCGGTACCATTATTTACATTACGAGGACATTTAAGCAATGTTGTAAATGTGGAAGTTTGCTATTTAAAAGGACCAAGTGACCTTATTTTAGTTACTGGAGATGAGGCTGGATGGATCATATGGTGGAATCTTGGTACAAAAAGACCACTTGCAGTTTGGAAAGGTCATGATTCAATAATAGTTACACTTAAAATAATCGAGGAGAATCTACTCTTAAGCCATTCTAGGGATTCGGAAATCAAAATATGGAAAATGGAGGATAACTTTCCCTATGCAAAAACCTTGCCTGACGTAGAACTAAAAGGAGTTTCGTTGTTCTTGACTGAAAAAAACGCAGCGAAGGGAAAAACCAAAAACGAAATACTACTTAAAAAGTATCCATTACCGGAGCATGTATCAATACCAGTCAACTCATTGAGTTTTTGCAATGTGGACTACAAGGATGGGTATTTGATTACCCCCGCTACTCTTAACTCTAACAATTTTGATTTGTATTTTGCCTCATTTCGCTCGACCAAGTGTGACGAATCCTTGAACGATAGATTTAATCTTAAACGACTCGCTAACGATGTAGATCCTTGGAAGCTCTATAAGAAAAGTGAAAAATACGAAACTAGCAGACCTGTCAATATACTAAAGCGTGATACATTTGGAGCAATGATGAAAGTAATGTTTGTCCAAAGAAACATGGTCTTTGTTGGATATGAGTCGGGTGATGTTATCTCAATTGAAATCGAGTTCAACTTTCCTATTGAAAAACTTAATCAACACCTCCCTGAGACTCTGCAGAAATTTGCCTCGGAAAATAAAGTCTCCTATAATAAGACCTTGATTAACAAGGATGTCACTTTCAAGCTCCTTTCTTTGGATAGTTCTAATGTTCCCAATCCTATTCTTTCATTGGAGTTTGACAGTTATGCAAATTCCGTAATAAGTGGGTCCGCAGGTAAGAAAGTAACTTTTCATAAGTTACCCCTGTCTCACGACGTCTATCATTGCAATCTTCGTCACGCTGGTTCCCTGTCGATTTCTGCAAATAAAGATACCTTTGTCGTCGCATTTTGGGACGGGGTCGTGAAGGGTTGTCTTAGGAATGGCCAGGAAAAATTTAAAATAGCGGAAAGGCTTCCCCGTATAGGTGAACTTGAGACGAATAGTGGGCAGGCTGAGGAAAAAGGAAAATCAAACTATATGAAGATAGGAACTGTAAAATTGGTTGATTTCTCTTATGAGAAAAACTTGAATACGAAGTACAAATATCTTATTAAGCAAAAACGAGATATTAAAAATAATGATTTACTTGTTTGTGGCTACGAAAACGGTATCGTAAAGATATTCAAGTTAATGGATGATTGTTTATAAATGTTCTATAGAGGTATGCACGTGTGATATTCAGACAATATATGAAAAATAAAAAAAAGAACGAATAAATAAATACTATTAATAACGATGTTAGAAGGTAATGAAATCAATTCCTATTCTATCCTTTGTCTTGTCTCTACTTTTTTTTTTTTTTTCTCTCTTTTCTTTTTTCTTTTTCTCATTCTTTTTATTTTATTTATGGTTTTAGTTGCTTTCCCTTTCTTTTGTCACAGTACTCGTTCTATTCTTCTTTCCTCTGGACGCCATGTTAGACACTTGTCTGCTATTTTTGTTACCATCAAGAGGGGTCTTCTTTTGAGAGAGCTTCTTTGATGAAGACTTAGCGTCCGAATCCGAGAGATGGCTTTCGTGACTTGAAACTCTAGAACGTATTGGCTGCGAGCTCTTATCACCTTTAAGACTACCTCTTTTGTTTCTTCTCTTCTTCACCATTGCGAAATCATCCCCTAAAACATTTGGTTTGGAGCTAGTTGCTCTTTGAGAGACGTCTAAATCTTCTGCTGAGCTGTCTTCATTGAAAATATTTTCTTTCATCTCGCTACATGAATCTTGATCAGAATCATCAAGATTTATTTTTTCGAGACTAAATTTTATGTCAGGATTTTTCTGTGACACTAGATTCATATTATGCGTTACTTCATGTAATATACCTTTTGATTGTTCACCGCTAGCTTTAGCAGCCACCGCCAATTTCGACAACATTTCCGTCATAACTTTATTCTTGCTCACATATACGTTATCCATGGAGTTCTTTTTATTGCTTATACTTTCGAAAAGCGTTTTCGTATCTTCCTCGCTTCGAGTGAATTCCTTCAGCAAGTGGTCATATTTCTCCAAGCTGCTTTTCCTAAACTCCTCTATTTTTGCCGTCAAGTTCAGGGCAAGATCATCGTTATGCTTTTTATATTCGATTTGAGAAGATTGAAGCGCATCATAAGCAATTTTTAATCTTTCATATTCTGCAGTAGACCTTGTCGCTGTCTCCTCTAAGTGCAGTAGCCTTATTTTCATATTCTTACTCGCCAAAAGTAAATCTTCGTTCTTAGTACTGGTACTATCTAGCTTTTCTTCCAAATCCAGAATTCTTCTCTCTTTGCGCTTCAAAAGTGCATTTATCATGTCATTTTCATGCTTAGCATTCGCCAACTGATCAACATACAGTTCGTTCCTTTTATTAGCTGTTATTGAACTTCTTTTCTGTAAATCATAATTAGACGATAGCTGCTCCAATTCTTTCTTAAGTCTGTCGATTTCCCCGTGCAAGGATTCTATCACCATAGACGTATTACTGTGTTTTACGGCATTTGTGTCCTCCATCGTCAATTTATGTTTACCTCAATTTCTCACTCTAGGGATCATAGATCGATCATAGATCAATTGACTACAATGGTTGCCGACTAATCAGCTGCTTCCTAATCAAAATTAAGCTGTCTTTAGCTTTAAACCTTGTGTCGCTACGCTTCATGCTCACATAAATAGATGCCAAACAAAAACAAAGGAACGACATTGTCGTCATGTCGTTTTTACTGGTCTGCATATAATTTTACTGGAAGGGTGCAAAACTGCATGGTTATCCAAAATTGCATTCGATTGGAGTGTTCCTACCTGAGTAATTCTTAGAGAATTTTTCTTCCGTCAAGGTATCCAGCATGTATATATTCGTAGTGCATGATTTTTTTTTTTAAAGGTTCCCAAAGTGACCTTAATAAAGGTAGTCATAAGAGAAGGTTCAAAGTTAGATTAACCAGCTCACGTTAGTGTATATTCAACCCTTTTAACTGTTCAGGTAGGACATTTTTCTTTGTCAACTTTTCTTTATTTTTTTTCTTCCTTTCTTCTTAGACTCTCCCTTCCTGTATCTTCTTCGAAGGAGCTTTCGAAATAGCTTGCAAAATTAGACTCAATCAGTGTACAGAGACTTCTTAATTGAGCGAGTACAACCAGTTCCATAGTGAGAAAGAAATAGTTTTCCCAAAAAAAAAAAAATTTAAATCAAAAAAGGTCGCACCCGGATTCGAACCGGGGTCGTTCGGATCAAAACCGAAAGTGATAACCACTACACTATGCAACCTTGCTGCTGGCTAAAAGTTGTTCCATCATTTAATATCGCTCATTGGGATACTTCTTTAAAGCTTAATTTTAATTGAAGGAGGACTACATTACGAATGAATACTGCTCCATTGAAAGATTTTTCTGGACTTGATCCAGACCAGCTTTTAGAGAAGTCAGAGAGAATTATAAGTAGTGTATGTGTGAATTGGACACAAGATAGGACTTTCAAATATAAATTAAATAAGAACAAGGAAGACAGCATCTATGTGGATACATTTCATAAAGCTCTCTATGGAGAGCATTGGGGTGCTAGGCTGTCTTCTTTGGGTAATTTAAGTGCGAAGGAGAAAAGGAAGTACTTTGATGGACTCATGAAGTATCTTGTAGGAAGCATTGGGGATATTAGTAAAAGTCACACCGAATATGAGAAAAACTACATTCATGAATTAGTTGACTATGACATCATGCCAGCTGACCTTCCTCAGAAAAGCACGATGAGTGATTCTGGTGGTTACTTAGTGCAGCTCCACTACCATTTCCAGTTTCCATTGAAAAAGAGGGTTTTTTATGAAATGATATATATGTGCAAAAATGAGGCCCAAGGTTCAGCGTATATAATATCGTTGCCAGTTGATCCTATATGCTTTCCAGAAAAAGGGGCAATTGGTAATGTAGTTGGAAGGTACACTTCAATTGAAAAAATCAGCTTCAATGAAAATGAGAATAAACTCACTTGGATAATGTGCACCTGCAGCAGCGCAGGAGGACTGATTCCACAATGGTTGACTAATTTCAGTCTCAACCACGCTATTGCTAAAGATGTCCCTAGTATCCTAAATTGGATTGATTCGATATAATTGGTTGCTAATTTTCATTTTTCGTACTAAAGCTCGATAGCCATGATTTTACGTCATGGCCTAAATTATCAAGAAAACCAAGATTGGCATAATTGGAAATATGTTCATATAGGTTCCCTGCATCCTTTTGAGACTCCTGAGTAAATATTTTGGAGGGTTCTTCACCATTCGTCAGTAAAGAGTCACTTGTAGCTTTCGCTTTTAAAAGGCGACTTTTTCCATGAGAAACGCTTTTGATGATGACGATACACTTGCTGCGATACTCTATATAATAAAAAATCCAGTCGCATTTTTTTGTAGCTTCAAATTTGTGAAAGCATTCATTCATAGCACTAACATTGAAATATTCGTCGTTTCTCTTAGCTATGAAGAACTCACTTAATTGAAAATGTAAAAGTCTTATGACACGTTCATTTTCGATACTTTCTCCCAGTAAGTAATCTTGACTCGAGCTCTTTAGATATGGAAGCGAGGATTTAATCCAGCCTTCTTTACAATCATAAATCGTGAAATAAAAACTTCTTTTTTCCTCAGGACGCTGTGATAATTCTTTGTCGTTATTGTCAATTAGGTTTCTTAATGATAGTGGTAAGGAGCCTATACTATTTTCCATTCCGTTAGTCGACATGCTACAAAGCTCCTCGTATGCCGGCGAAATAAAATTTCTTTCTATTCTCCTGTAAAATTCTGGTTCTTTCAATTGAATCTCTGACGAAGGGTATATCAAAAAAAAATTTATATTTTTGACGTTGTATACCACGAGCAAATATTCATCATCTTCATGCCTATCAGACACCTTTGCTGAATTTTTCTTAAGGTATACACGCATATGGTCAATCTCATTTGTTTCCTGATTCAAGCCAGTTACAAAGCGGCCGACTGGTCTTGAATAGTCACTCCCTGTTTCACTTACATCACCCTGGTCAATGGATTCCTGATCCTGTCCATATTTTCTAGGTTCCTGTTTACTTCTAAATGTAAAAGTTTTAAGATAGTTTTGTAAATCCAGGAACATGCTTTGATCAGAACCAGGCTCAGAATGATTTGCGAAAATTCCACTGCTTAGCCCCCAAACCGAATTGAGTGTGCCATTGATAGGCCGCGCAATATAGTCGCCGGTCAATTTAAATGGGTTCACCGAAGAATAAATAGAGTGCATCGCACTCGAAGAAGCGCTTCCTTCCACAATACTCCGCATATACGAAACAAGGCTTTCTGTGGCTTGCAGTTTGTCTATGAGGATTGAGCTTTCGATATCCTTTTTAGTCAAATTATCTCGATCGAATTTATTATGAATGTCAAGGTATTCGAGGTAATTATACAAATTAATGATCGAGCCCTCATCAATCTTTGATCCCTCAAAACCATCTTTTTCTGCAGTTTCTGAATAGAGAAAGCCGTAGTTACTCGGCTCAGACCTGTCGAAGCAAGAAACAATCACTGCTTGCGGTGCTACTTCAATAGATGAGCCAAGAGTCTCATCAAACCAAAGCCTCACTTTTTTGCTGTTCAAAGTGGAAAGCGAAGATTTTCTAAATGTCGTTTGATTTTTTTCACCTATTAAACCCAAAAATCCTTTGTAGTTTAAAAAAAGTGGCCAAGAGTATAATTTATTAGCAAAAATAATATCATTGTAATATTTTAAAACAGATCTAAAGAATTCTTGCAATTTTTCTCTTAAATGTGACACACTTTTATCCCTTATAATTCTCTCCGAGCTACCTCTCAAGATAGTGAAGAAAAAATATAATTCTTCGATGAGTTTACCTATTCCTTTGGCCATTAGCTCCCGCTTAGGCTGGTTTTCTATATCTATAGAAACAGATGTGGCTAGGAATAAACCATTCTCAAGTATCCTACAGCTGGTAATTGATCTTTCTGCCTTAAAAATAATACTACCATCCCCCACTTTGTCATTAAAATTACCACTCAAAGAGCAAACACCTTTGAGGAGACCCAAAATCCGTAATTTCTGAGCGTCTGTCTTTTTTGAATCTTCATCTGTTTCAAAACATAGTATTTGTTTAAGCAATTCTTCTTCTGATTCCTCCTTCTCGTCTACTAGTGCGGGTTTGAATATCGTGACATACTTAATACGAAAGTGTTCGTTACCGAAATATTCTTTCAATTTAGATACCGTAGTATCGTACGGTCTTTGTTGTAGCAATTCTGAAAGATAACTGCTCATACTACACACTACATACCTTTAGCATGCACTTACTGGGATGATGCTAAAGAGAGCGCTCTAAAATATATGAAAATAGTGACACAAAAAAAAGAGCTTAAGTGCTGCACTAAAAAAAAGAACTAATTCTACAGTTAAATCCATATATCTTTCCAAGATATATCCTTTCTAACTGCGTTTGAGAAACCTTCATTATATTTGATCCAAACTCTTGTCTTTTCTTGACTTTTAATTGGTTCATTACCCTGGCGACTCATAAGGTCATATTTTCCTCTGATAAATTCCATATTCGTATTGTCGGACTTTGCTCGCTTCTTCATACTCTCCTCTATATCTGGTTCAGAGTCGGTAGATCTTTTCTTTGTCTTGTTGGACATGTCAAACCTTTCTAATTCGGATAGAAGAATTCTTAGGCCATTTTGTTGGTTCAGTAGATGTGATTTGGAAGAATCAGTCGAAACAGACGTGTACGAAGTTAAAGATTGCCAGTTGGGATTGAAATCTAACTTTTGCTCAGTAGTGTCAAAATTTTGTTTCATCTCCAAATTCACATTGAGGGATCGCAAGATCTCAGCAATTTTATTGTTGGCAGGATTTTTCGAGGGCGCCTTTTTCTTGCTGTCGTAAAGACTAGAGAGAATCATTTCATTTAGTAAAGGCAAAAAATAGAATACTAACGTATTCGCCATGTTATTCCCACTTCCGAGACTAAGCTTGTAGGAAATTGGGAGTATGTTTACTAACCTGTGTATGGTGGCTCTGTTCTGCTTTTGAGCTTCAAAAGTTTCGTAGTCAAGCCCCCTGCTATTGGATATGAGTGCTTGCTCTTTGCCGAACTTCCTTGCGTTAATATCTGAGAACAAGGACCACACTTTCAAAAACACCAAGCTTGAACAATAGTCTAAATCGGCCTTACTAGTGGTGTCATACAATGCTAGCCAATCACTAAATTCACTAGGTCTTACTAATGAATCGTCTTGAAAATAGACTGTATCCAAGTAGGAACTAAAGCAAGCCTTAATGATTTTATCCAGTATTCCGTTTACGACAGATTGTCCACTGCCACTCATCAAAAGATCCGACATTGCCTCAAAATTTTCTTCCTTTGATAAATGCGGCACCCTTTTGAATAGCTTTTCTACTGCGGCAATCCACGTAAGTTGTCCATCTTTGTTGTTCTTATTGGACTGTCGACTACGGGGAACCAAACTCTCATTCCTGCTACTGTTAAATTGCAAATAATTTATACAAGCTCTGATGTCACTTTCACACGTCGCCACTATATCACTGATTTGCTGGTAATCCGTGCCCAACTTTTCCTTTCGACTTATAGAAATTAAATGTTCTTTAATGCTACGCAAAGCGTTCCCCCTTCCAACTTCCACTTGTGATTCGTTCAGAGCAGCTGGTTTCCTAAATGTAATGATTTCGCATATCGACCTTAGTTTATCCATAGCTGATGGACCGAAATTTCTCAGAGACGACCCAGAGTTGTAAATGTCATTCGCGATAAGAATTATAGGCCTGTTAAGCAAAAACTCTTTCGCTGACTTTCTTTTTCTTTTGTTCTTGTCTTCATTAAACACTTTGTTATTCCACTTTGTAGTTTTAGCCAAAGCTCTTTGGTCTGAACCATTAAGGTCCTGAAGGACCTTCACTATTTCATGGCAATTAGGACTTGAATCAATTTCATCAATCACGAGACATGTAGGTCTTCCCTTGGAGTGCAAGCTGTTGCTAGTCAATGCATTAATAATTCTTAATTTAAGGGTTCGCGCGACACTCCCCGGATCGCTACTACCAAAGGCCAGTGCCATGCTGTCACCTGTATTAGAAGCATTGAGTTCTTGTACAGAAAAGCCTAGCTGTTTTGCAATCACATGTGTGCTCGCCGTTTTCCCAATTCCTACGGGTCCATTTATTAATAAGAATTTTTTGTAAGGACGTCCTAATGGATCGGTATTTTTGTCTATCGTAGCTTTTTCGCCAAAAGCAACACTAGAGAACTTTTTCAACCAGTGCATCATCATTCTGTACTGTTTATCATTCCCTGCTGAACATAAGTCAACAAATCGTTGAGGTCGATACTTTTCCGTCCACAAACTTTGCTGCTTAGGTCCCTTATCTAGATTTTTCTGCTGCGTCTCATTTATCCTTTTAAGGTCCTGCCGCAATTCTACCTTACCAAAAAGCTCATCCATAGGTATGTAGTTAGTGCTTTCTTTTTTAATGTCTGCCAAAATATCTTTTGCCTTTTTCCTTTCTTTAGCTTCAAGGTACACCGAAGTCCCATCTGACAAACATGCCCTCTTAGTGTTACTAAAATTCCCTTCATCTATTTCTATTTCCTTCGCCGGTGTTGTATTTTTGTACTCTATGTTTGTTTCATTTGGTTTCCCAAATATTAGTGATTGACTAAGGTCAAAATTCGAGCCATCTGCATTCTCTATAGAACTACCTCCAGCAGCCAAGAAAGTGTCGGTAATCAGGATTTCAGAAAAGTTCGGCAACGACTCTGTCCTATTACCTCCAGCCATCTACTTCTTTCTCGTAAATAATAACACTACTGGTTTAAAGTTCTTGACAAGTCCTAGATCATCATGACGCGTATATATGGAACCTAATTGATGTATATAAATACATACTGTATATGCGGCTCCACAATTTTTTTTAGACAAGTTCGAGTAAGTTCTTAACAAATACTGAAGAATAATGAGTTTACTTAATCCTTGGAGGCTAGGCACTGGGTATACTATGAGACTTTCACGGAGTTAGAGACCTAAATATTTAGACTAACCAAATTAAAAAGAAAAAAAAATAAGAAATAGCTTTTAAAAGGCGTATTTAAATTATCAGAATAGCACTACATTAAAAAATACTGAAATGCATCCACTAGATTATGTAAATAGCATATAGAGATTAACTATTGCCATATAAAGATGAACCATTGCCATATATAGAGACGAATTAGTGATATTTTCAAATATCAAAATACAACATCCTTTATATCAACGTCGGATCCTGCTAACATAGCAGAAAATACATAGATAAAACCAGAAATGGCATCAAAATCTAAACCGTTGTGATTAGTTCAAGTTAGTAGATTCTGGAGCTTCACCTTCAGGACCAATGTACTGAGGATCCCTCCATGGACCGATATCTTTGAAGAGTAAGTCATTATCACTCACATCCGATTTACCACCATATTTTGTAGGCAAGTTTTCTGGTGGAATTTGTTTCAAGAGCTCCTTGCTATAGTTAGTGCTCAAAATAAAAATTTTGGACACAGTAATAGGGTCCAAAAAGGGTCTGAAGAGTTTAAAACCAGTAGAGAATCCAAAAGGAGCGTTAATGAGGTAAAATTTGCCCATTCTCTCTGGATAATAGTCCTGGCCAATCTTGGAAGCCTCCCTGACGTAGTTGACGACTTGGTATATCGAGGAAATAGAGATTCCCTTCAAGTCCATTATAGTACAGGAAGTTTCCACAAGGTGACCCACCATACGTGAACACGCTGGCAATCTAAATCTCGCAAAAGACTCGTATTCCCACACTAAATTTTTCAACATTCTTTCTTGGGTAGTAATCTTGAGCATTTCGTATAGATTAACCTTACCAAGCTCTTCGTAGTAAACGGGACGTCCTTCTTTATCCGTCTTATGATAATATTGAGGGTACATGCCGGCCAACAATGGCTTTTCATCGTAATGGAAATCTTCCAAAATGGTGTCCGTTCCAAAGTCTTTGCGCCATTGCTCACAATGTTCAAACATTTCTTTGGCCTTGTTTACATTAAATCTCCTGGCTCTCAAAAACCTCAATAGCGTAGCATCATCCAACCTTTTCTCAAACCCTTCTTTCTCAAGCAAGCTCCTCAACTCTTTCAATGCCTCCTTCTGTTCCAGAGTCAAGTTTGAGGTGAACCCAGTTAACTCTGTAGGGGCTGTAATTTGAGGATACGATTCTAAAATCTCCTTTTCGGTGGGCATTATCTTTCCTCTCTTATTACTTATCCAAGAACCTATGTATATCGTAAGCTTCTACCAATAATATGAACCACCCCTACGTCAGCTTTCAAAGTGATAGCAATCTTATGTTGACAAGCTTGTTATGAATAGGATGAGTCGAGCAGTTGTTCCGATTTATTTTTTTTATTACATAATCTATTACTCTGCCACTAACTATAAATACTAAAAGAAATGAGGCACTATGTCTTTCTTAACAATTTCTTGAAAGGATTTTTGGAAGGAGGCTTGAGAAAGCTTTTGATAGACGTAGTACTCATGGAATGTGAGATTGTAGAACCAGCGACTGATTGTTCATCGCCAAATTTGAGCTTCAAAATGGACAGAGTAGGATCAGCTATGTTTCTCAAGTAAGACGGAACCACGTCGCTCAATTGATCAAGACGAACAAGGTTTCTCTTTTTATTATCCAAATAGCAATCATCTATGACAAGGATTGCAAACTCTTCCCATGTGGCGTTGTCTGACGAAGAATTGAGTGTTTCAGGTTCTTCAAGAAGACACTCAAGTTCCTTGATTCTACTGAGAATAGCAGCACTTTGTTTGTGTAAGTCCTCCATGGTTATAGAATCTTTGATAAAAGAGAAGATGTTGCTATCTGGGCCGCAAAGAGATTTGACAAAGTCTTCGGTGTCATTGTCATTTACCAAATCGAGAAATTCCGTTTTTTCAAATTCCAAGGAACCGATTTGGTAAACACTGGTACCGTGATTAGGATGCAAGGAATTTTTGCGGCCAGTATCAACATCTGTGTCATGAGACGACGCTACCGTAGAAACAGGAATTCCCGATGAGCTAACCTGTGAGTCTTTGTTATCTAAAAGTTGAGCTATCTCGGTTAGCCTAAGGAATCTATCAATTAAAAAGGGCGTAGTGGGAAGTTCATGTGCTGACTCATCCTCCGAGAATCCAAGATCAAATTTTTTCACATCGTAAGATAAATCGAGCTGTTTTTCTGTAAAGTCATTTTTTCGGCCCGTAATCTTGTCGAAGTAATCGTATAATTCCTCCAGATGCGCTTCAAAAAAGCTGTTCATCTTCAATAAATGGGGCTCTTTATGGATTGAAAATTGTTGCCGATTTCCCAAGTTTAGCAAGACCTTCGATATCAAGGTCAATGCCCTTTGTGAAGTTCCCATTTGGTGTTCCTTAGTTATATGGAATAATTTGGGATTTAGTATTGCCGGGCACAAAAATCTCAAAAATAAAAATGCACTCAAACAATTCAACGATGTCTCTCTATCATCCGGATGACACGACAACTCGACTTTTGTTCTAAAGTTAGAAAGCTGTTTTTTCATTTGTTGAGGAAGATCATTGCTCGTATGGTAAATCTTGTCCCAAATTTCCTCGGTGTACTTGTATAGGTTTTGAAAGTTTTTCTCTGCTCTTTTTTTAGCTTCCTCGTTTATTTCTTTTTCTAATTCCTCATCGTACTCATCTTCGCTAATAATGTCATCATCATTGAGGCCTAATTTTTGCTTCATTAGCTTTGAATGTATGTATCGAACGTCAACTTCACAATCATTGCCATGTGAGGACATTTCGTTGATAAAATCACCCAATAACTTCTCTAGGTATTCCTGCCCAAGTCTCAAATTATAAATTTCTAAGGACTTAGCAAATATAGATAATCCACGAAAAAGAGTAGTGAATATGTTATTGTTAGAAATGTTGGTATCCGCATTCGAACTTCCCTTATTAACTTTTCCCGAGACATATTTAAACTTTGAAGCGCTATCTACATCAACCAACTCGGTTTCCATCAAGGCTTTAAACCATTGATCTTCGACACCAAGACTTTGGAAACAATCCAACAACATGATACTGACATCTTCAAAGTCAGAAGGTGAGAAACGCCTATTGCAATAATCTATCAAGTCTTTCATTGGTGCATTAGCCAACATAACTTCCAATTTTTTGTATAATTTGGGTTGCAAAATATGGATTTCCTTCAACTTCACCGACAACAAAAGCCTACCTACCGGCACGTTCAGTTCGTCAAGTATCTGAAGTCTGTTAATGTCGTTTGCGTTGGAATTTCCTCCGCCGTCACTTACCTTTAATTGACTCACCGCTCGTGATGTATCTTCCATGGAAGTCATCATAGTTGAAGATGACCGCAATTCTTGAGTCAATATATCAGGAGTTAGGAAGACAGTTCCAATTAAATAGTCTTGATTCAGATAAGTTTCCCTATTACCAGTAGTTCCTTTAATAAAAATATGAACCATCTGAGTCAGTATAGGGAGATCTGTAGCAAAATTTTCCTTCCAAAAAGGATTTTCCGAGATTGGGGTCAAAGCAGTTCGTGCCCATGGGTGGCCCCATAAAACTACCTCAGCATATATTTTCTTCATGCTGGGTTTCTGCGGGAGCTTGTCAAAATCTGCTTCAACAATGTCTATAAAGAGTCTTTTTGAAACTCGAAGGCTATCTTTAGTTAGAGCCTTCTTCGCAGTTTGGCCGTGTTCGTCGGAGTTGCGACTAACTTCCTTTCTGTTATGAGAAATTTTCGTCATACAACTGATATATTCCTTCATAGCAAAATAATGTAGGCCAACAAACCAATCTTGCAAATCTATATGTAATGGAAACTCAATGAATATTCTCTGTCTACTTGGAACATATCTTCCTTCCTTAAATATGAAGGAATTATTGGACAAGCTTGCAGGCCCGATGTTTTTTATTCTGTTGTTCCACCTTAAATCCGATAATCTCCCCAAAAAAAGGACATTTGAACTTTGAAATATAGAATGGTGAACCTCTCTTATCTCGGAAGCCAAAAGCGACTTCACATCAAAGGCATAAACAAGAGACCCATCTTTTTCATCAAGAAAACTCAATATTCCATCTGACCCTAAAGAACCAAGCGTATAAAACCATCCCTCGTAACCATCAGAAGAATAATTCGGTGCAACGGGGTCTCCTAGTGAATTATCTAAAGAAATGGTTCTTGACTCGAACACCGGCGGTTTCGGCCCCGCCACAACCTTAGACTCTTTTCCCTTTTGCACCGGACCGTACATTTTGAATCTGCACACTAAAACTATACGGGTGTCCCCAATAATTTCACTGTCACTTTCCTGCTTATTTTCTTGTCCAACAACTCTTCGTTGGCATTGCCATTTCTTAGCCAACCCTTTCGTCTTCATTGATTGCCATGTCATTAAACTCGACAAAATATTCACCATTTGTCCCTTTGATGTCACTCTTAAAAACAATTTTTCATTATCGTAACTTTTCACCAACACAACTGGCGTGTCTGTCCCTGCTGTATTGATGTTGTTCCCAACACTACTGCTTCTACCAAACTTCCGTTGCGGCTGCTGGGGTGGCTTTCCCCCTTCCCATGTAGAGAGACGCGGTATTAGCTGTACGTAGCACGATTGCAAGATGCCAATTATTGTTCTTTCCCCTAGGTCATTTTCTCCTACTACCCGCATTGCTCCTTCCTGTGTTGACCTGATCTTCTTCACTCGCTCCCAACGTATCGCATCACGCGATATGTCCATATCTTTTTCTTCAAAAAGCCCATGTTTCTCAACTAAGTGCTTCTTGAAAACTTCAAAATACGACATTCTGCCTTCCCCTTTTAGATGACGTTCCTAAAGCAACTATTCTCCAATATATCTTAGTACACTTATTATTGATTATTAGCCCGTGATAAAGCTCTCGATCCCTCGCTACCTGATAAAACAAGTTCTCTCGCCGTCCCCCAATTATTTATCAATACGAATTGTAAAATCTTGGGTAAAATCTGATACTCTTCTGGTACCCGAATTTTACTTTTCCTCGGTTCGGCTCCATATGCAGAATCGCTGCAACTTTTTTTTTTTTTTTGTGTACGTGCGTGTGTTAAATCGCAAGGGACGTGAAACTACATAAAAGACCAAGGTTGTGCACCTTTTCGCAGCTTTTCGCTAGCGTAGAACTCACCCATGCGCTCTAATTTGGATGAAGATGTGGTTTCCCTACGTCGTTCGTATAGTCAAGCAATGACCCTTACATTCATCGAAGTCGTGTTTTGCTAATGAAATGCGACTGGTCCAGAAGACAGTTTCTAAATCGTGCCATAATTTACTACTACTATATCATATTACATAGGAAGAGTAGTTTTATAATAACATAAGACTTGGAAAGAAACAATCTTTTTTTATTTTTGTCTCTCTCTCTCTCTCTCTCTCTCTCTTTTTTTTTTTTTTTTTCTAATCAACAAAGGGGATAGCATCAGCGAGTGGTATTATAAATTATTTTCTGTTTTACTGCGAAACTGCGAAATTACGAGAAAGCTAAGCAGAAATCGGAACTTAGCTATATTTCTTTTCAGTTCTAAAGTGATCTTTTCTTTGTTCCACTCCTGCGTTTCTAGTATAGATTACAAAAAGAGGTGCCACTGGGATGAGCAGAACGTACCATGTGTAAAGAGGCCTTGATTTATGGGACAGGTTTAGTGAGGCTTGAGAAGGCCTGCAGAGGAAGCTAAATAAAAAAAAAAAAAAAAAGACACAAAAGCTGTCGAGTATATGCAGGAGCAAGAACAAGATTTTCAACTAACATAAGAGATGAGATCCGGCGAAACGACATTAGAACTATAGATGGAGGGCAAATTGAAGACTTAAATACAGTATGAGCGATTTAATCTTCCAAAAGTATGATAGAGGACAAGAGGAGGAAAAGAATGGTTTCAATCTGCCAGGAAACCGTATCGTGGACGCGCAAGAAAGAGACATAGAAAAAGATCTGCGAGCGGCAGCGATAAATGGAGAAGATGGAGAGGGAATATTGGAACAAACAGAGGAAGTGAACCCATTACCAGAATATGCATGTGCATATTGTGGTATCCACTGTAAAAATAGTGTAGTTAAATGCAATACTTGCAATAACTGGTTCTGCAATAGCAAGACCGATGCAAAAGGGTCACACATTATTACGCATTTGGTGATGGCGAGACACAATCTGGTATCTCTTCATGAAGATTCAGATTTAGGAGATACCACTTTGGAGTGTTATAACTGTGGGAACAAAAATGTATTCATTTTGGGGTTTGTGAGCGCCAAACAGGAGTCAGTAGTGGTGCTTCTTTGTCGTCTTCCCTGTGCTCAACAGAAGGATATCAACTGGGATACGAATCACTGGCAATCTTTAATTGAGGAGAGACAGTTTTTGCCTTGGATAGCATCGAATCCACCCGAGGAGGAGTTGATGCATGCGAAAAAAGTCACTCATCAGCAAATTGCAAAATTAGAAGCACAATGGAAATTGAACAGGGAGGCTACCATAGAGGATGTAAAAGGTGATGCGAATGAGGAAGAGGAGGTGTTGCCCATATTGATGCGATACAATGATGCTTTTCAGTATCAGAGATCTTTTGCTCCGCTAATAAAGCTTGAAGCAGATTACGACAAGAACTTGAAAGAGTCACAGGCGTTAGAGCGCATCCAGGTGAAATGGGGCGTGGGATTGAACAATAAGTTTCTTGCATCTTTTATTCTTTCAACCTATGAAAACAGCGAACTCAAAGTTGCCGTTGGAGATGAAATTATTCTTCGCTATAATGGACTTGATGGTGAAGAATGGACCGGAAGTGGTTATATTTTGCGGTTACCCAATGCTCACCAAGAAGAGTTTACTCTTGAATTGAACCCATCTAAGATCCCGCCCCCTATTCATGTCACTACTGGATTCACGGCAGAGTTTGTCTGGAAGGGGACTTCTTATGATAGAATGCAGGAGTCACTTAGGCAATTTGCTTTAGATGAAAAGCTGGTCTCCGGTTATATATATCACAAAATCCTAGGCCATGAGGTAGCGCCTGTGGAGTTTGACGTTAAGATTCCTAATAAGCTTTCTCTCAAAAAGATGGCACAACTAAACACTTCACAGGAAAATGCTGTGCGGACTGTTCTTCAAAGACCGCTTTCTCTTATCCAAGGACCACCGGGTACTGGTAAAACTGTAACTTCAGCTACTATTGTCTACCATCTCTCGAAATTGGGAAGAGAGAAGGTACTTGTTTGCGCTCCTTCAAATGTTGCCGTGGATCATTTGGCGGCTAAGTTACATCTTTTGGGTTTAAATGTTGTGAGACTTACTGCTAAATCACGAGAAGATGTTGAAAGTTCGGTTGACCATTTGGCTTTGCATAATATCGTAAATAGAACTTCTAAAAATGAGTTGAAAAGGTTGACTACTTTAAAAAATGAGCTCGGTGAATTGGCTGGTGACGACGCAAAGGCTTTTCGTAGACTCACTAGAGTGGAGGAAATGCGTACGTTGAATAAATGTGACGTGGTCTGTTGTACTTGTGTTGGTGCTGGAGATAGGAGATTGTCGAAACTAAAATTTATGTCGGTTCTCATAGACGAAAGCACTCAGGCATCTGAACCGGAGGTCTTGATACCTATCGTGAAAGGAGCTAAGCAGGTTATATTAGTTGGTGATCATCAGCAACTAGGCCCTGTTATTCTCGATAAGAAAGCAGGTGATGCTGGTTTGAA
This sequence comes from [Candida] glucosophila, assembly GCA_030572315.1. Taxonomy (NCBI): domain Eukaryota; kingdom Fungi; phylum Ascomycota; class Pichiomycetes; order Serinales; family Debaryomycetaceae; species [Candida] glucosophila. The sequence continues at coordinate 81,003 of JAJLZR010000047.1, read as the reverse complement.
GCAGTCGCTTTTTGAACGACTCATTTTATTAGGCCACATACCGATAAGGCTAGAAGTGCAGTACAGAATGAATCCCTGTTTATCTGAATTTCCCTCGAACATGTTTTACGAAGGTTCCTTACAGAACGGGATTACCTCAAAACAACGCTCAATGGAAGCTTCGCAATTTCCTTGGCCTGTTAATGATACTCCAATGATGTTCTGGGCCAACTATGGGCGAGAAGAGATTTCCGCTAGCGGCAACTCTTTCTTGAACCGTGTCGAGGCGATGAATGTGGAAAGAATTATCACGAAGCTATTCAAAGATGGGGTGAGTCCTGATGATATTGGCGTGATAACTCCTTATGAGGGACAAAGGGCCTATCTTGTCCAGTATATGTCCATGAATAGTACAATCGTGGAACTAAGGGATCAATACTTGTTAGTGGAAATTACAAGTGTGGACGCATTTCAAGGTAGAGAAAAGAACTTTATCATATTGAGTTGTGTTCGAGCGAATGACCAACAGAGTATTGGTTTCTTAAGCGACTCCCGAAGACTTAATGTTGCTCTTACAAGAGCTAGATTCGGTCTCGCTATATTGGGAAATCCTAGAGCTCTTTGCCGTAACCCCTTGTGGAATCATTTATTGATCCATTTCAGGGAAAAAGGCTGTTTGGTCGATGGCTCCCTTGATAATTTACAGCTTTCAATGGTGCAACTACACAGCACAAAGTCCAAAATGAATGATACTCTCCCTGCAACCAAACAGATTCCGCACAAGTATAATGACTTAGAAACGTCAAGTATGTTATCGTATGCTCCAGAAGATGATCCAGCCTTGCAAAAGGAACAATGGCCTATGTTAGGTAGTGACAACAGCTATACAAACGAAAAAGGTCGTTTACAATCAAATTACTACAGTAGGTTGGATACTAACAACAATCAAGACAAGGGAGTTAAAAATGAGGGCATTAATAACTTGGACATGCAAAGTCTTTCTGCATCACTAGCTGCTAGCTTTAACTTAGGATAGTTAAAAGTCTTTAAATATATAAGTATATAGTATGTATCACGTAAAGGATTTCTTTTTTTTTTTTAAAAAAAAAACTGCTATTAAAAGAACCAATTAAACCACTTTCTTCTACGATTTGGCCTGCTTCCAAACTTGGGCGAAGACGCAGTATAGTCACCTATATTTGTTTTTGCAATCGCTGCGGTTTCGGCCAATTTGTCCGTCCCAATTCTAAACCCCCATCTTCTTAATAGATTAACGACTCCTGGAGTTATTGCTGCCGTAATTGGTACTCTTACTATTAACAAAGACTTATGGATCCCATAAGCTATTGCAAATTCCGCTAAGGAAAACAGAGTAAGAATCTTGTGCATAATGCTAGGATTCTCTTGTGTTTGAACTTCGGGGTTGTCAATTGAATCATGTATTTTATCGATACTTTGCTTATGCTTAAGGTCTTCATCAGAAATACCGAACCCAAACGTTTGCTTAATCTTGTTCTCGTAATACTCGATTTTTTCTCTTCCCATAGAATGTACCATAATGTAGCATATTGGCAAATCTATCAAACTCAATCCTAAATACACTCCCAATGCTGAGTACCCGTATTCCTTAACTAATGCTCTTATACCTGTTTCTTTCTTGGGCTTCTGTGCCCCTTCGCCGGCTTTAGTTGCTTCATTTACCTTATTAGATTGTAGCCTTCTGAAGAGAAGATTCTTATGATAACGAATCCCTCCATTCTGCTTGCATCTGTTTAAAAATTGCTTCAGACAGATGCTTTTATAATTCATGAAGTTAATTAGCGGCATTGTTTTCTAGTGTGTCAACTTCTACTGATACCTCTACCTCTAAGAAGTAATCCGAAAAATTCCGTCTCGTACATTAGAGCTCTTTGGCTTAAAAAAAAAAAAAAATTATGTATACCATTCTATTTACAAAAAGATGATCGAAGATAAAAAAAATTACCGAAATTGAGAGTAATAGCGCTCTTCAGCAAACCTCTGTTCCACTAGGTCAAGTACATGCTGAGGATATACATTTTTCAAAGGTTCACCACCAAGCAACACCCTTTTTTCGTGGTTTCTCTGCTCTTCTTTAGTCATGATTACTACATTCTGGTAGGACAAATCTTTAGAAGGGTCCCACCTAGACAAAGCTAGCCTGGTAGAAAAATTAGATATGGGAGACTTACCATGAAAGATTTCTTCTAGTAAGTAGTTAATGTCTGCCAAGCCAATTGGAAATCTTTGTTCAGTCCTTCCAAGACGGGATTCTTGACCAGCTAAGCTTTGCAATATTCCGTCGTACACCTTGTATCTGTTTTTTCATTCTATGGGTTCCACCGGATATCCAGAAACACTGGTAAGAAGATAAGTTGCAATGGCAAGACCAAAAACGCCAGGCATTGTTCCTAAAACGGGTAAAATTCTCACTCGAAAATTCCTTAGTGCCGCAAGCTGGTCAACATTGCCTTTTTGCTTTTCCTCTTCAGGCAATGGTAACAACTGGGCCTTTCTTGGATCAGGTTTCTCTGCTGAGAAAACTACCGGTACGCTGGTAATAATTCCTCGCTTTTTCAAACGTATACGTATACTTCTAGACAAGGGATCTTCCTCTGTCTTAGATATATCCCCGATGTTTACTCTGGTGGGGTCTGATTTGCACGCAGCTCCCCCTGAGGATATGACCGGTATTTTTCTCTCATGACAGAAGCTCAACAAGTCCACTTTTGTATCAATATTATCAATGCAATCCACCACATACGTTGGTTTGTAGTTATCACCAAATATGAGCTCCTCTGCTGCATCTATGTCCCACAATCTATTGCAAGTGTCAATTCGAACCCAGGGTGCTATTTCCATTAAATGCTCCTTCAAAATCTCCACCTTTGGTGACCCTACATCTTTTGTAGTCGCAACCGCATGTCTATTCAAGGAACTGAGACTTACTTGGTCGAAATCTATTACTCTGAGACTGCTTACTCCAGACCTTACTAACATCGTTGCGACCCACGATCCAACTCCTCCAGCACCAACTACCACAATATGCTGGTTTCTCACTTTTTGCATTCCATCCTCCGTCAAAAAGGCATAGTTTCGTGCTAATTGTTCTCTTATTAGTTCTTCTGAATATTCTTTGCTTTTTCTCTTTTTATCTTTTTGCACCTTTTTCCTTTCATTTGTTTGTCCCCAGTAACGATGGACGCCATCAACAATACTCGCAGTAATGACAGCAGTTGCTAAAACTGCCACCCAAGTTCTGCTAGAGCTCGTCATTTCTCTATGGCCCTAAGCAAACAAACAGTACTATATACCTTTCCTCTACAAGCTGGCTGAAATTTTTTTTTTTTTTTTTTTTTAAGGCATTATCAGATCATCTATGTCCCATATATAAAATATCTAAAATTAAATCATAACTTAGCGTCGAGTTTACGAGCGACAGCACATCTGATTAAACCATTTGGGTCAGGAGAAGGGTAGAAAAGCTCTGAATTTTCTTTGATGCCTTTCCATTGTAAATTGAATGGAATGTAATGCTTATTAGGAAGTTGGTAAGATACAGTTTCAATTTCGGAAACTGCTTTCAAAATTTCGTGAGACATATTGTACATTGTAGCCTGAACCGAAGGAGAATTCTCCAAAGCAAATAAATCCAAAGTAGTCTTCCTCGCATACTCATAAGCATGGTCGAATACTCCTTTATCAGAAAGAGCAGCCACTGCTTCCAAAGAAGTTGTGACCTTAGGACTAAAAGACCAGGTAGCGTCAACATCAGTAGATAAGATTCTATCTTTGGTAGGAGGCAAAGTCGTATAATCACATACATTGTAGCCGTAGAACATGGAGCCAGTAGATTTCAACACAGTCAAGTCCTTTATAGCAGAGCTAATCAAGACTTTGTTCGTTTTTTTGTTGTAGGTCAAGGATGTTCTTCTGGTTTCTGGGCCGTCACTCTTGAAAGAGTGAGGGTGAATAGCACCATTGACTTCAAACTTGCTCCACCTTGTCTGTATAATTTTTATTTCCGTGCCATCCACATGTCCGTATTTACTGGTAAAGTGTTTGGCTAAGTGGGCAGCAAATCTTTCGATCGGCCACACATCGTTGGTTTTAGCTTCCACTAAAATAGTATTTTTAACGGTATCTGTTGGAACGATAGGGGAATTATCTGCTTTAGTGTAGGAAATATCAAAGTTTCCTCTCAAAATCACCTGTACGTTGGCTTCTAAGACATCCTGTTCAGTAGGATTGCTTGGGTTCTTCTTAACCTTTAAGAATCTAACGTTATCTTTACCATAAGATGAATCCACTAATTGGCTCTCCATTGTAGCTTTTATCTTGTTCTATGTCTTTCAATTAGTGAGATTGTCCACACTTATATATTTCTTCTTCCTGTACAACTATATTGATAACGTCGGACATGTCCGATATCTTTATAGTAGAAATATAACTACATAGCTACAGTATAGGACAAGACCGAGATAATTACGCTGTGGTCTGGTTTCGTATCTGGCCTTTTCCAAAGAGAATACAGCTATGTCTAAGACACACATGTATAGAGGAAGCATGTGGAAAGGCTTCTTGTATAGAAATGTCATTTTTAGTGCGTAGAATTCTCCTTAGCTGATGCCAGACATACAGTGCGCGCATGTTAGCGATTCCTTTCGATGGATTAGTATCCAAAAACAAGAGGTATCAAAACAATAGAACAGAGTAAGCAAATGATTTGACTTGAAAGTGAGGCAAATAATCTACAAGGATTCTAATTTCTTCCATTTTAATCCATGCGAAAATTTACAGTTAAATAAACTAGACAAATTCACTCATTTTTTTTATCGTAGGACTTTTCTAAGGATTCAAGAGTATTTAGTTCCTCTTTTAATTGCTTAGCTTCATCTGAGGAGTCCAAGGACTTTTTTGAAGCTACCTCTTTAGCAGAATCAGTGGATGTCAGCTGCGCGTGAGATGATTCCTCCTTAGCGGATCCATGTTGTGGAACAGAAGCTCTTCTTTTGGAATCGGGGTCTTCTTTTTCTTCGTTATCATCTGTAGAACCAGACTTCGTAGGAGTGTTTTCAAAGACTAATTCAGCTGTCCTTATCCATCTTCTCCTCCTTGTATATTTGGAATAGGAATCCTCAGTGGATGGCTTCTTCCACATATTGTCGTAATAAACGTAGCCATCATCGTAGTTGGGACTTGGGGTAGACTTCGATTTTGTATTGTTAACAGAAAAGGCCCCATCATTGGTAAGGTCCAAACGCCAACTTTTGTCAATCCATCTCCATTTTGCTGGTTTGCCCAGAGGGTGGTCAGTCAAAAAGGAGTTAGCCTCGTTGTTGGGTAATTGGAAATCATCTATGGAAGCGGACTGATTAAGAAACTCATCTGTCCAAGGACTTCTCTCATAGGATAACAAATTGGGGGACCAACCAATTCCCAACCAGCGTCTCTGATTTTCGTATATGACGTATGTAAACCGAACTGGCTTTGTTCCTCCTTCAATGTTCCAGGCATTCGCGGCGTTGCCCTGTACCTTGTTGAGAACAGGCAAGAAACTACTCGCTCTTCCCAGCAGAAAATCTAAACCAGTGAGATAAAAACATAATAAACGCACGAATTTGAGCTTCCAGAGCATTCTTCTTGTCACTTGTGAATAAGGAGAATGGTAAGTTAATAAGTAGAGCCCCGCCGCCAACACAATCACTCTAGGGCGAACACAAACAAAAGTAAATATCAAGTAGATCGGTGTCAAAAATACTGCCGTTAAGAGCAACCTTCTGACATCATGTGTATTTAATGCAAGCGAAGTTATGGGAGTGAGAAGCATATCCGCTTTGATAGAAGTCACCGTTAACGCCTGAACCACATTGTCAAGCGTAGGATTCACATTGGTTTCATTCTTTATAACTTCGTTCAAATGCGCATAGAAAGCAACGATCCCCACAATCATCAAATGTCCACACCATGTAAAGAGCCATTCAAAATACATTACTGCCAATGCATATACGTTCAAAAAGACTATATTAATCCAGTAGTTCTCGTTTGTCCACGTTATTACTGACAAAAACTTATTGAGAAGCAATAAATATGGATAAGACTTCACCAATGACTTTGCTACTGTTGGTGGCGTCGATGAGAGCAAAGGCGACGTTTGTGCTGTAAATGGTTGCTTTCCATTATTTTCATTTTCATCTGATGCAAATTGAGCTCTTACATGGCTCTCTGTTTCCTTATTTTGGCTGGTCTTTCGGGCAATACCACTTCCGCTATTTGTACCATGTGGCTTACTATTTTGATTATCGACATTGGCTTTTATATTGGCCATTTTTATCTCTATATTCTCCTCAATATGTTGCTATGACTCTTCTCCTAAAATATGTTAACAGATTCTTTAGTTTCACTGATTTAGAAGCCGTTTTCTTAAAAAAAAAAAAAATGATGGCCCCTCCACAATATTGTGAAACTATTAATAAATTTCAGTGAGATAATTTTAAATACAGTAGGAATTTTTCACTAACCCTCTTTCTTTGTATTTTTTTAAATAAATAACCGGTTGGCCTTCTGAGGATGATCTAAGCTCAAATGGATTTCCTGAGTTTACTAGGAGCAGAGATCGATAAAAAGCGTCAGCTTGGAGTAAAAAAGCGCAAAAAAGAGCCCCAGAACGAGCAGAAACGAACCATAGAAGCGCCAGTAGAAACCAATGCATCGGAGGTAGGAAAACAAAGCTCATCAGTAGAGCCAAATGGCCCTATGCAACATGAAGCGGAATTAATAGATTTTCAAGTCAAAGAAGAAAAATTAAAAACACAAACAGAACTTAGTAACGTAAGACAAGGAGGTAACGAGAAACATGTTAATACAGGTGAAAAGGCATCTAGTGAAGATAACAAGAAAATTTATGGCAACAATGCATTAGAAAACCAAGAAGAAAAGTCAGATAAGGTTAGATGGGAAAGCTACAAGAGACAATGGGCTCTAGAAGAGACCACTGATAAAATAATAACCATTGACGACATTGTGAAGCCCGAAAGAAGACAAAAGTTGCATACCCAGATCAGGATATTTATTAAAGAAATACTAGCTGAATGGGAGCTGGATTTAGTGCAAGTTGATCGTGACGGGGCCGAGAAAAATGATGATAATGTAGAATTACAAACAGCACTCTTAGTTGACACCAAAAGAGCCATGGTTCGCTTATTGTATAAGCTCCGAGCTCACACCCTCCCAGAGAATATGCTGGTGTCCTTAGGAACTATTATAAGGTGCTTACAGTCTCAAGATTACAAAAGTGCTAATGAGAGCTACATGAAATTTAGCATCGGCAATGCCACCTGGCCTATTGGGGTTAAAAGCATAGGTATTCATGAAAGAAGTACTTCACTGAAAATTGCAGGCAACTCTAATAATGAGGCCTCATCATTCATGCTTGACGATAAAACGAGCCGTTGGATAACTGCTACTAAGAGACTTATTTCTTTTCTAGAGCGCAAATACACTTAGCTAGCTGACCGTTATACATGTATATAGTTGGGGACCCTATATCGAGGACTTCAATAATAAGACCTACACTTCACTATAGAACACAATACAGCGCTAGGAAGCAATGGAGGGTGGTATGCACGTGATTTACGTGCATGTGATATAGGGCTTAACCCTGATTTTTGAAAAATCGATTGACAGTTTCTTTTAACATTCGCTGAAAATTTTGTCTTAAGTTCACTCTAATTAACTGTACGTTAATAGATCAACATGGCTGTATGTTAATTGGTATCTGAATGGCAGTTAGTCATAAGCTTGGATTTAGACAGGCTATGAAGTATGCAAGTTTCAGGCTTCCACTTTGCTTGACCATGTTTTTCAGGTCGTGAGATGCGGTGTGCATGAACTTGTCGAAGACAAATACGCATAGATCTGATACTAACTTCTTTGTAGCGTGAAATCAAGGACATCAAGGAATTCGTTGAGTTAGCCAGAAGAGCAGACATCAAGTCTGCCGTTGTCAAGGGCAACTTAAAATTAAATGCTAGTGGTAAGAGGTTCAAGCAAACCAAGTTCAAGGTTAGAGGCTCTAAGCACCAATACACCTTGGTTGTCAACGATGCTGGAAAAGCTAAGAAATTGCAACAATCGTTACCACCAAACTTGGAAGTCAAGAACTTGTGAATTGCAGGATAGATTAAAAAAGCTACTTGAACATAACAAGATAGTATAAGTACTAATTTAACGGAATGATACTATTAGCTTGATAAATTATATTATATTTTATTGTAAATGCCTCTGTAGCTATAAGAGTTATATTACCAATGACAAATGAGATAAGCCCGAGTTTATTTGGCTAGATTACATCCTCCATATCGACTTCTTCGATCTCTTCTTCATTTTGATTATTCTCCTCCTCTTCCTTGTTGTCATCAAGACCAAGTCTTGCTGCTCTTTCTGCATCCCTAAGCTTCTTATATTCCGGCTTTAAACTATACTTGGAAGTGTAGGGACCTTTCTTGATCAAGTTTGCGATAGATTCCAAGCTCTCTTTCAAGTAAGACTCGGGCTGTTTTGTGCGTTCCTTTAGTCCTTTCATAGACCAATACTCGTACTCCTCAAATAATCGGAAAAGCAAGTCCAAGAGGTCCTTCTTAGGCATTCGTATAGCCCTCCCTTCGTTCGTTTTTGCCTTATTCAAATTCGACTTCAAGAAAACAGAAGTATTGTTACCTTTGATAGAAGGCCCTGCATTTGATTGCAATACTCCAGACATGTCTTCCAAAAAGGTAACCTTAGGTCTGCTTTGCACCTGTTGCATTTTATGTCTTTCTTGCAAGATCCTTCCATAGTTCTTATCAGACTTACTAGGAATTACTTGACAATCATGGCATATTTTACCGGCCAAGGCCGTTTTCCTGGGAATCGTCCTGACAAAAGGAGCTTGCTTTTTCCCTGGCTGTCCGCTTTCTTCAAAAGTATTTTTCTGTACTCGAAATGCCCTATCCAGACTGCGAGGGACTTCCTTCTCTGGGGGCTCCAATTCTGGCAATTCTGGCATCTCCCCCATTTCATTCAACTCCTGTTTGAATCGAGAGAGGTTTTCCTCCTTAAACACATAAGAATTCCGTACTTGAGTATTGAGAATCGACATGTCATAGCTATGAGGGATATTCTGATTCTCTGGCTTCTCATCAAGCATAAGTTTCACTTGTAACTTACTATTGTTGGCCGCCGGCGGCTTTATTTTCACCGTTCCCAATTTCTGCCCACTCATGCTACCGGTGTCCTTCCACTTCTCTCCCAAGTACCGTGGTAATTTTACGAGCCACACTTTCTCATTGCCTTTACCAAGATCCAAATCCAAAGACTCATTTTCCTCAAGATAGTCCTCTGGATCCGGCAGCAGCTCCACTTTTAGTTTGCTTTCATCTTCAAATCCTTCTTCTTTCTCCTTTTTGATGGAGCTCCCTTCTCTGCTATTTTGAATCCCCATCTGTCCCCGATTAAGTGCTTTTCTATCTGGTGAAACGTTGTTCAGAGAGCTCATTATGCTACAATCAATCTGTTAAGTCCTCTCTTCTATGCTATCCCTGAACTAATATTTCAATGCATCTAGTGTCTATCTGAAAGCCTTTAGTTAAATACGAAAAATTATCGGGTAAAGTTACACAAACCAAGCCATCTTGATGAGCCTACAACTCAATCATAGTCGATAAGAAAATCAACCCAATAGTACAGTGAAAATGGAACTTGGGGATCCAAGCAATCTTATGATCTTGACAAGGCCTTATTACATCGGAGGACGAGAATGTGGTTATTGTAATGGAAAAAAAGAGGATTTTCGTGCAATAGAAGGTCAGAAACAGGACAAATCCGAGCACTCACAGTCCTTCACAATTGGTTGTTCAGTGGAGCAGATGAATAGTAGACAATATGATGAGTTGGTGAACCAAGGATTTAGAAGATCAGGCACTTTTCTTTATAAAGTCGATATGTTGCGAGGGTGTTGTCGCTATTATACCATCAGGACGGATATGAGCCACATGAAGATAACTAAACCTATCCGAAAGACAGTTAACCGTTTTATCAGGGCTATCTTGGGAGAAGAAGCAGAAAATAGAGAAAAAAGCAAAGCATTCTCTTTGGAGTCTTTACTTGAGGCGGAACAAAAGTCCAAGAGATTCCGCACTAGATTTGAGTCTTCTGGTTTTAGCAGGGAGAAATTTGAGTTATTTAAGCGATATCAAGTAGCCGTGCACAATGATAAGCCTGAGGAAGTGACTCCTTCTTCTTTTAGACGGTTTTTGTGTCAAACACCTTTTCCTGAACAAGAAGTCAGGGGGACGAACGAGCAATGGCACCAGCTCAACAACTGGGTCAGCTACAAGCGTACAGGTCAGATACAATATTCTAGGAGGGTAGGTCCTACCCACGAGTGCTATTATCTTGATGACGTACTTATCGGTGTGTCCGTGCTCGACTTTCTTCCTTCGGGAATTTCTTCTATATATTTCATATGGCACCCTGATTATGCCCATTTATCGCTAGGAACCCTCTCTGGTATCAGAGAGATCCTCATGTGCAAAGAATTGCAATTAGGTTTTTACTATTTAGGTTACTACATCGAAGATTGCGATAAGATGAGATACAAACTGCGATTCGGGGCAGAGCTTCTCGATGTATGCAATGAGGTCTATTTTCCTCTACCCCTCATTCAAGATTTTATTAGAAACGGCCGCTTCTACACGGTCGGGGAAGAAAATAATTATTCCTGTCTGGAGGAACCTTACTTAAGCAACGAAGGACATCCTCGTGATTTCGAAAATTCCCGCTTCCATAACAAGAACATTGTCAACATTGCTAATGAACTATATTCAAATCCAGAAGTCTACAAGCGAGCCCTGGAGGCTGCTTCTATATTGCGTCATTCTTATGGTGTAGGCAAGCAGATCGAATCTATTCATGCCATCCCCGAGGTCGTGCCGGGCCTTATTCCTCTCACGCAAATAGTTGAGTGGTTCAATAGGGGAATTCTACACGCTGGTATTTCCGTTACCATTTTCGACGCAAGTGTCCCTGACATAAAGCGTACTTACTTCGGTAACTTGTCCTCTAGTGGGAAATCAATAGTTATTGATTTTATTCGCTTATTCGGGTTAAAAAAATCGAATGAGGCCATTATTATTGTTTAATACACGAGACGAATTTTTCGCAGTCGAATTAGGTTGCACTACAAAGGGGAAGGTCACACCATATTTATATTTAACTAGCAAAGCGAAATCCTTCCTTGAAAAGTATAAATAAAGAGCCTTTTCGTAGTTAATTAATTTTATAGCAAAACGAAATTATTTTGGTATAGCATGAGTAGAACTAAGAAGTGGACATACAACAAAAAAGAAGATTCCAATAAGTGGTTTACGAAACATGGGCCGTTGGGGCAGGACCCTGCAAAAATGAAAAAAGATGGTGCTGGTACAGCAAATTGGGGTAAGATTGGAGACGAACTTCAAGATGAAGATGAGTTGTGGAATTCTAGAGGGTCAGGAAGACGCAATTCTAATCACGATATTCACGAACTCAATTTCAAGATGGCAAACGAAAAAGTGGAGAACCATCTTCTTGCCAGTATTGACAAGGAGCCATAAACTTGAGTGGTTTGATTAGATTATCTTTTATAGACTATCTTCTTTAGTAGTTATGAATTTACGCAAATGATGCCTGTAACGAAAACGTCGATATTTTATCAAAAGAATAAGCGCTATTGAAAAAAAAAAAAAAAAAAAAAAAAAAAAAAAAAAAAAAAAAAAAAAAAAAAAAAAAAAAAAAAAAAAAAAACGTTAAATTGTAGTTCAAGAAAAAGTAACCTTGTACTACGTGGGGAATACCAACTATCAATTTAGTTAAAAATTACATCTGGGAGTTAGATAAAATTTGACATCACTGGCAATGGCAAACGTCTTTTTTCAATTTTAGAGAGAACAAAGAAAAAGAGAAACAGAGAGGGTAGCCCTAAGATAGAATCTTGGAAGTCAATTTCTAGGGAATTATGTACACTTCGTAGCTATCTATGTTCAAGAACACTAAAGCTAAAAGTTCTCTTCGTCGAAGTTTAAATGCTATGGTTAATGCAACTGTATTAAAGGGCCAAGACAAGAAATATCGAGGCCAAGAATACAAACCAAAAAAACACACAAGGCGAAATTTAGTCTATAGGAAAAAAGAAAAAAGGGCAAGTTCACTCGAAAGTCCGTGGACATGTCATACTACGACGATAAGAACTAACTAAAGATCTTCACTTTATAAATTTTCACTAAGAAAATATTAATGAATAGCCTTCCAACCCTTTTTCCTTTGTCGCTCTTCAAAAAGAGCTTTATTTTCCAACACACGGTTAACTATGGAAGCTGTATCCATATCTTTATAGGGATGATCCGGTATAGTACGAAACAAACCTTTCCTTTTGACTTCATCATATGTACTATCATCGATATGTGTAGGCCCATGAAATACAGCAGTAACTTTTCCTGGAAACTTGGCCAAGGTATCCCTGGTAGGAATGAAAGGGACCCCTAAAACAACCGCATCAATATAGCTGCTCAGTAAAATACACAAAGATCTTTCAAATATATTCATTATCGGGTAGTTAAGTCCTTTTTCCTGATTGACTGTCATATCATCATGAACACCTACTACCACCGCTGAGTTCGATTGAGCAGCTTCCGCACTAACAAGGCGTAACACTTCTATATGACCAGGATGAAACAAATCAAATCCTCCGTCGACATAAAATATAGACTTCATTTTATCTTTTGTAGCCACAGAAGGACTAACAAGTTCATGCACCTTTGCTTCTTGTCCCAAATAAATGAAGACCCCTGCTCCAGGATGTAATCCAGATTCGTCACTTGCATAACCTCTAAACCTGGTCAAATACTCTTCTTTGTTACTTAATTGGTGCTCTGAAACATTTCTGATAGGTCTAAAATGGTGATTTTTGCTCATGAGCAACATCCGTCCTACTAAATCCGTAGTCAGAATGTTAGGGGTTCTTTTCACCACCACAAATTTACCCAAATCCTTCACTTTCTGGTAACTATCTTCTCCATTCGCGTCGGTAGTGATATCATCTCCATGAACTACATATGGACATCCATACTTATCCATGACTTCTACCAGGGTCACGTACGGGGCCCCTGGTACGGTATGCGTCAGCCAACGACATCCATCCACTGCTCTTACTCTTTCTTCGAGTTTCATCACAGGCGGTCCTTTATTGATCAAGATCTCTTCATCTGAATGAACTCCTACATAGAGCTCTTTACCCAATTGCCGTGCTTGTAACAATGCTCCTGCATGTCCTGTCTACGTAAGTAATTGTGTCTCTTAATTTTTCGTTCAACCTTTAAGATCAGTTGTCTAAGTATCACTTACCATGATGAGCGAAATCAAAACATCCATCGATCCATACTCTACAATGCTCTATTCCTTGAGGTTTTTCGTACATCTAGTGCGTCTTTTTGTTCTACAATCCCTTTTTTGCTAGTCTCTGAAAGTCTTAAAATTTCACCTCTAGATATACTACACAATCTTGAACTACGTAGAATTGGTTTTTTTTTTTTTAAAAAAAAAAAAATAACATTTCGGCTCATACGAACTGAGTCTGCTGCTGACCCACATGAACTCCAGGCTTAGGGGGATTCACCTGTGTATTACTAAAGTTGTTGCTAGACAGAGGGGACTTTTTATAGTTCTTTTCACGAGCAGTACCTTTGTATAGTTGTTGGTTTTGTTTCCTCGGGTCACTAGAACCACTGTAATTAAAATGGGTGGATTTTGCTCTTTGTTCAGCAATACTCATAAAATAACAGTATATAAGATGGGCATTTTTAGTCAGACAACCATTGAGCCAAGAAAAAAAACCGCCTATGATAGGAGGAAAAGTAATAAGCATATCAATGAAAATATTAGACTCCATCTTGCCTCTCAATTTATTAGGAATCAGACACTCTTGCGAAACTACTTGTATGAGCCGAGCATGTATGGCATACATTATAAATGGTCCAATAGCAGGCAAAATAGCTACTAGGATTGGAGCCATTCCGATCGTACAATCACAATCCCAAAAACAACTTCCGCCACAAGAACCTAAAAAACATTTATCATGAAACCACGCTCTTTTCTGGACCTCCCTAAAAAGTCTTTTCTCTTGTACCGTACTGAGAGGATGATCTAACGTCAACCGTTTTCCCGTCTCTTCATTTTTATACGGATTACCTTGTTTGAAATGTTCTTCTGCATAGTCATTCCAGTAATCTCCCGTAATATCTAATCCTGTACTGAGACCTGGTACATTGCTGACCTGGTTTTGGATCTGATTAGCTATTTGAGACATATTAGTTCCATCCTAAGAGCTACTGTCTGCTTGTGTAGTATCCAATATATGATTGTACTATAATTTGACACCTGCAACTAGTCGATTTATTCTTAGAATTCATGTTCGGTATGCATACGACTTTGCAGTTTTGTGTTACTTTAGGTCCACCAGCGAAATTAAAGCTAGTGCAAACATTAAGAGTAGACTCTTTGTTAATTCTTGAGGCTTTTCTTTTTAAAATAATCTGTATTTTAGACGCCTTTAAACAGGTTGTTTAAACGATTTTCTTCAACTCTTCATTCAGCACTGGGCGGCATATCCCTGCTGTGTCTTTTTTACAAATGAAACAGCTAGTCTTGTTCCGTCTACAGCGATTCAAGAAGCATTTTTGGCAGAACATGTGGTTGCACTCGGTCTTGACTGGTTTCTCGTAGTCCTTACGACATATAACACACCTATATGGCTGCTTCTGCTCTTTTTCATTGACATTCCTTGAGCCTTTGCTCTCATCCTTAACGGTTTCCCACTCTTTCTCGATTGGTTTCAGTTGTCTCAGTTCATCTCTGATGTGAAGAAACTTACAAGTGTCACCGTACCCACAATATCCAGTCTGCCAAAAGTCCTTACACACATCAGGTTGGAAGTCAGTTACCGTAGTGATATTAAGAGACGAGCTAAATTTTTGCGGGCCTAGTCCGAGAACAGTAGAATTGGAACTCTTCTGCATAGCGTTCCCAGTTTCTGGTCCTTTTCCCTGGCTGGTGCTTCCCTTTTCATCAGCCTTCTCAATAGAAGTACAGGCGGAGTCGTCCTTTTCCGTTAGCAGCCCATTGTACTTGTCTGTGTCGTTGCTTTCGCCTTCGTCAGTGTTATTATTCTTGGGTCCAGCTGACTCTTGCTTATCATGCTTTCTCGACTTTTGTGGCTGCGACTCATCCTCCGCATTGACATCAGAACCACTCTCTTCGAACTGTCGCTTACGTGACACGCTTACCCCTTCACCCGTCTTCTTCAAAGTTCTCCTTTTAAACATGCTACCTTTACAGCTAGCTTTTACACCAGTGCTTAGTCCGATGGCCTTTGTTAGGTTACTCCGCTGGATTTATCCGATGCCCTGATTATATACAGGATTGCCACGTCGCTCTTAAGCCATTCCTAATAAGAACTCCTGGGGATGAAAGTGTAGAGGAAAGACACCTAGGATGAGAAGATTATTTGGAAGCATAAACAGCTTGGCAATTCGCAGGTATTATTCGAATACTACCACACAAGAGGTTAGATCGCTATTCAACTTATTTCCCAAAAGTTTTCCCAATAATGGTCCACCCAGAGATTCCTTCCTAATTGATTCCAGGCAACTTCGACGTGAGTTTCGTACTTTGCAAAGCGAGCACCATCCAGATATAGTGATGGGTTCTGCAGCACTTGCATCTGAAGGCAAGACTCAACAAAATGGGATACAGAATGGGGTTTCAGACAAATACTCTGCACTTTTAAATAAGGCCTATAGTACCCTCAGTAACCCTTACTCACGTTTAGCGCATTTCATAGAGTTGCATCACCCTGATCATCTTGATATATCGCGAGATGACACCTCCAAACAGCTTATTTCCCATTTCCAAGAGAGTTCTACTTCTAATGCAAACCACTATCAAGAGGTGCTTTTGGTAGTATTGGAAGCACATGAAACCTTGGAATTTGCCTCCAATGAACAAGATTTAGAAGAGTTAGAGCAGGAAAACGACGAGAGGATCTCCCAAGGTGAACATATTGTGGAAAAACTTTTGAAAGAACAACATCTACCCAACTGGGATTTGCTCATGATGGAGGCCATAAAGCTAAAATACTGGATGAACATTAAAACAGGAATAAGAGACTGGGAGCCCGGTAAACCCGTTCAATTGACTCATTGAGCAAAATTTACTATATTTTAATAAAAATAAACCCTATTTATATGCAACAAAAAGAAAAAAAAACTGAAGGGGCACATTGTATTACACATTATTACATAGAGTAGTTCAGGTCAAGCTTTATAAATATTTTTCTTTCAATTTTATTATTCTTTCACAAGAAGTAGAATTTTCTCATCGCTTAGTTACCTTCGCTGACCATTGTGTTGTCATCATCATCATCGCCGGAGGAATTGCCATCCTCTTCGTCAGAATGCCGGTACTCGTGAGGAATTTGGAATTCGCACTGGTCGTATTCTTCGATTTCCTCAGGAGTCTGCGGATGCATCCTAAGCCATTTCATTCGAGGACCACTTAGACTTAACTCATTGATTCGAAACCCAAATAAGTGGATTCCAAGATCTTTTGGATTTATCTTGGCTATTCTATTAGCACATTGATTCTGGATTTCTGGAAACATTTTAAGAAAAAGGCCTGGGAATGTTGTCCCAAAAAAGGCACCATCAATATTCAAATACCTTGAGCTCAGTGGAAGGTACATGTCGTTACAACAAGGACAATATAATCTCACTGTTTCCCTGCCCGGTATATCAGTCGCTCCCACAGGTATTAAGTGCATTCCATCGCAGAGATATCGAGGACAGGATCCAAACTCATTTCTCTCAAACTTGCCTACCATCGCCGATATGCCTGGTCTTGATATAATATACCGTGCGTGTATCAATCCGTATAATAATTCTGCCGAATGAGCCAAAAGTGCCTTGCTGGGTAAATCATTTTTTACTCCTCTATACATTCCCATTATTCCTCCATTATTGCCTGCATTATCTTCTGCTGTTTCCACTTGATAATCCATGATCACGTACAAAGCTTCTCTATAATACGGAACCTGCAGCGAGAGACCCGTCAAATTAAAATCGTCTTCGATGAACTCATGCGCTACTGGAACGAAGTAATCATGACCAAACAAATCACAGAATTGTTGAATCCAGGGAGTATAATCCTCCTCTCCTCCACTAGACATTTTTGTGCCAACTTCAGCTGCCAGCAGTTATACGTTCTCTTCAACTTTAAAAGCCTTTTTTAAGTTAGGTTCGAAAATTACTTACTTATGGTTTTGTGTAACAATTAGCGCATCGTTAATTTTTCACTAGTGCTAGCCCCAGTATTTTTTAATAGGTTCACTATTAAAGGTTCGCTAGCGATTTCCTAAGAATCGACGTGGAAAACGAATAAAAAGTTAGTAATGTTCAACATATCTGCGTCAACTTTACTTTTGGGGGTGGCTGTTTTTTTGGTATTGAAAAAAATAATTGATTCTATAGGAAGAAACCGCATAGAAACAGTAGCATGGGAAGCTTATTGTTTGGTAGCATCAAAATTAGGAGAGGCTAGAATCAAAGAGTTTTTGAACAAAAAGCAACAGTTGATTCTAGTCAGGAAAGAGAAAAGTCACATTAGTGCACAGGACGAGTATGCAAGGTGGACAAAACTAAATAGACGGACGGACCAACTTAAACAAGAAGTGGAGCAGCTAGAGAAGGAAATAGGGTTGGAAAGAAAACAAGTTGCTAATTGGGTCGGCTGGGCCTTGACCTTCTGCGTAACATTACCTATGTGGGTATTGAGGTTGGGTTTTGGGAGAAGGACATTGTTTTTTCTTCCCAAAGGGGTGTTCCCCTATGCGATAGAAAGAGTGCTTGCTTTTCCTTTTGGTACATTAGGAGGAATTGGAGTTAGTATATGGATAATGGCGTTGAATTCTGTGCTTTCTTCTATAACATTCGCTTTGATTACGATGTTAGAAAAACCCGTACCTCCACCAGAGGAAAAGTTAGAGGCTGGGAAGAAGGTCAACTAAAAAAAGTAGCATTAAAGATTGAATATTAATTTGCGAATATAGCTAGTGGTTGTCTATATATAATCTCGTAATAGATAGAAATTCTCTTGGAATCTCGTTTTCATGCTAGAACGTAGTTCGTTAGGATGATCGTTATCAAAAACGTAAATCAGTTGTTGAGATTTTCGCACGTCGGAGAGGAATGAGTTATAACTTTTGTACAATAATGTGTAAGCTGAATCCTTCCTGCTAAGACCCTCGAAATCCAGCTTCTCACAGGTAAGGAAAAGCCAAGAATCCACAAGCTTAATCCAGGTCATCATATCCGAAGAATAAGAAAAAACGTCATTATTCCCATGCAAAGCGACAACAGGGGTTCCATCTTTTGGATTTAAATCTATCGACTTGATTGTGCTATTGAAAACTGGTATTATATCTGCTGATTTTTTATTTCCTGTTTGTTTTGAGATATCAAAACTAGGAAGATGAATTACGCTATTCACTATAGGAGCCAACGAAATCCCTTTCGTTACTCCTTTCAACGTTGGTGAATACTCTGATACTTTCCAGGAATATACAGAGCCCTTATTAGTGACACACATAAGGTAATCCTGGTATGATTTAGCAACAACAACGTTGTCACCCAATTCTATACTAGGACACGCATATCTTCCGGTCCATGCCAGAATGAGTTGCACAACCCCATGAAAAGAAATTAATGCGTAGTATATCAATGCTCCCTCCAGTAGGATAGGGACAACATGCTGTATTCGGAAGGGAAAATAGAGCGTGAAATCCCTGTTTTTCTCATTAGAATTGTTGGAAACAAGTACCGCAGAAGGATCATTGAAATCGTTTTTATCGTCTAATTCGTAGCCAGAAGATAAGTCATCCGACTCCCATGAAGAAGCGTTTCGCACCTCCAAAACAGAGACGAACTCTTTCGGTCTGTCTAATTCTATGTCAATTTCCCGAAGGTCGTCCTTACGGCATGACTTTATCACTTTCACAATAACTGCAAAGATGAGGTCCTCGTCTATTGCATCTATGAAGTTTCCACTCAAATTTTCTTGTGAACCTTCCTTATTAGAGCTATTTCCATTCAATATAGAGTTCACCTTGGTATTGAGGACGGCTTGATTATTAAAGAGCATGTCAGGCAAGTCTGAAACTTGAATAAAAGTATTCGGATATCTTCTTTCTAAAATTGATCTCTTAAGTCGACCCTTGCGTCTTTTCAATAACGACGCTGACATTGTTGTAGTGTCTTCTTTTCGAACTTCACTCCCACTAGTAGCCGCATCTATACCCATATCCTCATTGTCATTATCAGCATCGTCTTCAAGAGCTCTATCTTGTTTCCTTTCACCTTCAGAGTTTCTCAGCTTAAATCCCAAAACCGAAGTCTGCAAGCCAGTTCTAGGATAATAATAAAAAGGCAGAGATATTTCAGTGGAGCGAGGAGCTTTCTTGCTGGCCTTAGAAATAGAATTTAAGGGTGCACTCGAGGACTTGGATGTGGATGAAATCAAAAATGGGGAAACCCTTTTTTTACCATCTTTTGTGATAGTGACATTTTGGGTTTGTTTATTTCTTTGTTTCGGTGTTAAATCATTAATTGCTGGAGAAGAAGAGGTAACGTTTTCAGTTTGCTTTTTTGGCGACTGAGCAACTGGTTTCGGTGTGGCGCTAATGTTTGGAACGGACTGTTCTAGTAAATCCGATTTTTCTTCCAAAATAAGTTGTTCCACGCTTTCGGGAAACATGGTGGACTCACGATCCGCACCGTACCTATGTAATTGGGATTCATTGATGTCCACCCCTACGACTTTGCCCAATTCATTTGATTCAAATGTAACGCAGGTTATTGAGCCGTCAAGGGAACTCAAGTATAATGCTTGCCCACTATTGTCCCAGCAAATATCCGTAATCGAACTCAGTACAATGTCTTGTGCTACTAGCAAAGGTGTGCTTTGGGTAGTACTCCAGATGACAAGACTTCTATCCTGGCCAGCGCTAGCAAGTATAGAGGACAAATCAGAATAAGCATTTCCTGTGGCCTTGTTAGTGTCTTCCTCGTTCTCGGTACCGTAAAGTCGCGGAGAGAAAGCACAAACCTCCGTAGGTGCAAAGTGTCCGATCAAGGAGACGTCTGTAGTCCAGTTATCTCTGTTTATTATGGCAATGGATGTGACTGACCCATTTATTGCATTTGGAACTGCTACATTTTGACCATCTGGTGACCAGGACATTCGTCTATAATAAGAAGTAAGCGGCGACTTTTTGAAGGGTTCGACCACTATGTGTTCCATTTGAAACTCGAAGCTATTCGGATTCAGTTCTGTGAGCTTTCTATGATAACGAAAAATACGAACACTTCTATCATCCGACGCAGTAGCGAAAAATTTGTTCGCTGGATCAAAAACAATTCCCTTTACCATACTTTGGTGTATATCGTAACGTTTAATTCTTTCAAATGTTAATCCACTCCAAATAATTATCAGTCTATCTAGCCCTACTGTCACCAAAAGCGACCCATCTGGCGACCAACAAATATCTTGGATATCATTATCATGTGCGACTAGTCTTTTCCTCACTGACCAACGTTCCAAGTCTGCTTCTGTTTCGCCGAATTGAGCTGTAATCACTGCATTCTCATCCTTCTCCCAGATAAGCGCGATTCTATCGTCTGATCCCGTGGCCAAAAATCGTCCATCGGGTGAAAATTTCACGCATGTAACCGCCCCATTATGTCTACTCATCGAGCTGATCGGTCGTCTAAGAGGTCCGTTGGTTGTTTCTATTCCCTTTCTTTGTTCTTCCTTTTTCCATATCTCGTAATCCTTAAAAGAAAGTATTGACTTCGTATCCCATATTTTTACATTCCCATCTAAACCTCCCGATGCTAGTCGAGTACCATCATGATTTATGCTTACTGAATAGCATTCAATTTGACGATTGTCTGCTAAATGTAAAGTTAGTCCCGTCTTCTGCTTTCATTAGACTCCTTTGCTACTTACCTCTATGCCCTAACCAAGGGAGCTTAAGAAAATACATCGCCTTTAGCACTATATTTTTTTAAATAGTGGTTAAAGAGTTAATATACGAATACATAGAACTTCGCGATAAAAAATTAGCTTACAATATTTTTTTATTAAATACGTATTTTATTCAAAATGCACTTCTAACGATGCTAGGAAACGCATTATGAGATTAATAAACACCGCTAAAGACCATATTCTATTTTAACAGCCTTGGCGAATTTTTCAATACCGATTTGCACTTGGTCTAACGGAACAGCAGCATACGTACCACGGAAGAAAAAGGTATTCTTAGTTGCAGGGTTTTCAGGGAGCTTAGGCTGAGGAGGGTTAGTAGTACCCTCAACTTTAAACCAAGAACCAGGAATCATCAAACACCCTTGCTTCAAAGCTTGTTCATACACAGCGGTCTCGACCTTGATAGGATCTTGACCATACTCAGAGGAAAACTTGGGGTGTTTAGTGGCGTCTAATGAGAATGTGAAAAACATACCTGCTGTAGGAGGGATGTAGTGCACAAGATGTTGGGGCATTTTCCTGTTAAGACAGTCGATCGAAACATCTCTTTTGTGGGTGTACTCGATGCGCATGTTCATCAACCACTCCAAATAGCCTTTTTGGCCCCACCTTTGCAATAAGCCATTGACTAAACTTTGAGAGAGACCAGAGGGATTCTGCTGAGAAACCTCTTCCACCCTAATATAACGTTCAAGAAGCGTCTTTTGACCAACAATCCAACCCAATCTCGTACCTGGAGCAATGACTTTAGAGAAAGACTCCAATCTGATAACTCTTCCTTCAACATCGAAAGACAAGAAGGAAGGGATCAATAAATTAATAAACTCTTCCTGGGTCCAGGAACCTTTTCCCGCACGCTGGTTTACGTCAGAGGTGTAAGTATCCATCTGCAAGAAATAGTAAGGCTCATCCTCTACAATAAGAATGTCGTGCTTACAAGCTATGTCATAAATCGCCTTTCTTCGCTCGCTCGACAAGGAAGACCCTGTAGGGTTTTGTCCAGTACAAATAGTGTACAAAAATTTAGGCTTTGCACCAACCCATTGGTCGAGCTGTTTGTTCAAAGCTTCAGGAATAATTCCCTTGTCGTCCATCATCACTGGTATAGTATTCACCCCTAACGCGCTTGCTGCCTCCAATGCTGAACTAAAAGAGTATTCTTCCACCAATATAGCATCGCCAGGGTTCGTGAATGTTCTTAAGGTTGCATCCCAGGACAGGGTGTTACCTATGGTGCAGATTAAGTCCCAATCCTCGTAAGGAACTTTATGGATCATTTCTGTGTGTTCTTTCAAGAAGTCCACCAACTCATGAAATCCTTCCGTGTACCCGTACTGCAATGCTCTTTCAAGTTCCACTGCGTTCGCTTGTGTATTGTCCCCCTTTGCTTTATAGACCTCGACAATATCCTTATTTTTTTCGTTCAAGTTCGCAGCGATACCCTCTTCAAAAGGTGCCTTGGGGACTTCCGCTGTAATTTTGGAAAAAGGGAAGTAACTAGGATGGGGAAGTCCTCCACCCAAGAAAGTCATCCCTGGTTGCTTAAAGTACTTGAAAGCACTTTTCAAAGGTGAATCCTTCCGTCTCTTGGCTTCCTCCGACAAAAATCCCCTCATATCCTTTGCATGACTCTTACCCATTTTCAAAATATATTTAGTTTTCGAAGTTTTCGACTGCTATGAATCATAAATCGTTGAACTAAAATTTTATGCTTCCGTAGTGCACATACCAAAAATGTCGCATTTATTTCTCAGATAAGAAACTCCACCTATAAAGACCACCTTAGTTGTATTAGTAAGAATTTTATTAATACCGTTCGAATAAATACAAATAATTCATCTTATGCTATAGATAAGCCCATTGTCGGAAAATAAAAATTTCATTTTAAAGAAAATACCCTGTAACTCCGTTAGAAAGGACGGCTATCACAGAGAAGTTCTTCTAGCGGAGCTGATTAAAAGCATCCAAAAGTACTGACTCTGAAGGCATGTCATGCTTGTTTTTCTCAAATACATTCCAAAATCTCAATGTCTCATCTCCTGCACCAGTAACGATAGTCTCGCCATCAGGAGATAGAGACAAATAAAGAACCCTGTAGGTATGTCCAGTTAACTGGGCTATTTGCTGCATCGATGGATATTTCCAAACCACTATTTGGTTATGTGAAAATCCATGGGTGGATACTATCTCATTCGAGTTACGCGACCAAATTAAGTTACATACTTGAGAGCCAGCATGAACATTGTTGGTCAAGTTACCAGAGATAGTATTCCAGGTCTTTATAGTCTTATCTGCGGTGCCCCCTCCAGAAGCCAAAACACCACGCTGATGGGGCGACCAGGATATTGCCTTTACAGCAGCAATATGGTCGTTGAACTGATGCAATGGTTTAGTATTAAGGCCATCCCATACAAAAAGTTTATTATCATTACCGCCGCTTGCGAGTTTGTTTTCTTCCACGTTCCAACGAAGGCCGCAAACTTCTTGTTTGTGGGCTTCAAAGCGGTTGACATAGTGATTCTCGATGCGTACATCTCTATTGAGGATCGAGCGGTCGCGCGATCCACTTGATAAAATATGCTCGTTCCAGGCAAGAGAACTTGTCCTCAAGTTGTGACCAGTCATGGTACGAACACATTTAAGTTTGGTGGCATCCCATATTTCTACTAAACCCCTCTGAGTTCCCACAGCAAGATGAGTCCCTGATCCTATCCAACTAATGCTGGTGACTTTGTCCTTGTTGGGCAAATTGCAGAGTCGGTCAACCGCCTGCGTGCTGCCGTCCCAAAGATAAACGCTACTGCCCAAACCTACTGCGAGGATATCCTGCAGGCCCCAATCTAATAAATTAAGGTAAAAGTCGTCCAGAAGTTCTGGTGCATCGAGGACCCGGTACGGGACCTTAGATATGCTGCGGGGCTTCTTTTGTGGTGACAACAATAACTTCTGCGAGTCTTGTCTCACTGGTGAAAGAGAATATAATTCACTCTGCAAATCCCTCGATCTAGGCCTGTTCTTTTTTGGGGATTGGTAAGTAAAGAGATTCGCTCTCTGACGGGGAGTGCTTGTAACGTCGCTCGAGTCTTGATTAGAGCCCAAGCTCATGGAGTTAACTGCCATGGCACTAGCTGCGCTGTGCCTAGGGGGCGTACGCAGCAATGATGATCCAGCACCTTGGTCATCGACCGTACCTGCACTGTCACCATTTCTCGAGGAACTACTGCTGCCAGCTCCTCCTGCTACGTCGGAGCCGACGACGCCAGTACCTGACTGGGTCAGAGACCCCATATTTTTCAGGCTCCCGAGACCTGCTGCCGCCATGGGGACATTATCACCAAATAGTTCGGCCTTGAGAATAGTAGAAAATGTCTGATTAGCCTCCTCTTCCTTGCGGATATCTATCTCATTGTCTATTCTCTCTTCTCTATTCTTCACCTCTGGTAATATATCTTGGCTAGATAAACTGAATGCTGCTTGTAAATCTACTCCAGTTCGATTAGGTATGTATCTGTCACTGAATATTGTGTTGAGGTTTCGTCTACGAGGGGATCTAGTTATTGCTGCTTGTCTCTCCTTCATATTTGGCGGCTCTAATCCCCGTGTACTTCGCCGAGGTGATCTTGGCGTGTCATAATTACTCTGGTCTCCCTGATTGCCTTGCTTGTCTCGTTGTTGCATAGGTTACAATCTCCTACTCTTCTTAGTGAATATCTCTCGTATTAAGAAAAAAACGCCAATTGTATATCTAAACTTTCACTACTTTCTGTCTATGAAATACCCTAATCCTGTTCCTCAGACTTCGCTCTATTTGTGACCTAGTGGCTCGCACACTTTCTCTTTTAGTCACCTTCTTACGTATAACCAATTTGATATGATGATGTTCTCTTCTACTTTCTTTGGGTTCGAATTCCATTGGATCACATGATTGTAATCTGCTGATAATACACCCACTAGCATGTGATGTGTCACGTGATATTTTTCTGTCAATCGTTCTAACCAAGTTATTCTTACAACTACATATGGGACCCTGTTCCAAAACTACTAATTTCTAATTTATTTATTTTTTTTTTTTTATATATATAGATTAGATTTATTAATACTTGTGCGTTCTTGTATATTTGTGTTGCGAGTGCAGTGTAATTGAAAAAAGTCTTTTGCTTAGCTTTGAGAAAATTGCGAAAATTCAGGATTATTCACATCTCAATCATGGTTGCTACAGAGCTCAATCAGGATTTCCTCATACAGCCAATCCTTAATCTCCTGAGGACACAGATACTTTTCTGTTACTTCTTCGTCTCGATTTGATTGATGTCAAGCTGAGTCAATTTGTGTGAAACCACACAAAAGTGATGCTTCCGCAGGGTAATACCGCACACACAGGAGTACTATATTGCGACAACCAAAAAAGGCAGGGTGCCGCCAAACGACCAACACTAACAAAACGAGATGCCACGAGCTTTTATATATATTTCCTAGTAACAATGAATTTGGAAAGAAGTTGACAGGCAAGCTGGCTTTACTAAAAGTGTAGGATTACGACAAAGAAAAAAATTAGTTAAATTCGAAAATGAAAATCTGGTTGGTACTTACATGCTTAAAATGCGCGCTAATTTTCGCAGCTTTTATATCAAGACAGGATCAGGTATTTTGTCCTCGAATAAATCTAAAAGTGGACGACTCTAATATGTACCTCATTAAAGGGCTTCAATTAAATGGTAAGGAGCTCGAGAAGGTTATTATGGACACCGGTTCTTCCGATTTAACAATAACGCAAGATTTGTATCAGGGGAATGCTAATTTCGAGCCAAATTATGTCATGAGATACGGTTCCACAGGGAATACACTTGTCTCGCGGCAGGAAGCCGACATAAAAGGAGATGCCTGGAAGTTATCAAATTTTACCTACTTTCTCACAAATAGTAGTAGTTTGGATGATTTCGCAGGAATATTAGGTGTTGGATATATCGGGAACGAAGTAGCTGGAGCAGGCTACGACAACCTTCCAGCATCTATGGCTAAAAACAAAGGCTTCGCAAATGTGTTTTCTTTGGACGGAAGGAAGAACAAACCTTCTTTAATTTTTGGGGGAGTAGACCCCCAAATCTACGACGGTAATCTTATCAAGACTCCTATAGGCCTAGAAAGGAATTCCACTTCGGTAGAAAAAAAACCTAAAGAATTTATAGTGACAGTCAACTCGATCTCAGTAGATTCGAAAGATGGGCAGAAAACAATTTCTAAACAAAATCTCATCTATCTGCTTGATACCGGTTCCGAGGGTCTTGTTATTCCAAAACCAGTCTATCAGAATTTGTTTGCGACCTTAAATGATAAGAAGAAAACAGTCAACGATACAGCTTATTTTGAAAGTAGCTTTATTGAAACACTAAAACTAAATTTTAGTATTACGGGCTATCATGTTTCTATACCACTTCTGGATTTGAAAGATGAGACGATCCAGCAGGGCTCAGCAAATTATAGCAGCTTGAAAATTATTCCAGTTGACATAGGTGATCAAATTTACGAAGGGTCTTTTCCAAGTGTTCTCTACAAATATGTATACGTTGTTTTCGACATTCAAAATAGCGCTATACTCATGGCTCCGTACAAATCATTCGCACCTTTAGGGGGGACCTTCTGCAAACGCATAACGGGATCAAGCTACAGTGTGTCTACAGAATCAGCTCCAGATTCCAAAAATACCTATTCAGCCTTATATGACCCCTCCAAAGAAACTGATGCTACCAAGGCCAAAGAATAGTACCCCAAAATTCTTTAGCTGGGTCTATTTCGCAACCGCGACTTTCTTCGCACTTCTGCTTAAGTGAAGTAATGTGGAAAAAAGGGTCGTGCATGCAACGGAGAACGCGAGGACTGCATATTAACACAAGCCAATCAATTCATCTATAAAATTAATTATGTCCAAACGAGAGAGCTGAAGGTTGTAGTAGTGAAAGCGGATACTGAAAGCATAGAGCATTGGCAAAGTGGCATTTTAATATAGATCGTGAGCGAAGAAAAATACTAATTTTTTTTTGCATCAACTAAAGTCATAAAGCACATAGGAAAGTCAATTAAACAACATGTTTCGTTTCCTAAGCAGGCCCATCGCACACAGGTCCATCTTGCCCTCCATAACTAAAAGATATTCAGTGTTGGCTCATCATCGAGACACTGAAGAGAACAATTTGAGCATTCCATTTGAGTTTAGCCCAGAAAACCGCAAAAGAGCAGACGAAATAATCGGTCGATACCCACCACAGTACAAGAAGGCGGCCGTGATGCCTCTTTTGGATTTAGGTCAAAGACAGTTTGGATTTACTTCTATAAGTGTGATGAATTATGTGGCGAAGTACTTGGATATGCCTCCCATGAGAGTGTACGAGGTTGCTTCCTTCTATTCTATGTATAACAGACTGCCAGTAGGAAAATACCATGTTCAACTTTGCACCACATCACCGTGCCAATTATGTGGGACTGATAGTATTGTTGAGGCTATTTCCGATTTCTTAAAGATAAAGCCTGGCCAAACCACCTCTGATAGGTTATTTACTTTTCTGGAAGTTGAATGTTTGGGTGCCTGTGTTAATGCCCCTATGGTACAAATTAATGATGCATACTACGAGGACTTGACTCCTGAATCTGTGAAACAGCTCTTGCAATCTTTAAAAGATGGCAAACCAGTTAATCCCGGTCCTCTCTCCAACAGGAAATCTTGTGAGCCTTCTACTGGCCGCAAAGTTTTGCTTAATCCGGAGCCATTCGACATTAGTAAGGTTACTAGGGACTTGTGATAAGTTTAGAGCTCTTTCATCGTATTTAACTATCACTCTACTTAATATATGCTTATATAGTTTTTGGCGAAATTAAAACTTTTATGTGTCCTAGTCTTTACTTTGAATAAATCCATACTTTAGTATGATGAAGTTTCGAAAATGACTTAGTCTACCAGCTTTAGAATTAGCGTTATCGGGACAGCGTAGCTAGCAAAGGTTTTCAAAATTAGAATCATATAGAGCGTCTTTCTGTAGATCAAAGATACCAAATAAGTCCATCTGATTCTTCAAATCAGTAGATCTTCCTAATCCAGTCTAGATATGCGTTGTAAATGAAGAGACACTGCTCGCTTCAAACTAGGATGATCGTGTTCTAAGGCGCAAATTCATGAGAACTACAAGGACAAAAAATCTCTTATCCGTTTACTTCATGGGTATACGAAAATCTTGCCACTTAAATGAGCATACAATCACCCCGGCACCCATACGGTGACATGTACTTAATTAAATCTCAACTCTCACGGTATGCAACCTGGCATCGTCATGCTTTTTTAAGAGAAGTTTGCAATTGCACATTTGAGGTTATCTTATCAAAATATAGAAGAATCCTCGTTCTCCTTAACATCGGCAAAGGTCTTCGGGCCTCTAATACCTCGCCCAAACATACCAAACCTGTAATCTTAAGACCAAAATAAGTTAATAAAACTTCAAGAAGTATTAGCGCAATTAGTAATGAAAGACGCTAGCTTCTACGAAGGGCGTGGTTTTTTTTTGTTCAGACCCACAAAAAGTGCTCAAGTTCAACGTTTCAGAAGATAAACTATTAGATGAGCCACGAAGAACATTCTCTCAAAAGATAAGTATTGACAATAAGGATGAAAACGACAACATCTTTATAAGGGAAAGTTGGATGAAAAGGCTGAAAAGCTTTTAACCTAAAACGTTCTTGCAATGATAAGATGTTATCTTAAATACTAAGATGAACTTCGAGTTGAAGTGTAAGACAGTGCGATTATTATGATCGAAGTCAAAAAGTACAGATAAAAGTTTGAACGGATAAGTAAGGATGATAATGGGAGAAAGGTTGGATGGAAATTCGGTTGGATAAAAATATTTTTTAGGTTATGTATTCTTTCTTTTCTTATTATTCTATTTGCTTCAATATATCCCGGCGTGTAGTGGCTTCTTGTTCTTGAATTTTTGTTATCTTACAGCAATAACTGGATATACGGTTCTATTGTAAAAGGAATTTTATTATGTTCGCTTATGCAATAAAAAAGACATGACTAGTCAGGGCGAGTGTTGAGAGTCATAAACAAGTTGACACATTCTACGTTTAATATTATTAAATAAATGGTGCAGTGCTATAACGATGACATGCAAGTTTCGTTCTAGATAGGGGGGAGATGGTTTAGCCACAAATCTCAACTATGAATATATTATTTACCTGGTCTACTTCAAAATGAATAGCATAAGAAAGGATACTTAAAACAAGAATTATTATGTTAAAATAAAAGGCTAGTATTCTGGAAAAAAGTTCCTTCTAACTGGTTTACGTATATAAATCCATTGCAACCTTTTTTTCTTCTTAGGGTCTATATTTTTCAGCTGCCTGACGTCGATTAAATGAGCAGCATCAAAATACACTACTGAGAAAGTAGTGTCTAAAGACAATAAAATTTCAGCCCATCAGTGTGATTAATTATTCACTCTAAGATTATAGAAGTAAGAAAATGGGGCCAAAAAAGTTATACGGCATCGAAACAGAGTTGGTGATCAATAGGAGCAATGATCAATATAACTCGTCGGTACCCCCTTTGTATCAGTCGGCAACTTTTAAGCAACCATCGTTGACAGATATGGGAGAGTATGACTATACAAGATCTGGAAATCCTACAAGAACACATTTACAAAACCAGCTAGCAAGGATCATGAGGGCAGACTTTGCTTTTGCAGTAACTAGCGGGATGGGATGTTTGGACGTGATTTTGAAATTATTGAAGCCGGGAGATAAGGTTTTAGCCGGAGACGATTTATATGGGGGAACACATAGGTTGCTTACCTACATGAATAACAAAGGCGACTTGCGAGTCGAACATTGGGATACAGCAAACACGGAACTTTTCTTGTCTAAAATTACCCCAGATACGAAGATGATATTTTTGGAGTCGCCTACTAATCCGCTTATAAAAGTATGCGATGTAAAAACAATAGCCGATTATGCTCATAAGATCAACCCAGATCTAGTGGTTGTATTTGACAATACTATGATGTCACCAGTATTGATGACACCTTTAGAACTTGGAGTGGATCTCCAGTATGAGTCAGCCACAAAGTACCTTAACGGTCATCACGATATTATGGCAGGTGTAATTGCTACCAGGGACGAACGCTTAGCCGAAAGAGTTTTTTTCGTGATAAATTCCACTGGATGTGGATTGACTCCCTTTGATTGCTGGCTCTTGTGCAGAGGGTTGAGAACTCTCGCCGTACGCATTGAACGTCAACAGCTGAATTGCTATAAGTTAGCTAACTTCTTACAAAAAATGGGGTTCAGAGTGCGCTATCCTGGTCTTGCAAGCCATCCACAATACGGCCTTCACAATTCTGTGTGCAGAGGCGCCGGTGCAGTCCTCAGTTTTGAGACCGGCTCAGTGGCCGTGTCAGAGAAAATTGTGGAAAATACTGATATCTTCGGCATCGCCGTCTCTTTTGGATGTGTGAATTCTCTCATATCTATGCCATGCAGAATGTCGCATGCCTCTATAGATGAGAAAACTAGAAAAGAAAGGGACTTCCCTGAAGATCTAATTCGTTTGTGTATAGGAATAGAGGATGCAAATGATTTAATAGAAGATTTGGCTGGTGCCATAGCAAGGAGTGGTGTGAAGCTTAAGGCTCTTGATGCATCTTCTATTTCGTTACAGCCAAAGTTTTAGCATTTTGCTATTGGTTTTCATAAGCTAGACGAGCTGATTCCTCTTTATTTTGACTACTATTACTTCGTTTCTCTACACTTTTTTGCTTTTTATTTCTTGCTTCAACTAGAGGTTTCTGTTATTACACTACAATAGGAAGTCACTGAAAAGGAAAGAAAAAGGATCCAAGTGGTGAGGCCTTCATTTCGAACTCTAGTTTTCTCACAAACTGCTCAATCAACATAGCAGTGTGCACTTAATTTATAGAAGGTTTAAAAAAAAAAAAAAAAATTGCACACACTTATATATATATATATATATTAAATCGCGCCATTAAAATAACGCGTTTTCTCTATTGATCAATTTATAATCTAGCAATGACGGAAGGCAAATATGGGGTTACTGAAGGAGCCTTAAAGGGGATCCTATCGAAAAAAGAGAGAAGCGAGTATATTGGTAAACCAATAACGGTTCAAGTAACTAATATAAAAGTTATTGATCAATCAGCAAATGGGGGAGGCGATTCGGCGGTAAAATACCGAGTATTGCTTAATGATGGAGCATATTCGCTTCATGGGCTTATAACAAGCGAGTGTGTACCCTATTGTGAAGCGAATGGGTTCAAAAAGACATCTGTAATTACAGTGAAGGAATACAGCTTGGTTACTACACAGAAGCATATTATGATCATTAATGACTTGGACGTCAAACTACAAACGAGCGAAAAATTTGGACAAGGAACTGTTTCCTGTGATACATACTTTGCCGAACATCCTGAAGAAGATTATTTGGAATTGTCGGTAAAAAGCCAGAAGACAGAGAACGCAGATAGCAAATCTGGGACTCCCGCTCCTGCACAACAGCCACGCAGTGCTCTTCCAAAACGACCAGTAAATGCAATAGAGCAGTTGTCTCCCTACCAAAATCAGTGGGTAATCAAAGCGCGTGTTTCTTATAAGGGAGATTTACGCAAGTGGTCGAATGCGCGGGGAGAAGGAATGATATTTAACGTGAACTTCTTGGATGAATCAGATGAAATAAGAGCAACTGCTTTCAATGAGTTGGCTGAGAAATTCCATCAAGTGTTCCAGGAGGGAAAAGTGTATTATATCAGTAAGGCTAGGATTCAGCAGGCAAAACCTCAATTCTCACACTTGAGTCATCCTTATGAACTTGCCTTAGATAGGGATACAGTCGTAGAGGAGTCATACGATACTTCTGATGTACCAAAAATTCATTTCAATTTTGCAAAACTTTCTCAGATTCAGGACAGTGAGTCTAATTCTGTCGTGGACGTGATTGGGATAATAAAAGAGGTTGGTCCGGTGTTCCAGATTACAGCCAAGTCAACAGGAAAACCTTTCGACAGAAGGAATGTGACCATTGTGGATGATTCCAATGTCGCTATAGTGGTAGGCTTATGGAATAATACAGCTATCGATTTTAGTGTACCCGAAAATTCAGTGGTTGCCTTCAAAGGTTGTAAGATACAGGACTTTGGTGGTCGTTCCCTAACATTGACCCCTTCAGGATCTTTGATGGCAAATCCTGATATACCTCAAGCGTATCATTTAAAAGGATGGTTCGATAATCAAGGGATCAATGAAAATTTCAAATCATTGAAAAACGAAGGCCCTGCTAAGCAGAATTCTATAGCCAATAGAAAGCTAATCTTGCAAGCACAGGAAGAAAACTTAGGTATGAGTGAGAGACCGGATTTTTTCTCCATTAAAGCTACAATTAACTTTTTCAAGACGGAGAATTTTTGTTACCCAGCATGTAACAATACTACCCAGCTCAACTCACAAATGCCAACGACAACCTGTAATAGAAAAGTATTTGAACAAAGTGATGGGTCTTGGAGATGTGAAAAATGTGATCTTAACTTTAGCGAGCCCCACTATCGTTACATCTTAAATTGCTCGGTGATGGATTCTAGTGGTCAAATGTGGATTACTCTATTTGATGAAGAGGCAAAGAAACTTTTCAATTTACCCGCTAGCGAACTATTGAAAATGCGGGAGCAGGGTGCCAACAATGAAAATACTGATTTTCAGAATTTGGTAAGTGACATAACTATGAGGGAGTACAACTTTAGATTAAAAGCCAGACAAGATTCTTATAATGGCATTGTAAGAGTGAGATATCAAGTTATGAATATCAGTGAGGTTAATTTTAATAACGAATGCGAATATTTGTGCAGCGACTTACAGTCGATGTTGAATTAGCACTTGAAATGAGGACTTTCCATTATTCTATTTGACACGAAAGTATGTACAATGTTTAATGCTTGTAAGATATGATTAATAGTTTTCAAATTATTTAAAATCTAAAAGGCCATTTACTTGTAGCCATATTTTTTTCAAGACCTCATTTATTTGTCGTTGTCCTCTAGTGATCATTATCTGATTTACAAATGTATCTATACGCCTCTCATCAAGTATGTGATGACCTAATTGATGAAAAGCATCCGTCAACCAATTTTTTGCCTCAAGTGTGAATTTTGCTACCACGTTCCTGAAAACTGTGTAATAATATTCAAGATGAGATCTTGAAGCCAGGACAAAAGCACGAAGTAGGTTGGTGACAAGAAGGGATCCTAAGCGTGTTCCTGTCAACAAATTCCGTACATATTCATGTTCCTCTTTATTGCCTTTTTTCAATTTAAGAAAAGCTGCCCAAAAATTCAGAACACTTTTGATGATAAAAGTCTCCTTAGCATGCAATCCATCGACTGCAAACATTAAGACATCTTCGAAAGCTGGCAAGAGAATAACCAATCCTGGTCTCTTTTCTATGATAACCGCGAAAAGTTCCACTGAATTACAAATGGCAAAGGGATCTGTCTTAATTAATTTGATGTGTTTGCTAAAAGCATGCTCCAAAATTTGGTTGAATTCTGAAGGATTAAGGCTTACATAGTTGACAATCACAGCGGACTCAATAAGACCATAAATACTTGAAAGTGCATTTAAATTCTCAGCGTCCATTTTTAAAATGACATAGTCAAATAATACATTGACTGAAAATTTAAAAGGTCCATCAAGGGGTTCCCTAATGCCAGATTTCAATATTGCACAACATTTTTCTATGCAAAGGGTATTATTAGAGAGATACTTATAATTAACGGAAAAATCTTGAACTATTTGCAATACCGTTTCTTTAATATGAAGAGGATCTTGACCCCAATATTTCACAATTTCCTCTCGTAAATCTTCTCCGACATCATCAATATCATCCGAGTTTTCAAAGGATTTTCCTATCATTCCAACGCTTGATAATAAAGAAATTAAGTAATCCTCCTCTTCTTCTCCTAAAGTCGCATGCGTTTGCATGATTTCAAGAGAGCGAGAATGTAAAGCAGAAAGCACTCTAGCTAATATATCGCCAATTTTTGAAGGATTCCTAAGTCCTTGTGCTATTGAAATAAAAGCATTGAATAATCGCTGTCTTATTATACTCTCGATTGAATAATTTTTTATGACTTCCAGTAATAAAGCTTCAAAAGTTGGCAAAAAAGGTATCAAGTCATAGCTGCATTCTTGGCAAATTTTCAATATTGTCCTTGATGTTTTAATAGAAAGAACAATAGATCCATTCAGCAAGACAGAAAATAGAAAATCTAGCACCTTACCTAAATAACTCTTTCCGGTATGGTTTTTGAGATAAAAGTGAGACACAGACAAAAAGTCAATAAAGGTGGAACATATTTGATGTTTCATAAGTCCAGCGGCATATGCTTGAGAGAGAATGTCAATAAGCCCAGAAACAAATATACTATTAATATGCGGAATCAACATGTTTAAATGTGTGTCGAAAAAGGTGATATCATCAGTAATTTTGCAAAGTATGTATAAGGAACGTTCAACATCAAGAATACTACCAGTACCCGCACAAAGCTGGTGGATTTCTCGAACAACGCTGGAAGTCACCCTTTCATAAAAGGGCTCCTGTAGCAACGAAAACGCGGCAACGAAGACGTCCGCCACATTTGCTCGATACTGCAAAAATTCTTTGTTAATTGAGCCCCCCAAGTCTTCGGGAACGCGACACTTAGCCCAAAATATAAGGCACACCCTATTGACAATGTTATTTCTACATTCCTCAAATTTCTCCTTCCCAACAGGATCAGATTCGAAAAAAGCATCATAGGTAGTCGAATCATCAACGTACGTAGAAATAAAGTCTTCCCAAAATGTAAGAAATTGCTCACTCACGCACTCTTCTTCAACTGGAATTCCAGGGAAGTCTGTAAGTCTTAGAAGAAGACTGAGCTTATATTGCACCTCTGTGCTAGTGGCATTTTTGGTGATTTTTAGCATACCCTTTGAAACAGAAGCTATTAATAAACTAGCATAAGCATTGATCTCATCCATGCTATCATAAGAAGAGCCATCTTCGGCAAGAAGAGTCATATACTGTTCTCCTATGTTCCCAGGCTCAAATATTAGTTTGTTCAAATAAGCCAAACCGGGTACGTCAAGAATCACCGAATTTGTTTCGAGAATATCTAGAAACGTTTTCATCGCTTTGTCCACAAATGGAATAGTATCTCCATTAACTTGTTCTAATACATGGAATAAATAGGTACTTATTGAATTCGTTTTAGGATATCTCTCCGGTGAATCCCCCTCAGCTATAGCGATGTATACTACCCATGCATTTACACAGTCAAGCGCAACTATATTCAATTCCTCAGAAATCACATCAACACTAGAGAGAAGCTGGAAAACTTCGTCCACAAGCGGATATATTCTACCGCGAAAGACACTATGAATACTAAAAGTCCTCTCCTGTCTCGAAACATCTTCTGCTAAAATGCAACAAAACAAAACATATAATTTTAGCTCATCCTCTCTGAATGTTTTAATATCAGAAGATCCATGCAACTTTTCGAAAAACTGAACAACCGGATTCACATAGAGGTCAAAGTACCTAATAAAGAGTAGCCCCATATTGGATAGCATCTTACGTATTACCATAATAGTATTGTTTAATCCCACATTGAATAGGTCACTTGTGCTCTTTTCTAGTTGCTCAATAAGAATGGTCACTTCTTCTGGCTTCAACTTATCTCGTACCTCATTAATTTTTACAGTATACGTTAAGGCACCAAAAAATTTACAGTTCATCAGGGGATGTTCAACTAACTGGAAAGCCAAATAAAAAGCGTCGTCTGCTTTTTGATAGTCATGTAGAGTGTGCTGCAACTGGTTAATCTCTTGTGCATTCCCACTAGAGTACAATTTCTCTATCAACTGGACATAGTTAGTTTGTAATCTACAAATGTATAAACTCCCCAAGTATACGTACGCAAACACATTGTTGCAACTGTGTTTCTGAGACCATCGAGATTGTTAATGTCTCACAGCGCAACTGCTCTGATCCAGTATTTATGCTTCAATTAAATCACAGCAAAAAAAAAAAAAAAAAAAAAAAAACAAATGATGAGCTTTCTTATAGTTTATTTTGGCGTAGATGTAGGTGATCAATATCTGCTAGCCATCTACAATGCCTACCTCAGATAATGACTGTTAACGTCACTATAAAATTCTATCTAGTGAAAGATAGTTTTAGCCATATCAATGAAGACATCTCTAAATAATGACACAAAAACAATAATGTCGTTTGCTTAGGTGACATAAACGACATGTTCATCTGACTACTTTTTTAGTAGCAAAGACGAGCTGAGGGTGTTAAAGGAATTTAGATTTGTGTCCGCCAAAGAAGATTGAAATAAAATGAAGAGAGTTAATAGAGGATATTGCTCAAACTGTACATGTTCCCCTGGGCTACTTTCAAGGACTAGGAGAAAGAGCGCTTATCTTAACAAACAAGTGAACCTTAAACGAGGAAGTTTAGTGCCTCTCAGTGGTAGAAAGGGATCTATTCAGAGTATTGACATAGCCAGTTTATGTATTCCTGAAGATAAAGAGGTGAACACTTCAAAGAGACTAGAATCTCTTCGAAAGGTGATGACGGAGTACGAGTTAGCAGTTTATGTGATCCCATCGGAAGATCAACATCAATCGGAATATGTCGCACCAAGTGACCAGAGAAGGAGTTTTATTTCAGGGTTTCAAGGAAGTGCTGGTATTGCAGTAGTCTCTAGGGATATCATGTGTATGAATGAACAACCAGAAGGAGCAGCTGCCCTATCTACTGATGCGAGATATTTTAGTCAAGCTACCTCTGAATTAGATTTCAACTGGGTATTACTTAGAAGGGGAGTAAAAAATGAGCCCTCATGGATGGAGTGGGCGGCAATGCAGGCAATTAAACAAGCGAAAGATTCCGGATCTGTTGCTCATATAGGAATAGATCCAAAGTTAATTACTTTTAAGGCATTCCAACACTTTGAATCAGTCATAAGAGAACAGGTGGCTAAATTGCCGAGCGATTCAAAGGTGGAAATAAAATTAGTTCCAATCAGTGATAACTTGGTTGACAGGATTTGGCTGCAGTTTGAAGATAAACCATCCACTGGAACGAATAGTCCTGTTCACTTGTTAGAGTTGCCTTTTCTGGGGCAGGAAGCAAACGAGAAGCTAGACAAAATTAAGAGTGTACTAAACGATAAAGGATGTAGTGGTTTAGTGGTGTCTGCATTAGATGAGATAGCATGGTTACTTAACTTGAGAGGTAATGATATCGAGTGTAATCCAGTATTTTACAGTTATTTCATAGTGACCTCGGAAAGTCTGACATTATATGCTAATAGTGATCGCTTTAGCCCTAGAGTTTTGGAATATTTGCATACAAACCATGTGGGAATAGAACCTTACGATAAATTTTGGTCCGACTTGAAATCAGTTACAGAAAGTTTCCAACAAAACAAGAAGAAAATGTTACTCCCCAAGAACGTATCTTGGGAAATTGTTAGGAATGTCAATGGTGCCTTTGAACAGTCTTCAAATTCGCCTATTGAGGATCTCAAAGCGGTTAAAAATGCCACTGAATTGGAAGGTGCAATTAAAGCCCACAAGAAGGACGGTATAGCTCTCTGTCGGTTCTTTAGCTGGTTAGAAAATGAATTGGCTGTCAAAGATAATTTGATAGATGAGGTGAGTGCTGATGAAAAGTTGACAGATTTACGACTTAAGCAAGATGACTTTGTCGGTCTCTCGTTCCCAACAATCAGTGCAACAGGTTCTAATGCAGCTATAATTCATTATAAACCTATTAAGGAGACTTGTTCCGTCATTGATCCTTCAAAGTTGTATCTTAATGACTCTGGTTCTCAATTTGTAGACGGTACAACTGATATTACTCGTACAGTCCACTTCGGCACCCCTAACTCCGAAGAAATTAAACACTATACTCTTGTTTTGAAGGGACTTGTTGCCTTGTCACGCTTGAAGTTTCCTGAAAATACCTCTGCAACTGGTTTGGATGCAGTAGCAAGACAATTTCTTTGGGCTCATTCTTTAGACTATCCTCATGGTACATCGCATGGGGTTGGTGCCTACTTGAATGTACATGAAGGTCCCATAAGTCTCGGTCCAAAAAGTGAGTGTACCCTTGCTCCTGGTAATATCTTGTCTAATGAACCGGGTTTCTATGTCGATGGTAGCTACGGTATTCGCATTGAAAACGTTATGTACGTGAAAGACAGTGGTTATTCTCGCAGCGGAAAGCCTTTCCTTCTGTTTGAGACAATTACTAGAGTCCCTTTTTGCAAACGCCTTATTGACATAACTCTACTTTCATCTGAGGAAAAAGCCTGGATCAACAATTATCATTCCGCGGTTTGGAAAGATATTTCTCCTTCTTTGGCTACGAAGTCGTCTGAAATTTCTTGGCTCAAGAGAGAAACGAGTCCTTTGTGAATGCGTAACTTAAACTAATTTGTACTGTCATATATACTCATTGGGGTGCTTCTTCGAGTTAAAAAAATGTTCTACTGGTCATTTATATTTAATTAAGCTAGTTGGTTTAGACAACATCGTATATTAATATAATGTGTGTATTTGGTTGTGTTATCAGAAGATGGAAGTCGTGTAAGGAATTAAAGATAACATAGTATCAGCACCTACTTATCTTCCTGCAGCTATCAAAATTAGAGAGTGTATTGGATCTTCTTGCACTTAAAATTCTGAGAGCTGTGCATGCGAAAGGTAGGTAAAATCTTTATTTAATGATATAAAAGCCCTTTCACTGCTCTGAGATGTCTTATTTATGTGGGGTTAAAGATGATGCTTCGCAGAAACTCGAATCTCTCCGAAAGTACATGGCAAACTATGAACTAGCAGTATATATAATTCCTTTTGAAGATCAGCATCAATCGGAATATGTATCACCTAATGAACAACGAGGAAATTTTATTACGGGATTTGCGGCAAATGCTGGTGTAGCTATCGTTTCTAGGGATATTACGAATAGTAGTGAACATCCAGAAGGAACAGCTGCACTATTTACGGATAGTAGCTGTTTGAGTCGTCCAATTGATGAACTAAGCTCAAAATGGATATTTTTAAAGACAGGCCTCAAATATGAACATTCATGGATGGAATGGGCAGCGAAACAAGCAATCAAGCAGGCGCGAGATTCCAGTTCAGTTGCTCGTATAGGGCTAGATCCAAAGCTAATCCCTTTCAATACTGTCCAAATATTCAACTCAGTTATAATGGGGCAGGTAGAGGAATTATCAGATATTTCGGAGGACGAGATAAACTTAGTCCCAATTACTGAAAATTTAGTTGATAAAGTTTGGCTGCAATTTGAAGAGAAACGGTCAACAGAAACAACAAGTCCTGTGCGATTTCTAGAATTGTCTTTTCTGGGACAAAAAACAAGCGAGAAGTTAGATAAAGTTAAGGGTGTAGTAGAGGAAAAAGGATGTGATGGTTTAATGGTGTCTGCGTTGGATGAAATAGCCTGGTTACTTAACTTGAGAGGTTGTGATATTGACTATAGTCCGGTATTCTACAGTTATTTTATAGTCACCCCAGAAGATTTTATATTATATACTAATGGCGATCGCTTTAATCCTGGAGTTACCAAAGAATTGTGGAGAAATCAAGTAGGAGTAAAGCCTTATGAAGAATTTTGGTCCGATTTGAATTCAATCTCGGAGAGCTTTCAGCAGAACAACAAAAAGATGTTACTACCCAAGAAAGTATCTTGGGAAGTTGTACGAAATGTTGAATGTACGTTCGAACAGTCTTCCAATTCCCCTATTGGGGAACTCAAGGCCGTGAAGAATACCACTGAATTGGAAGGCGCAATCAGAGCTCACAGAAAAGACGGTGTAGCTATCTGTTGTTTCCTCAGCTGGTTGGAGAATGAATTGGTTGTGAAAAATAATTTAATAGACGAAATGACTGCCGATGAAAAATTAACTGATTTCCGACGTCAGCAAGACGGATTTACCGGTCTTTCCTTCCCCTCAATTAGTGCTACAGATTCGAATGCAGCCATAGTTCATTACCAGCCCCTAAAGCAGAGTAGCGCTTTGCTTGATGTATCGAAATTGTACCTTAATGACTCTGGTTCACAATTTGTAGATGGTACCACCGACATGACTCGTACTGTTCACTTCGGCACTCCTTATTCCGAAGAAATCAAACACTACACTTTAGTATTGAAGGGTCTTATTGCCCTATCAAGCTTTAAGTTTCCCGAAAACACACCAGGTATTGTGTTGGATGCCGTTGCAAGACAGTTTCTTTGGGCCTGTTCTTTAGATTACCCTCATGCAACTTCTCACGGAGTTGGCTCCTATTTGAGTGTAATTGAAGGTCCTGTAGGTCTTGCACAAGAAAGCGAATACTCACTTGTTCCTGGCAATCTTTTATCCAACGAACCTGGTTTCTACGTAGATGGATCTCACGGTGTCCGCATAGAGAATGTTATGTACGTGAAAAACAGCAATCGTTCGCCATACGGAAAGCCATACTTTGTGTTTGAGACAATTACTAGGGTACCATTTTGCAGACGCCTCATTGATATAACTCTACTTTCTTGTGAGGAGAGAACCTGGATCAACAATTATCACTCGGCGGTTTGGCACGATATTTATCCTTCTTTGGCTAAACCGACCGAAATTTCTTGGCTCAAGAGGGAAACAAGTCCTTTGTGAGTATCTAACTTTGGTCGCATACGTTAGTCATACGAATAAAAGTATACATATATATATAGTCTCTCTCGTATCTATGGAATAAGCCACCTAGTATAACCATCTAGTTAATATCCATCAGCCAATGATATTAAACTTTTTTCTGCTTACGGAAAACTATAGTCGTGTATTAAGTTCAATAAAAGAATAATCGTGTGTGTACCGATAGTTCCGGTCATAAAAGAGCTCACTAGCAAGTTAATTATATAAAGATTAAACTAGAATAAAGAGCTTGTCTTACATATAGAAAGGAGATACTTTTCAAAAGTTTAGATGCAATGAGACAGGCAATAATATCAGAATTAAGATGCTTGAGCAGAGTTAGTGCTCAAAGAATAGTAATAGATGCTAGAAAACTAATGCATACTGCGCCTAAAGAAGGCAACGCTCATGGAAAGAACTATTTCCAAGGAATACCATATGGTAAAAATAGTGCTGTAGAGCGTGATAATGGCTGGAATAGTGATAGTATGGGCTCAAGGTGGGCAAGGCATTCTTTAAATGGAACAGGATCAACTGAAGAAGTGAGGACTCCTTGGAGACGCTCGCGGGCTTTGAGAAACCAAATGATGAAAGGTGATGGGGAAGCCAGACAGCGAGAGGAACACGAAAAGTCCAGTGAGTTTGATAAGGCGCAACAGGCAGCAGAGACGACTCCTAAGAGCTCGGAATCTAAGATTGAAAAACACGAACAGACAACGGCAGATAAAGGACAAGCGGAGTCGAAGGACGCTGAAGCGAAGAAAACCGAAGCAAAGCCAAAAATGAAGCCCAGAAGAGTCCTCAGACCCAGAAAAGCATTGATATCACTCACACCGCAGGCGGTTGATCATTTACGGCAATTATTGGAGTCACCTGACCCAAAAATGATAAGGATCGGTGTCCAGAATAGAGGATGTTCCGGCTTGACTTATCATTTGGAATACGTTGATAAGCCCGGTAAATATGATGAATCTGTTGAACAAGACGGGGTTAAAGTTTTTATAGATTCTAAGGCTTTGTTCTCAGTCGTTGGATCTGAGATGGATTGGCTTGATGATAAGCTTTCGTCGAGGTTCATATTCAAGAATCCTAATTCAAAGGGCACATGTGGATGTGGTGAGTCGTTCATGGTGTGAAGTTAAAGAGGTGGTTTTTCCATGGAATAATATTTATAAGTGAACATTTTAAGTAAAGTCTAAGCTCATAAGCTTATGGATAAGTAGTTTGTTAGTGCTGAGATGATTATTTATTGATACTGCACATATATATAGAAAAAGAAGAACTGACTTAGAATATACATTTGCATAGTCTTTCATATTTGTGTGGGGATTTTGTAATTTCGTCTCTCGGATTTGTCTTTTTTTTTTCTTTTTTTTTTTTTTTTTTTTTTTTTTTTTTTTTTTTTTTTTTTTTTTTTTTTTTTTTTTTTTTTTTTTTTTTTTTTTTTTTTTTTTTTTTTTTTTTTTTTTTTTTTTTTTTTTTTTTTTTTTGTTTTTTGTTCTTGTACATCTGACTGATATGCGCCAACGGTTTTTGTGGTGGTTTTTGTGGTACTATGAAATCAGTCTGCGACCGACATGAAAAATGATTGCAAATTTGTGGTCAATGGTTGATTCTGTGGAGTACGAATATTTAAAGCTGAATATGGCAACCATAGACTGACTTTTTATACTGTTGATATTTCTTACGAATATTTAAAAATGCAGATCGGTATTCTGTTTCTATCGACATTCTTGGCATTAGCGCTTTTAGTGGTAAGCACGGCCCCCATTATAACAAAAAATCCGAAGAACATTGTCGCAATAGCCGATTTTCCTTTTGGTTTTGACAAAAAAGTCAATGGGTATATAGTATTCACCGCGAAGGAAGGCAAAGCAGTTAATGTCCATGTGGACTTAACTGGTCTACCTTCTGAGGGCCCATTCCCTTATCACGTTCATGTAAAACTGGTTCCTGAGGATGGAGACTGCAATAAAGTAGGAGATCACTTGAATCCATATAATGCATCAGAGAATTGTGTCCATAAAGATATGCCTTATACTTGTCAAGTAGGAGACTTATCTGGTAAACATGGAGAAATTACTGGGAGGGAATTTGAAACTAGTTATGACGATCCCTACATATCTTTGAATCCAAATTCTAAATCTTACATTGTGGGGAGGTCTGTGGTTCTCCATTTTGCTAATAATACAAGATTTGCTTGTGCTGATATCGAATTAGCCTCTAAAGTAAGATTGGACAGTTTGAGAGAAGATTATCAAGATTACGGCAACAAGGATTTGGAAGATATTGAAACGAACCTTGATGATGACCATCATCTTAACAAGTACTATAATGAGTATAACTACCCAAAGAAAGAGTCATCAAAATACGAAATTTATGAAAGTACGACGTCTACGATCGCAAAGCCCAGTAATAAACCTTCGACTATTACGTCGAGAACCAAAGGTAAATCCAAAGAAGCAAAACTCAAAAAATTAAAGAACGATACTGCATTGGCTATCAAATTAAATAAAACTGATTTTCTCGGTAAAAAGACCAACAGGACCAGTAAAAATCTG
Source organism: [Candida] glucosophila (assembly GCA_030572315.1). Lineage (NCBI taxonomy): Eukaryota > Fungi > Ascomycota > Pichiomycetes > Serinales > Debaryomycetaceae > [Candida] glucosophila. The sequence goes on along the minus strand of JAJLZR010000047.1, from coordinate 37,481 downwards.
TCAACGACGTCTAGTATTGAAAACGCGGCAGAAAGTCACTTTGCCAGAACAGAAGTCATTGCTACTGCTCTATTCGGGATCCTTGTTGGCTTAATCCTTTAGTTTGGTAACAGCTTCTTATCCACCGACGTCTTTAGTTTCAGGTAATTTGCTACACAAGAAATTCGAAAAAACAAAAAAAAAAAAACTTTAATATATGGCATACCTAAGTAAATTGAACACTTCTTAGTTTAACGTAGTCTTTCTCATATAGTGGGAAGCATGTGCTATGATTTAATTAACTTTTTCCTTCATAAAATCAACTTGAATGCTGGAGCATGTAACCCAGGATTTACATTTAAGTGTGTTCTCATCATTCAATCTTTCGACATTCGAAGTGTGTTGTATTAACATCCGCGGGTAAAGAGCAATAGTATTCCATCTTTTGCATTTGCTTGAATAATCGAATCAAATTGTAGTGCAATTTAAGACAGGTCTTTTGTCCTTTCTCTTCTGTGGTACAGATCAAGCTATCTGTTTTGTCCTTTTCACCATCAATAATATAGATGTTATGGGGTCTTTTATTAACAAATTGAGTTACCCATTCGTCGTTGGTCTCGTCATTCCTGTAGTCGATGTCTTTGATTTTGACTCCCTTTTCCTTGTCTCCAATCATATTTGAAGTATGCTCTATACCCGTTTCTGGTTTTTCCTTTGCCAAATTAAGAGATTGATGTGACCGCTGCTCAACCTGAGTTCCTCTTCTACTTTGACCATCACTTTCCTTACTGCTTAGCCAGCTGAAGACCATTATTATAGAAGTAATAAAAATAGCTAAATAGCTTTTCTTTTTTTCCTCAGTTGCGACATACCTGCACTATGGATCTACTACAGTCTTTGAGCAAGACCACTCCAAGCCAACTACGAAGAAATCATCAAGGAAAGACGGAATTTGAGAACTTTAGAGAAAACTAACACTAAGCTAGGAATATGAAGCCGTTTCTAGACTTCCGAGAGCAACTGTTATTGTGCAATAAATTTTCATGACCCTGCTAAAATACCAGCTAAAGACAGAGTTTATAAGTTTCGTTTAGAAGCATTAGAGTCTCCTCGTAATCTCTAAAGCCAATGTAATTAGCGTCTACCTCTTTAAAAAGACTACCTAAACGTTTTTTTCCCAGTGTATCAGAAATATCATTTAATGCGTCATTTAAGGTGGAAACCCACTGATAGTGCCTGTCATACTTTATTTTGTCGGGTTTTTGTGACTCCATTCTGAGAATGGTGAGGACAACCTGGCTCTCGATCGCAAGGGGCATTTTTGTATCCTCAAAATATAGAGGCGGTGATGGGTCCCTCCGTTCCCATTGTTCGGGATACAAAGTAGAATTAAATACAAATGCTAGGGTATTAATGAGTCTCTCGTATATTTCCTTTTCGCTCAATTTGTCTTGCAAACCCAAAAAACATTCTCTTCTTTTATTAAGGTCCTCTCTAGAAAACCTCAGTCGAAGTAGAGAGCAATAGATTTTAGGGTGGTAGCTTTTTTCACCTATCATGTCTCGGAGCTTATAGAATCTCTTATACAAGCACAAATATTTGCTCCTGTTAGAAGGAATTTGTTCAAGCTCCTTTAGACTCAAAACAGATACTATTGGTCTATTGACGATGAGCGCATTCCCTCTTATGCTAACATTTCTTAGGTTTCCGTGTTTCATTTAAATTAGAAATCTCCTAGCTTGGTGTAATTCCGATGAGCATCGCAGTCGCGGCTCCGTTGGCTGGTATGATTAATGTGATTTCGCACCCTAATAAGCTCTGTTGTAAAACTAGTTAACAGAGGAATAGATCTAGAAAAATCATGAATGACGTTTGTTTCTTGAGATATAATGAAGATTACTTGACCCTAAATTACCAATGTCGCTTCCGCGAGGAGGTTGATAAAAGTAGAAAACAGATAATTGTACCAGAGACTAAATTACAAGTAAGTGACCCTACGCTGCGGGCGAGAACCGATAGTGAACCAATTGGACTCCCTGTTTTAACTCCTAATTGTGCTTTGTGCTAACAGTGAAGATACTAGTTAACCTCTTTGTTAACGGACAGCTTCTAGGAATCGGTAATTACGGAAACTTCGTAGAGGACTTAGGCCAAAATCTTGCTAGTAGCAATTTTTGGCAACATCTAGGAATGGAGTCAAGCTTGTTCCTTGAAGACAAAAGCACCATTCGATTAGATCTTTTTTCAGAAGGTACAGAGATTGTTGATAACGAATTACGGGAAATCAACGGATATTTGCCTGACAGCATTAGCTTTCTCAGAGAGCTCACGCTAGACATCTCTTTTAACACAGAAAGCACTTCTTTAAGTACAGAAAAACTCCGCTACAGCTTTAACTTCTCAATGGTAACGTTATTTTTGAATTTGGAGCAAAGGATGCCCTTTGCTTTTAGTGTCTATGGCAGACGGCTATTTCGCAATAATTATCGCTGGAGTTCAAGAAACATCAATTTAATGATGCAACAGGAAAACAGCGTCCAACTGAATGAGCATAAAGTGTCTCTTTGTAGGGCACATTTGCAGATACTATGTACTCTTGAACTAAAAATGGTGTCTGAGTACAATACACTAAAAATAATGCAAGAGTGTAATGAATCAAAGACAAGATTCAACAGTTGCAAGAAAAGCCGTCTGCGAATAATTGGTGGAGACCCTGGGCCATATAATCCCAATGTCTCTATCAAGTCTGCTGTCTACGATCTTAACTTCTTTTATCAACAAGGTAACAAAGCAGGCCATGACTAGCTATCTAGTGCACGTGATAAGAATCATGTTTTCTCAATTAGTACAAGATGTAAATAAGGTACAAATCGAATAAATGAAACTGCCAGAGGTAAGACCAATTAAGCAAAGAAGTATAGCGAAGACGCAAAACATACAAGATGTCATTCTTTCAAAACTTGAATGTGAACACGCTACGATCGACTAGAGGGTTTCATTTGAAACGCTCGTCCCCTACTTCGAGCCCTAAGTCAAATGCGAAGATGTTCTCTTCGAGACCGAAGAGTATGTCCCCTCAGAGAACGGATAAGGAAGATGTATATGACACAGCAAGCATTAACAGGGGGCAGTCAGTATCATCACATAAGGACATTAGAGATTACGCTGAGCAGACGCTAGGCTCGGATAATGCATTGTTACAAGCGGTTAAACTACCAGAAGAGGAAGATCTTAATGAGTGGTTAGCAGTACACATTGTGGATTTCTACAATCAAATTAACATGCTCTATGGTACTATAACTGAGTTCTGTTCTCCCAAGACTTGTCCCCGCATGATTGCTACTGAAGAGTACGAATATCTTTGGCAAGAGTCTACGCCCAACGCACATGGACAAGGGCTGCCGAAGAAGCCCGTGCCTATGCCAGCTTGTGATTATACAGAGAACTTAATGAATTGGATTCAGGGTTTCTTCGATAATGACAACATATTTCCCTCAAAGATAGGGGCCCCTTTTCCACCACAATTTCACAGTCTTGCCAAGACCATCATGAAGCGTCTATTTCGAGTCTACGCACATATATACTGTCATCATTTCCATGAAATATCTGAACTAGGGTTACAAAGTCATTTAAATACCAGTTTGAAGCATTTCGTATTATTTTGCAATGAGTTTAGTTTATGCTCCTCGAAAGATTATGGTCCTTTAGAAGATTTGGTTGACAGTATACTTAAGAGGTGATTTTTATAATTTTGATGCCATTTTAAAACATGTATACTAGCATAGTTCTAATTCAGCCATTAAACTAAGATGATCTGATGGAAATTGCCCTATGCGCGGCTGTCCTGATGGTTCTTCTCCCATTTCGCTAGGTAAAGGTAGTTTCAATAATCGTAGTAATTTTATTCCTTGATTGCTTGTAACTTCTTCGAGAGTATCTATTTTACTCTGGTCTGAAACCTTGTCCCAATCACTAATGATAAATATGTAATCGAGGAGACCTCTCCATGAATGGGCCCAATTTGAAAATACAGGTTCATTTCTCTCATTGTCTAAACCGGCATTTTCTGGGTGCACTGTCTTGTAACCAAGCGAATATAAAGAAATCATCCGGAAATCTATAGAATTATGCGACACTTCTAATTTTTTGATCATCTGTTCTTGTTTCGGACTAATATCAAATGTGCTTGGCGTAGTTTCCAAGTGTTCTTCCTGATTTTCAGGACTTTTTGTCATCTCGTTTTCTTCCTCGTCTTCCCGAAGTACTTGTTGATTGGAATTCCTGTATCTTGAAAGCCTTTCGAAATACTCAATTGCAGCGCCTAGAATGTAACGGTTTTGGAGATTATAAGTAACCGGCTTTGACACAAGCGAAAGGTAAGGTGGATGATAAGGCTGTGAGTTGAAATCACCGGCAAACAAGGAGTACCATCCTGTTGACTGTGGATTGAGTGCATTCAAACAATGAACAAACTCTTTGTACTTCCGTAACACGATATACGTTTGTCTAGTCCTTTCATAGGTACCAAAGGGATGCCAGAATAAATGACTAGTTCCTATTATCACTCCCTCTTTGCTCAAAGAAGGATATTTCTGTCTAAAGTTTGCCGAAAATTTCAAACTGAGAAAGAAGCCGACGTTCTGAGTATCTGCAACTCTCTCTACCTCATCATCTGCTTCTCTATCAAAAGAAATAGTCCACTGATTAGTCGCAAAAAAAAAATTACCACTAAAAGCAATCACCAATCCATGATTCTTAGCTTCTGACTTTAAGTATTTAGTTTCAAGTCCTACTTTATAGAGAGCATCCTTCCAGAAGGTATCATATTGGTGTGCATCTACCTCTTGCAAGCACAAGATATCCGGTTCATAGTACTTAATTTCGTTTAACAACACCTTAGACCTTGTTGCCCACTTTAATGCACTACCATTAGTAGGGAAAAGCTCTCTTCTTATCAAGCACTGTGCCAAAATGTTGTATGACATCACTTTAACTTTCGCCCGAAAACTATCAGAAGTAACATCCGGTATTAACGCGAGTTCGCGTTTTCTGAATTGTAACAGTATAGGTAATCCTTCTTGGTCTTGGCCATTAGCTACAGCCTCTTGCCTCTTGTTTCGTTTCTCTTCTCTTTGCCTTCTCTTTTCTGCAATGCACTCCGGCGAAACCAGCGATGACCCCTTAGCTTTCTTCGATTTCTTTTTCTGAACTCCGCTTTCTTGACCAACGCTAGAGTGCTGCAGCTTTACTTCCTCATATCCTTCTTCTTGGCCACATTGATCACCACTACTTCCCATAGTATTTGATTTTTTTTTTTTTTTTTCTAAATAGTAGTTAAGCGATTACTGAAAAATAATTGCAATTTAGTGGAAGAAGTGTCAGGAATTCTGATCACGGCAAATGGTTCATCTCCATGATCAAATATTTAGATAAGATGAGCGAAGTGGTACCAGGGAGCCGTAAGGATCACGAAATTGGGTGTGACAAGCTCTTCCTGAGGTTGGATTTGATTCAAGAATCGGTGTTTTCGAAAGTATTTGAGATTGTAAATTTGACAGGCAAGAAAGACGATTTAGTTGAAGACAATGAGTCAATTGAGAACAAGAGATCAGAAATAGTGAAAGAAGCGACACTCATGTTTAAAGAATTCAGCGATATTTTACAAATTTTGGACATAAAAATAACACAGCACAAGGATAAGTCGCTTGGATTGGACTATGAGATCTACAGAGAAAAATTAGACAATATGAATATCAGACTTAGAAAAGCACAATTGCAGTCTTACAATGATCAGAGCTTACTTGCTCACAGACAACGGATTCACAAATACCTAAAAAAAGAAGAAAAAGAAACTGATATAGAAAAGACTAGAGAAAAACTATTTGCTGGGAAATCCATAGACCAAGAGGTAGGGAAAGAACAAACTGGGGGTGAAGAAGTGCTTACGCAAAATAAATCCATCACGCATGCCTTGCGAGCGACGAGAACAATGATGAATACCTCGTTGATGCAATCAGAATTAAATATTGAGTCTCTCGATCAACAAACAAAAGATGTAAGCCGTTTTGATGACATGTTAACAGATTTTCAGAGCCTACTTTTGAAATCAAAACAGATTGTTAAATTTATCGAAAGACAGGATCGCCAAGACAAGAATAGAATTTATTTAAGTATAGGCTTCTTCCTCATATGCTGCGCATGGGTTCTTTGGCGCAGGATTTTCAAATTACCTGTCAAAATACTTATATGGACACTTCTCAAGTTAATTGGCATCGCAGACCTTATCGTACCTTCTTCCAAGCCTTTGAGGGTGTCTCCCAAAAGTACTTACAATGCTATCTCTGCGGCCGGTACATTAGTACACGAAGCAACAACAGTACCAAGTGATTTCTCATCTACAATTAATACAGAACTTACTAAAACGATTGTTGCTGATGAATTATAGATACCTCTTTATTAAAAAAATAAGTCTATTCAATTTAAACTTGCTCGACAGCAATTGTATTTCCGTTCTTTGCGGAACTTTCAAGAGCTGCAGCTATGATGGCTAAATGATGAAAAGCGTTCTCGGGTTTTACCTTGACCAAAGACTTATCCTTTTTAGTCACAGAGCTAATGAAATTTTCAAACTCTTCTTTGAAGGTATCATTGTTCTCGACCTCGAGGTTGGTGTCTGCCGTGGACAGTTGCATCGATTTTCCGATACGATAGCTTATAACTGGCTTAGGTAAATGTGGCGAGAAATCATATACCACTGATCCATTGGTACCGTATATAATGAAACTTGTGGATTTTTCCGTGGCCCCGAAAGCAGATCCATAAGTGAATGTCCCTATAACCCCACTCGTTAATTTCATTATCGAGAAAAGAATGTCATCGGCACCACTTTCTTCACGTACTTGTTTCGTATGGGCAGAAACCGTTTCAACTTGTCCCAAAACATCGGTAAGCAAAGCCAATTGATGAACACCACCGTCACTTAGAAATCCTCCTATATGCTCAGGATTTTTTCTCCACGAAGTATTTAAGTACTTATTGTTCTCGTTCCATGCTCCAGTAGACCTGTACGTAAAAGAAACGATATTCCCAATTTTTGGAAGAATTTCTTCTTCAAGGATTTCTCTCGCTTTCAAAAATGACCAGTTCTCTAAAACGGTAATTGGTAAGTCTGTTTCCCTAGAGATTTTGACAATTTCTCTCGCTTGTTCCAAATTTGCTGCTATTGGTTTTTCCAAGCATATAGGTTTACCGTATTTCACAGCTGTTTTCACAGCGTTCAAGTTAAATTGAACTGGCAATAAAACATCAACAAAGTCCAATTCGTCACTTTGAATAATCTCCTCAAGCAGGTCGTAGACCTTGATGTTCTTATTGCCTGTCTTTTTCGCAAATTCCTCCGCCTTAGATTTAGTCCTATTGTAGCAACCAGCAGGGTTCAAGTCAGGAATTTTTTTCAAAGTGGGCAAATGCCTATCTGTAGCAAAAATCCCTGTACCTACAATACCAACATTCACAGTCATTTTAAAGTATTAAGTATAAGTGTACTTATAAATGTAACTAGAAATTTAACTTGTTCAATGGAAAAGTTAAGTCCGGAGATAAAAAATGTCTCCTAAATGATTCCTACGACATAGTGTGAGCTCTTGCGACATTATTCGAACTAGTCGATATCGAACAATAATCTAAAATTAAGAATAAGGACATTTTACTCTTGAACCCTTGAAGTACAATACTATGGAAGTTAAGCCTGTAAAGCTTGTGGATGAGGGCGTCGCTAACGAAAAACAACATGATTCACCGAATAAAGAGGCTGAGAATTCAGCAAGTGCTGATTCCACCGGGCCCTCAAACCACACAGAAGAGAGTGGACTTAATGAACTGAAAAATGAAAATACAAATGATTTACATGTAACCAATACTGAGTCTTACGATACCGCTACATCTTCGACAGACGCAAACAAAGAAGAAAAGGAGCCCTATACCGAAAACTCTAATAGTAGGCAAGTAAATGAAGACGAGGAGACGGGGAATGAAAGTGATAGCTATGACCCAGAGAAGATTTATTCTGATTCCTTAGTAGGTCATGCAGAGCGAGAATTAGAGAAATATCCACAAGAGCACTCTCTAAATAATGAAGGAATTCCTGGAGCTTCAGGAAATTTCCATACCGCTGAGGCGGGTCATGATTCTGAAGAAAAGGATAAGAATTCTGAGAACTCTGATAGCTCGTCATACGAACCTAGCGATAGGCCAAATTATACTATCCCTGAATTTGGGGTAGAGGAGGGGACAGATTATAATCCGACATTGCCTTTGGCGGATCAAGCTTCTGCGGAAACAGCGACCTCGTCAAAGCAGGTTAGTGAGTCTCCTTCGGTTAGTAAGCCCCAAGTTAATGTACCGAGGAAGCCACCTGCTGGGTTGCCACCAAAACCACCAGTAAGCGCAAACGGAAGGCCGTTCGTAAATATCCCATCTAATCACTCTGTAGACAAATTGAAAAATAGCTACGAGGCTATATTACAGAGTGACATTATGAAAGATCCGAATTTCTTATCTCTTTCACAAACTGACCAGATGAAGAGAATTGTTGAGGAATTGGCGAAAAGAAATATGAGCCCGGTTCTGAGTAATTCTAACTCGGTTTCAGAAAGTAAACAGATTAATTATGACCAGGTCTTCTCTTATAATAAGCCTTTTAAAAATCTCAAAAATCCTATTCCTTTAATCCCTGTCAATGAATATTGCCGAAGACCAAATATTACTGCTCCGATGACCCCTGAGGAAGAAAAGGACTATAGTGATTTTATTAAAAAGGAGTCAGAGTACATGGCTTTGGAAAGCTGGGATGAGTTTCCTGATAACCTGAGACTTTTTATTGGAAACTTACCTGCAAACACTATCTCTAAACAAGACTTGTTTAGAATTTTCAGCCAATATGGAGAAGTAATCCAAATTGCAATCAAAGCTGGTTATGGATTTGCTCAGTTTCGCACGGCTGAGGCATGTTTTGATTGTATAAAAGGTGAAAGCAATGTTCCCTTACATAACAAAATTATGAGGCTAGATGCATCTCGTCCGCAAAAGTCTCGCAAGCAGGGAAAGCATGAAATTAACTCTAGCTCTAGAGGAAGGGAGAGGACTGCAGGAGAACCTGTTCAGAAGCATGGGAGAGGCGATGTTGACTATCCAAATGACACAAAGAGGCCTAGGAGCTTCCCAGATTGTGCTATGTATATTACTGGAAAATCTTCTGTGTTTTTTACTAGGAAAGTAAAGAAAATTTTTTCATCTTCTCAGATTGCAATTCTGGTAGAAGACGTCACTCACAAAGATTTATCGGAGGCAATAAGCGAAGCTGCTTATTCTGGTGTAGCCGGTGCTTGCATTGTCAAAGAGTCTAAGGTGGACCTTCATATTTTTGAGAACACATCGGATGGCGGTATCAGATTTGACGAATATACTGATATTGAACCCGAAGTTGCAGCGGACATATTGAGTAAAGCGAAGACTAGTAAATATGGAGCTTTATCTTCCCCACCCCCTTACACAATGCAAGGGCCACTGCAAGCTATGAGAAGTGATCTATACAATACTAATTACAGCGATAATGCTAACAATGCTGGAAGAAATATTCGTAATGCTAAGTTCGATAGAGGCAATAGAGCAAGAGGCAGTAGACTAACAAATACTGCTAGCCTTGGTACTAAGTGGAGTAATATGTATAATGAAAGTCCTAGAAATGCTCCTCCTGTTCCTTACGGTCAATCTCATCCGCCTAATTATGGGCCTGCACAGTTGCCTATGTATGGCCAACTGCAACCTCTGACGTATGGTGCCCCAAGTAATCCTGTTTCTGTGTCTCCGCCAGCTCCAGCTCCACAAAGTGCACAGCAAAACCTAATTGGAATGATACAGAGCATGGATCCAGCTTCTATGCAAAATCTAATTACCTTGTTACAGCAACAGAAAAACCAACAACAGTTTCAACCACAGAATATACAAATGCAACAAACCAATCAGCCCCCCTTTGGATTTCCCCAACAAATGAACTATGATCAAGCTCCAATCCCACCGCACGGCAGCAGTACGGCGCCGTCTGCGCAAGTAAATGATTTACTTTCCCAACTACAATCCTCTCAACCTATTCAAAGTAACATCACTGATTTTCACCAATCTAATCAACAGTCGGAGACTTCTACTCAAGATTTGATGGAAACCTTGGCAAGATTAAGCAGAAAATGAAACTCCACAGATCAAATCAATTTAGATGATTATCATGAGCATTCTAATTAACTATATACTCTTACTACCAATTATCGAGAAGAAAAAAAAAATATTGCTTGCGATCCGTTTTTCTCAGTCAACAGTGTCCGCGGTATTATGGGTCTGTTCCGCCGTATCATCCGCAGGACTGTGGTCATTCTTGCTCTTATTTTCTTTTCTATATTCATCTTGTAACTCTTTGAACTCGTTCTCATTTTCAAGATAACCATTAATGCTGATGATTCCACATTCTTGGAAGATTGCTAAGACTTCCTCTGCTTCTGGAACCTTCATTTTCCCGAGTACCTCATTTATTTGATCGAGTGATTTGCTGTTAATCGCTTGTTGCATTTCGGGTGATAGCTTAGTTGAAAAGATCGTATATTCAGCTGTTCCCTGTTCTGGAATATTCACCTGTAACTCTGTATTTTCATCAAGTTCTTTGAGCTGTATCTGTGCTTCTTCTTCCTCTGAGCCTTCATTCTTTGTAGCTTGCTCTTGTTTGATCACTTCGCAGCGCCCCTTAATATGGTTGAAAGTATTTTCGACGTCTTGCTCAAACGCCATTCGAGCAGGCGAACTGGAGTCACTGATTTTAGTGAAGAATAACTTGATTGCTCTGATAGTTTGGTCTTTGTTGGGTTTAGGCCCAACTAGTTGTGCCACATATTGTAAAAGTAGCGACTGGTGAATAACTTTTTTGGTAAGATCCAGCCTTCCCTGAAGCTGATGATCAAATGCGGTCATAATCAACGCATCTTTTTGCTGTTCAGTACAGATTTTGGTATTTCTTATCATGTACTCGGCACTTCCAGACAAATCGGATATTGGTATCTCACCAAATTTAGCAGTCTCGGGAAGCACGGTAAGCTCATCTAAAATATCTCTCTCTCCTTGTGTTTTATTTTCTTGTGCACCGGGGCTATTTATAACCTCCATTGTTGATTCCTTTTCTTTTGGTGGTGCAGTAGCATTTGACTTCAGAGCACTTTCTTCCTTGTCTCTGTTCATAAATGACCTGTCAAAACCTGTATGCACATCTTCGCTACTAATTAATGAAGACTTCTCTTGCAACAACACGTCTAATTTGCCTGTTTGTTTCGATAAGATGTCATCAATTTTGTTCCTATGTTCTTTTATGTGTTCTACAAAATTTTCAGAAGGCAGGACCAATTCGGGATGATCTTCTTTCGCCTGTGTCACTAAATCTTCTATCATCTCATTGTATGGAACCATATTGTCAAATTCTTCTTTATCAAAGTGAAGATCTTGAAGTCCTTTACGAAGGGAGTTCCCTTTCGCGAGCTTCAAGGCTTCATAATCAAACTTCTCCTTTTTGTCAAATTGTTCATTTAGTTTTTTGCCCACAACTCCTTCATCAAGCCATTCCTCGTTAGCCAAGTTCTTCATAAGATAGTCCACCCGTTCATTGAGCTTTGCATACATGGTTAGTTGAACCAAAATCGACTTGATTTCAAGGTTACGTTGCTGTCTCTTCTCATGAATATCCCTTTGTTTCCACCTTATAAATGATCTTTTGTCAACATTAGGATGTACTTCGACATCTGAGTCATCTGATAACTCGATCTTGTCCCACTTAGAGTAATCAATGGGCATTTTTGCTGTAATTTCTAGTGAAGTACCCTCTTTTGTGGTAGTCTATAAACTCCCTTAATCGGGTTTCCTTGATCTTCGAGAACGTTCCTGTATATTAGTCAAAAATCTTTTGTTCTATTTAATTGAAGAATTTCTCAGAGCATAGATAGCTATCCTCCAGAGGAAAGCAAAAAGAACATCTATTTCGAAGTATAGTGCTATTAAATTAAAGTTGAGTCTATACAAAAGGTAAAAATGTAATGCAGTTACTAATTACTCTCAAAAAAGTGTTTGGTGTGGATATCTCTGGATATCTGGCAACTGCAATGACGACAGAATATATCAAAAAAAAAAGTTTCTGATGCAAATATAAGGTCCTGCTGCGAACAGGGTGGGAGTTTCGTATAATTCTAAAGAAAAACAGCAGGCACTTCAGTATGTGTACGTAGTAGATCAGTATGTATGCGCCAATTAAGGGAAGGATAAAAATTTCATACTTCATTAACGAGACTTAGACAAGTTTCGAGAGAATCTTCCATATCGCCCTTATGCATGCGGATTACATCCTTTAGGACAGGCTTATCAAGGTTGGGAAATAATTCTCTCAAAGCTTTGTAAGTTTCTTTCACGCGGGACTCAGCTTGGGATTCTCCGCCAGAGGGTAAAGACAGCGCTCTACTACCGCGAGCTTCCCTTTCCGAAAGGTTTTGGGATTCTTTACGCTTATTCAGAAGGCCCTCTTCAGTTGGAGAAGGTGAAAGCAATTTGCTAATAGATCTCGTAAGCATACCAGCGTTGGAAAGCAAGTTTCTGCTGGAAGACGACTCCTCAATGTTACTGGATCCTTCTTTTCTTCTCTCGGGAGATGCATTGCTGAAATCGTTATGAGATGATTCAGATGTTTTCAATTGCATTTCCTCCAACGTGACCTGGGCATCCCACGCTTCCATATGCGCTTGGTATTCCCTCTCATCTACGGTGAGATTTGACTTATTCAATTTTTTTATGAAATCAATTGCTGCTTCTAAGGAAGACAAATAATAGCTCGTCTCACCATGTCCAATCCATCCTTCTCTTCTATATCTTTGAATGTAGCGGATATTGGAAATCAAGTTTTTAACTTTTGCCTTTATTATAATCAATATAAGCAAAGGAACAAAAGAATCTGCATTTGTTTCTTGTTGATTGACCCTTAAGAACCCAAGTATCACCTTACTAAAATTCAATATACATACCGTCTTGTCTCTTGGGGCTCTATAGTTATTTATTTTGCTCAACTCACCCACAGCAAGATCAAAAAAGAATCTATTCTTCTCTGAGTTCGCTTGCTCGCCGCTCAATTTTTCTAAATCAATATCTAGGTGAACACCGTTGACCCAGTTAAATTTCTCTATTTGCTTGGAAAATGATTCGTCTTCTAAGACATCATTCTTTACCAGTTCTTGAATATATCCCGCTTCCGAGTGCTGTGCAATTTCTGGGGAAAAACAAAAAGAATATAATCGATTCATTAAAAGTTTTTCCAAACCTTCCTGAGAATTTTCAAAGTCGCTATCTTCCATAGAAGCAAAAGGTTCATACGATAAAAATTTGTTATCCATGAATTCCTTGAAATCTCTTAATATGTTTATTTTCTGTTCAACAGAAAAAGTATAACCTTGTTTGCTAAAGGACATTAAGAATGACCTTATATATCGTACAAGCGGATCAGCACTTTTACGCTTTAAATTGTTAAGAAAAGCTTGGAAATCAAATGGTTTGTGACCTTGTTCACTGTACTTTTTTTCCTTTGTATCAATTGAAGGAGTCTGGACACTGTTAAAGCTTTTATTGCATTCATCATCGGCATTAGCAGCCTTGTTTTGGTCGGTCTCGGGTTCATTTATCCGTTCCTGGACATCCTTGTTTTCCTTCTCTTCCGACTCCCACTGTGAATGATCCCACCTCCCTCTCTCTTTAGCATCTTCATCAGCACTTTTATTCCATATGTCAAACCGTTGGTCTATATTTTGCTTTTTATACTCATCCTTATCTGGATTCTCTTTTGGCGACTCTATCGACACAAGAGGTTGTTCTTCACCACAAGTAGCTTTCCTGATTTGTTCATCTCTATTATTTACTTTTTCTACATTAGCGTCTTGTCCCTTTGATGTCGCGGCAGAATCCTGGACTCGATTCTCACTTTGAGTAGATTGTTTGTACCCTTCTCGCCGACTAGCTAAACCTTCTGTGACACTATCTAAGATTGCCGTAATATTATTTGATTCCTTTGGGGAGTCGACGGAAACATGACGATGCTCCTCCTTTTTTGCTGCCATTCCGCGAACCTCTTGTCTTTTTTTTGGACTTTCTTTGACATCTTCTTCTGCATTACTTACGATTTGACTACTTGTTTGAGAGGGTTCGCTATGAAAGAGTTCATTATTCTGATTGCAAATCGTCCTTTCCTTTATCCTCTCATTTATTTCGTTATTGTTTTTGACAAGATTTTCTTTTTCTCTATCGCTATTGTCAATTGCTTCGGTGGAACTTCCATGATGCAAGTCATATTTATCAAAGATGTCCATGAGTTCCGAACGTACAACCCCTTTGGAGTCACTCCATTTGGGGTCTTTCTCCCCCATTGTTTCAAGATTATCAAGGTTCTCGCTTGTCTTTTCACCGCCCTTGGCTCGCGTTATTCCACATTCTGTTTGACTGACAGATTTTAACGAGGAATACGAACCCTGTTCGTATCTTTCGGATGAATTTTGTATACTGCTTGTCTCATTTGTCTTGCTTTTAGTATTTGATTTTGGAGGCGACGACATTGTGCTCGCACTCGTTGTCGAAATAGTTGGCGTTGCTTTTGCAACATTGAATGAAAGATGAGCATTCGATGACATCTGACTCTCCAACTACTTGTCACCCTTATTATTGGTCTAAAGGAAGCCATCTGCTTTGCCTGTGTTACTCCAAATTGTTCACGTGATCGAAGACGTCGTTTTTGTGTAATTTTTGTTTCCGACGGTTTTGTCACATTTTAACGACATTTTCCTCGAGACATCTTCCTATTCATTATAAGTTCACCTTCTGCTTGGCGCAATTAAAATATGTCTCCTAATAGTCTAAGTATAATTAATGAAATACGTAGTAGTATGTTTGTATAATTTATGAGCTTATAAGAGGTTGCTTTATCCTGAATTAGTTTGGGTTGGTCTGTCCCTTTTATTTTGCCTTTTTTTTTTTTCTTTTTCGCAGTCAAGTAGTTTAAGAACAAAAGACGACTTGGACCTTGTAACTACCGGTCACACTCTTGCAACAAGCTCCTATCTAAAAAGCTATTTAAAAAGGAGAATTGTTTTTTCCTATTTCTAACGAAAGATCTGTCACCAAGACTTTGTCTTGGAGTTTCACGTTTAATTTTGCTTCACGTTTAATATGAAAATTGTCCTACGTTGTACCTCTTTTAATTATTTCTATGATTTCCTCAACCAGTGGATTTTGAGAAAATACTACGACGTGTACCCACTATAGTTTGGCTACGCTTCATATCATCATTCCGTATAGTCTCTATCAAACAAATTTTTTTTTTTCTTTTTTTTTTTTTTGACTTAACTAAATTACTGAGAGAGCATTTTGGCATCAGAAAAATTTGCAGCATCGGAACTTTAATTTCCATTCTACCTTTAAAACACGCACAACGGAATTTCAGTTGTTCCTTGATTGGGAACTTAATTTCCTTGCTTATAGGAAAAGGAAAAAGAGGGAGGACTTCATGATTTGGTATACACTTTATGAGCTAAAAATAATAACACAGAGACCACTCTTAGATATAAAGGATGATAAATAAAATCTTTTTTTTTAAATACAGCCTCTAAGGGTGACTTAGAACTAAATTTTGTAGATGGAAAGCTTTTACCTACGATATGTTTCATTTGATGGTGTAAAAAAGAAAAATTGAAAATGCTACTACTGTCTGCGAAAATTTTAAAAAAGAATAAAACCTTTTTTGAACCCTTTCGTCTAAACAGAGAGTGACTTCGTTCATGAAGAAAATCAATTCTTATAGCTTAATAAATAAAATTGATAAAATAACTGTGTTATAACTCATCTTGTTAAACTCCTCTAAGTAATACTTGGATGATTGCCTAGCGTTGAAAAGGCTTCTTATACACCTATGTAAACAAAATTAAATAAAATAAAGGGTGTTAAAAGCTAAGCGGCTTAACTATAAAGATCGTATAAAGTGCCAGATGAACACATATTCAAAGTAAACTGTTTCTAAAGAAACAAACATCACGAGGAAATAAAGAAAAGCAATATCGAAACTTTATTGATTTTATTGATAAGCCCGACTATTGCCACATTGTACAGGAAATGCTCAGTAGAGGTATCTGCTGCTATCAAACAATATATCAATTTTTCGAAAGATTTGCTCCGGCAGTCACAGTTCAAAATGCAGAGGCGATAAGGTACTTTCTTGAAGAGTTAGGCTTTGTCGATTGAGATATCAAGCCGGGGTTGTAGGAATCCAATTGAAACTTTTCCATCTATAGATTTTCCTTAGAATCATATAGTCCTATGACAAAGCTGGATGACCGGGAACTTATGCGAGGTGTAGAGGGACAGCGGAAGGCGATTTGACACAGTCGAACTCGCTGAATTAGGGCTTAAGTGGGATTGGAAGTACAAGTCAAGTGTGCCTTGTGGTACGGTTGGGTTTACCGGAGCGGAAATTCTAACGGATGAGAGATTTATAAAGAGATGGACATGCAGGCCCTCTGTATGTCTTGTATACATAACTGCGTGGGTTTCCACCCTTTTTAGAATGAGGAATTTTAGGTTTTCGCCGAGAAGGTTGCCAAAGATCAATATACTCTTTCGGAACCTTGGTTCAATTGAAGTTCCTAAGACACAAAATTGAGCGAGTAGTCCCGTTGAATTTTGACAATAAAAGGTACAAAGCCAAGGAGTAATTGAATAATATTTGGTATCGAGTTTTGTTGCTTAGACAAGAGAGTAGACAATTGGACATCCTAGTAGCCTTCTTATACCACCAATATTGACTTTAATCGGTTTATCTCGAACCCTCCGATATACTCTCCTGCCTCTGTGACCTTGCATGAGACCCAAGGGCTTGCTCTATCTCTGATACATAGAATAGAATAAAATACTGTAAGAGAAAATGTTGGTAGTATTTGATTGAAGAGTTGAAGAGAAAGAAGACGAAATGAAATATGCCCAAAAAAAAATAGCTAATATTGGAATTCCTTTGCAATATGCGATTGACAAAAACACACAGAACCTAGATACAGAGTAGTGAAGAGATGTGTTTCAAGATAATAACATTCGTAGAATAGCTATGTAATGCCTACATTAGGCAGTTAACTGGATCACATTTTAGCTTTTTCATAGGCAACCCGGTTAGAGAGAACACTGTCTCTGAATTCGTTTACGCCCAATGAACTAGTATGACCCCATGGCTTCATTCTATTCTCGAAATCGATGACTTCTGCGAAACAGCCTAACCACCCCTCTCTTGGATACTCTTTGTTAATCGCATCTAATGTATCAGGATGTAATAAATTACTGTTCTGGCCAACATTATCCAAAATTGTCGACACTTGTATAATGAACCCAAGGTGCGTTATATTACCAGTGGTTCCCAAATCCTGATGTCTAATAATTGCCTCGCTAACAGCTTCAGCATAATCTTTGTCCCCTGTCTTTTCCTTCACAAGGTCTCTGGCAATAATTCCCCCATAAAATTCGAAAGACATTTTAGTACTTTCTAGATTACGTGGAGTTGCACCGATATCATGCAATAAAGAAGTAGTAAAAATAACTTCCGGGTCAAGCTCCCATTGCGGGAATTGGTCTTTTATGATAGCCAAGCTATATTGATATACTCTGAGTGAATGATAAAGAACCTTGGCCGGCAATTCTTTCGTTGCGAATCTCAATATCGTCTTGGCCGTCTGGGAACCTGGGAGTTCTTCTAAATTGTGACTCTTTGGAGAAGCAGGATTTTTCAAGACTTTTGAAATGTCTCTCGAAATGCTATTGTAACCGTACTTCGACATATAGCTAGCGTTAACCTTGTTTCTTGATCAAAATTTATTCATTATGTGGACATTAATGTTGCTCGGTAGTTCACTTGCATATGATAAAACACGACCCACTAAAAAGCCTACTGGTATTGCGTTACAGGGAGCCTCACTATTGTTCAACTTATACCCGATGGTTTGGTTGTGATATCTGCTTGGAATAGATCGTTAAAGAAGAAGCATACGAAATATACATAAAACTGTAAAATGTAGGAATATAAACAAATTTGTCTATTTCGAAAAGTTTGGATCTATGGGAAAGATAACTTTATATTTTTCTGCATCTGAGAAGCCAGAAGTGGAGTTTTGACATCTTAAAGGAAAAAAAATACTTGGTTTCTAATTTTTTCAACAGCATTAAATTCGAAATTCGACTCGGGTGTACTACCTTTAGCGAGAACGTCATGTCTATTAAGCGGAGACGCTTAAGTGTAGTTTTAACGAATAAACCTAATCCAAAGACATCACTTGTTTTCGAAGATGCAGTTGAAACTTCGGTTGGATACAGATTCCTATACTCAACAACCAGATGTAGTTTCTCTTCCCAAAATATAGCGTATGAGGATTAGTGTATGTATTTGAATATTGTCAGTCGAGCATGAGCACAAACCGAATTGTCTCGGACAGTGTCAACTCTTATCGTTTTCACTCACTGGGGCAACTCTTTAGTTAGTTCCAAAAACTACGGTGGACCGAATGTGTCAATTCAACGTTACAGCTGTGGACAAACTATTGAACGAACTCTCCTAATCTGATAAGAAGTTTACTTTAAAGCCAATGAAAATAGATGGTTGTGTAGGCAGCTAAATTTCTGCGATTAAGGATACTGAATAATTGGCAAAAAAAGTATTTCGTTGGTCGTCGGCCTTAATATCTGATCAATGCCTTCAAGAAATGTAATTTTATTCAAATTTTACACGGAAGGACCTAATACTACTAATAGTAACCTTCTAATTAATGTTACCAAAATTTTTGATGTGGACAAAAAAAATGCATCTAGTTCAACACAATTATTCCAAGCGCTTTTTGATGGTGTAAATACTCATGGTCATACTAAGTTTAACTTGAATGTACTTTCAGGTAATATGAAACTAGAAAGTATTATGACTTCTAATATAGAGAAGGTCTAAACTTAACCTTTAAAGTTAGGAGAGAATAAGGGTTTGGTCACGGTTTAAGTTCTTCTAACGATTTTAGCTGTGGGCCCATTATCCGAAAAGTGTTACTCGGACGGTAATTTCCCTTTCAGAGTTCTTAATAAAACTAAGGAAGAAACATCTTCCAAAAAGCGAAAAAAGAAATGGGTGAAGGAGGACTTCCAAAATAATCCAGAATCAAAACTTTTTTCCTTGACTGTGCGGGTATTTATATAGTTTTTGATGAATTACTTATATTCCCGAAAATATCATCCTCTTACCCACCGAAGGTAATGACTCAATTCTTATGCATCCCTAAACACACAAGAGCTCCAATTCTGTAAATTGTAGAAGAAAAAAGCAGTTTCATGCTTGCACTTATCGAGGTATTCCTCGATGAAAGTGTTGCAGGCTTTCTATTAATTCGATATTTTATGCATCATGTATGCAGTACACCGTAAGGGACCTTATCAATGTTCCACACAGGACAAATAATACCTATTCATGCGTCCTATATCGATATATATACTCTACCTCTGTCTACAAGAGTCAACGAAAGCCATAAAAATTAGGAAAGCCATAAAAATTAGCAAATAGTCAAGTCTTGAAGTTTTCTCAAATTGTCACTAAACGTACACAGAGGACATAAGTTTATGTTTCATTTACACTGCCCAATAAAGAAGCTTTACTTGTCTTAAAGCTAATGATCTTGGAAAAGGACTTGAAATCTGAGTCTGACTCTCGAATATTGACTTTAATTAAAATGCACCTGCAAATGATGAATGTCCAGCAATGCCTTTCTTAAATTTCTACATTTCTCAGACTTCTACATACCGGTTATGCAGTTATACATAAAATAAATCGCACGTTGCAGGAACTGACTAAGCAACGCTACAGTCTATATCTATTTTATCTTTGAAGATAAACCATCAGTTTCGGTCGGATATTAATGTCCGCATCTAGTTGAGGAGCAGCTCAAATATCGTTGAACGAAGCGACCACTGCCTATCAAGTAAGAAATTCTAGCTTTAACATAGTCGGGCCTCAAATGACAGAGGAACACTTATATAATAATATCAATTCGGAAGAATACATGGAAAAGGCGAAGACATTGTTACCTTTTGGTGCGCTGTTTGCAGCAATGATTATCGTAGGAGCTAAAGGGGTATACGTGTACACCAGTGAAGGGAAGAAAATATTGGACTTTACCTCGGGCCAGATGTCATGTTTGATAGGACATGGAAATCTTGAAGTCGCGGAAGTGATATCTAGGTTTGCCTACAACTTAGACCATTTGTTTAGTGGAATGCTTTCACCACCAGTCATAGATTTGGCATATATGCTTAAGAGTGTTCTACCAGAAGGCCTAGATAGATCGCAATTCTTGAGCACAGGGGGAGAGGCCAATGAGGCCGCAATTAAATTGGCCAAGGTTTACACAGGAAAGCACGAAATTGTTGGATTATCCTCATCGTGGCATGGAATGACTGGAGCAGCGAGTGCTTCCACTTATCATTCTGGTAGAAAAAATTACGGTCCTATTACTCCAGGAAATTTGGTGCTTCCAACTCCAAACGCTTACAGGTCGATATTTCGCAAAAAAGATGGCTCCTATGACTGGGAAACCGAATTAGATTATGGGTGGTCCATGGTAGATACATCTTCCATTGGATCTCTCGCGGCAGTAATAATTGAGCCCATTTTGAGTTCGGGAGGAATGTTGGTATTACCTGAGGGATATCTTGAGGCAATGAAGAGGTACTGTGAAGAAAGAGATATGCTTTTGATTATCGATGAAGCCCAAACAGCCTTAGGACGTTGCGGCAGTATGTTTGCTTTCCAGGATACGAAAATTGTCCCTGACATATTGACTTTAAGTAAAACACTTGGCAACGGTATTCCTCTTGCATCATGTATAACCTCAAACGAAATTGCAGAGACTACTAAGAAGAAAGGATTTTTGTTTTATACAACTCATACAAATGATCCTCTTCCTTGTGCTGTCGGATCAAAAGTGATTGATGTTGTTCTTCGGGATAATCTTCCTGAACGTTCTTACAAGTTGGGAATTAAATTTAGGGATGGACTAAAAGGAATTATGAGTAAGTACAAATGTGTAGGTGATGTTAGAGGTAAAGGTCTCATGGTTGGGCTCGAGATAGTTAAAGACCATGATACAAAAGAGCCTCATCCGGAACTAGCAAGTGCACTAGCAAACAAAATGATAGAGCTAGGTGTCTCCGCTAATCTTGTTGCTGTCAAATCTTTTGGAAACACCTTCCGAATAGCGCCTCCTTTGACAATATCGGAAGAAGAATTGGATGAAGGAGTCAGAATTATGGAAACCGCTTTCCTTTTAGTAGATGGAACCCTTCCAGTAAACTAAGGGCAGGTACCTTTTACTGCAGAAATGTTTCTTCATTTATCTTTGGTCCCAGTTTACAATTTGATATTAGTATTGACTTTGATGATAATATTAGCTTCATGATGAGACTGGTAAGTTATTTCATCGGACGAAACCAAAAAAAAAGTCTATTGTAATATGATACTTTTACACTATCCAATATATATAAGAAATACAAACGGCGATATTCAATCTTCATTACTCTAACTCTGAGATTTATCATTTTGAAATCGCCTCACATATTCTCTTCTCTTTGTTTACTAGGTGTGTATTTCAATGTTACCGATGTCCGATTAGAATGAATATACGAGCTATCAGCACCTGGAAAATCAAATAAAGATGGGTCGTTGGATCGCAACTTGTTTCCATCATACTTGAATTTGACCAAGAATCTATTTTTAGGATCAAAGGTTACCTTATGCGAACTTCGTTTTCTTGTACCGGTAACTGGTTGTGTACGAGAAGCGGAAGCTATTTTCAACTTAAGTTTATCAGTTGGTGGTTTCTCCACAGTACCATTTTCAGGAGTCTTCTTGTCTTTATTTAAGGCTTTTGTAGGCACAACCTTTCGAGAAGCCAACTGTATCGTAAATCTGCCTTCCCTTTTTATCATCACATTGGAGTCACCAAGATTTTTACAGACTATTTTCTTCTTGAGATCATTAATTGGCACGGGAGGCATATCAAATCGGACAACTAAAGAATCAATTTCCTCATAAAGCACTTGGCATATATTAAAAACCATGTTTTTTTCTGGCAAGCTCACTAATGAAGTGTGTAATAATTCCCAAATAATAGACCTCAAACCCTTACCAGGTGAATAGTCGCGTCTAAGGATTTCTACACAACCCTGAAGAGACTTTCTTTTAAATTCATCTCTTCTTTTGTCAATACTTCTTTTCGAAACTTCCTCTACAACTACCATTTGCTCCAGGTTATTGTTATTTTCGAATAGCCTGTCTAATAGCTTGTCAAAAACTTGGAATTCTGGATCATCTATAGCGGAAGGGGTACCATGAACCGCAGCAATACAGATGGATTCCTCAAAAAGATTTAGCAATTGGTTCCTAAAATAAGCCCCTGAAGATCCGAGTAAGCATACCTTTAAAAAATATTGCAAAACATTTCTGTTTCGAAGACCGCCCAATATAAGTAGACCCCTAAAAGCTTCTATCCTGACATTTAGGGGGTGTTTGTCTAGTGTATAATAGATTAAATCCTCAAAAGGTATATAAACTTGACCACAAGCCGCTAGTCGAACCTTTTGGTTCAAACTAGTTGCTCGGACGACATTATGGAAAGAGGGAATCCAATCATCCAACTTTTGAAATCGAGATATCTCAGAAAACACTTCCTGTGAAAATTCGTCAAGAATACCTGGACTACTTTTTAGCCTCAATGAGAACGCCTCCCTCGTCATTCTTTCATTCTTCTTGTTAATAGCGCTACTAGTCAATGCAGTGACCAACTCAGAGATATAAAATGCATCTTGAAACTCGTTAGAAGTATTGTCGTTAAACTTGACCAAGTTTAAAAGTAAACTTCGAATGGCATCTGGTGTCCCCCCATCTTCATCTTTTATAGTAGCCAAAATCTTAGGTAAAGCTCTTTGAATAAAAAACTTAGCAAAATCGCTGAAGTCATTGCTTAGTGGAATACGACTATTCGGAAAACAAAAGAGATCATCATATATTTTGAGCAAATATTTGACACCGATGAAATTGTTGTCAGACCTTGAAAAATTTGCCAAAGCTTCAGCAGCCGCGATCCGAATTCCATAGTAGTATCTATTGTCCATTACTGTTCTTGTCAAAGCTGTGCAATGTTCAATTTTAGGTTTTTCAAGGTCTCCAAAGTAGCGTATGGCTTCATACTGAGCTTCGACGTCTCGATCATGCTGTAGTTGAGAGCCAAACATGTAATCTTTCTGATCCACTTCAATTTTTGCTATCCATTCAAAATCAGCATCTACCCTCATCCACTCAAACGCGTCATTAAAGATATCCTCTTCGCTTCTTGTCCACTCAGCAAAGCCCCACTTCTCTCTATCTTCAGGACTATTAAGCACATCTCCTAATGTACTAAATGCAGGGTTAAATTCCGCGATGTCATCTTTTATCTTTTTTAGTTTTCTGAATTTAGTATTGTACTGTATCTCAAAGTTCGCATAATGCTCTTTTATATCCACAATGTGTTCGTAAGGGGTTCCGTCTGCTTCATGAACTCTGATAGTCATAGGGCCAGAAAACACAGGATACAGAGTATATGCTGCTTCGTTATTTACTAAGGCAATCGCGTCACTTAAAAAGGATGATGGGTGTGGAACTCTTTTTTTTGACCGCCTATCTTGAATTTGGCGAATTGTAACTTCTATCAGCGATCTCTTCCTATTGAACCTTTGTGTCACGTAAAACGTAGGTAAACCCGAACTGAATACCCACTGCTTGAAAAAAGATTCAAGTTTATTGCGATTTACTTTTTCACATACATGTTGAAAATGCTGGGTCGTTAAAGTATTGTTTGGTAGATCACCAGACATAGCTTGCAAAAAAAGTTTAGGCAACACTCGAGAAAGTCCAAAAGATCGATCGGTTTTGGTCATACGTCTATCAAGAATATAAAGTACAAGAGGGGCTTTTAACTTAACAAACTTCACATCTTTCTCGGTGATAGGATAGTTTGCACTTTGTAAACCAATAGGGCTCCTATCTATATCCTCTTCCACGACTTTGTTCATCCACCTTTTGATTCGAAATCTGTACTCGTTATTTCCCATCAATTGTCTTATAAATGAGGAAGCCATAAACAATGAAATCCCAAGAGTACACCACTGATCATCAAAAGTTAAAGGAACAATATTAATTCCTGACCATTGGCAAGTGATGCATTCTAGAATAACGTCGGTAGAATTAATCATCGGCTCAATCAAATTGAAAGGATATAAAATTCTGTCACTAATGCATGATATACCAGCAAAGTTATTGCCATCGACAACACTGTCAGCGACAAATACTATGGCATAACTACTGAAAGGAAAAGATCCATATTCTTTCAGAAAATAATCCATCGCCCTTTTAGCAAACAGACAAGTGTTCTTTGCCATATCTATATCCTGTGGCAAGCAGTATACATTTATGGGTGAGTGTACGACTCCCTTACCAATGTCCTCGAGACCAGAGGGGTCCGGAATTTCGTTGTCCTCGTCATCATTAGGATTAAAAAGTGATACGCAACTGAAGGCACCAACAGCCCAGCCAACATGATGGGAGCAGACAGGATTGAATAGAGACCATGAGACAACTTTCTTCGAACTGTCAGAAGAATGTGGTGTCTCTTTTATGTTAGAGAAGTCTCCAGCACATACCATGAGTTCTTGCGCATCGTCATTGGTTTCATCATCATCATCATCATCATCATCATCATCATCATCATCATCATCATCATCATCATCATCATCATCATCACTTCCTTCATCATTTACTTCGCCATCAAGGTCTGCATTGTCTTTAATCGCGCCATTTTTAGTAGTCACGCTTTCCTTGCTGTCGTCAAAGTTGTCCTTAGCAACGGATTTCAAGGTTTTTGGGATCGTCACTTCAAGAGTCCATGTGCATCTTTCCCATAGGTTGTCAATACATGGAACCCAAGAAGATGTAGAAATATTACTTGAGGAGTTCGTTGTATAGGCATGCCAATATTTTTGGTCCACATTCCTATTCGTAGCAAAATTGAATCCATTTTTTGGATTTTTGCACACAAATTCGATTTTTAAAGTAATTGGTGTGTAAGTAGTAGTTACTTCTCTGGACTTTCCGTGGTGCGGAGTCGCAGTTCCTGGTTGGCTCGAAGGTGTATTTCCTGAAAAGGCGTCTGTTACCTCAAGATGGAGATTCTCCGGTAGCAAAATAACCAATTCTTCCGTGTTTCCATGTAAAGTTTCTCCTAAATTATACGATACTTCTGAATTGACTTCTCCAAAAATATGATTAAGTTTTTGTCTGATGAGATGATGTTGATGTATTGTAATGTCTTCTGAATATAAATCAAACAAATTAAACGTACCATTTTCAGCTGTATCCTCAAACAAATCGTCACTATTCATATATAGGTGGTCATTTTGTATGTAGCTGACTTCCTTATTATTTACCTGAACTCCTTTAATTTTACACTCTCTACTATCAAGCTTCACAACGTTTATTGTATTGCTAAAAGGGACTACTGTAATTTCCGTAAATCCTTCTATCAGATTTTCGTACAAGTCTGCCTCAACACAAACTCTTTGGTGCGCCACCTTCAATGCTTGTGACAGGAAATTATCATACCTCGAAGACTTCGACGCCTTATACAATGCTGGTATTTCCTTAGGCCTCAATCCCTCTTGTCCTGGAAGAGGCTCTTGCTGGACACTTGTGGGCATTCCAACTTATACAGCTTCTACTAAGACCGGGACAAAACTCTTAATGTCCCTTGGTACCTTTTTATATAGCCTTATACGATCGATCCATCTTGAGCTTCTCTTTGATAAATCCTACAATTCCTGCATATACTATACAAAAACCTAAATTAGCCTAGACTGAACTATTGTACACATTTTCTTTGACATCCCAGCGGCACTCCACTGGCTTCGGAAAGAATTCGATATCCAATGTAGGCAATGCTATTGGTGCATGCGTATTTTTCTCATAAATTATAGGAATCCCTTCTAGATATTTCGGCATAACCAAGTTCTCTGATTTCTCTCTTATAATTTTTATGAGTCGTCTATGGTGTGCATTATTATAGGCGAAAGGCATAATAATAATGTGAGCACCAGGAGACAAGCGCAGTCTAAAACCAAGCCAATAACGGTTATCAAAGAGTAACCATCTAGACCACTCACCTTGGTCAGATAGGTGCACCTCTTTTATCAACGAAGGTAAATCATTTTTCATGATTGGTTGACGACTCATTTCAATAAGCAAATTTTGATTCTTGTCAGTACGTACAAGGAATGAAATGTTCAAGTAGGTTAGTTTAAGTTTCTGCAAAGAGCCTTTGTTCTTACTGTAGAAATCAAGTATTCGTGGTACCGCCTGTCTTTCCAACTTGGCGTAACTCCAATAATAATACTTAGAAGCTGATAATGGATATAACATCTGATAAAGGAACCTGCTTATAACAATATGGCTGAATTCCTCTACTGCATACTGATCGAAAGCTAATGAAAGGCTTAGGTTCCTCTTATCATAGAAAATGTGCTTTTGCAATCGTTCTCTTAGATTACCGATCCCGACTTGCGCGAGAGTACAGTAGTCAATCACTTTCCTATATGTTTGTTCTAGGGCTTCAAAACTAATTAGCCTCATCTCTTTTTTTTCGACATCCGAGAGAGTTGGATCTAGCAATCTATTGGGGACAACATCGCTAATTACATGTCGTAAAAAATTTCTCGTAGTCAAATTAATGTCGGCATTAGTTCTGTCTTCGAACCACCTAATGCCATAACTCTGACAGGAAGAGACAATCTCACGCTTTCTATAATTAAGCAAAGGGCGTAGAATACTAATATATCCATTCTGCCCTCGCAACTCTCCTATTGGAGTGGGCATGAGACTTCGTGGCTTGAGTCCAACGAGCCCGAATACTGACGAGTTCATTTGCAACCTTTGCAAATACGTTTCTATACAGTCGTCAAGGTTGTGACCTAAAAATAAATCCCTGATCCCGTATGCTCGACATACATGCTCTAACATCGCATATCTTTTCGTTCTCGCGACTTCTTCAAAATTCTTAATATCATCTACTCTGCGATCTCCATATCTCATGGTCTCCACAGTGTGTCTTACACCCCATGGCTTCACCCGCTTTCCAATCTCATATGCTTCTTCCGTAGATTCAGCTCGATATTTGTGATCAATAGTAACTGCCATTATCTCAAGATCCTTAGCCCATCGGTCCCTATAGCGACATAGCATGTAAGTGAGAAATAAAGAATCTGCCCCTCCTGATAACGCCACCAACACCTTTTTTACAGGACCTTTCTCCTTAAGACATCCTTCAATTGCTATACGAATCCCTTTCTCATTTATCATGGCATAGTTTCTCCCTTATATACTTTCAAAAGCCTGATTCACAGTTGGGTCATTGCAACATGATTACATAATCACTATTAGAATTTTTCAAAGCATTTAATATATAATAGTGATGATTTGAATAATATTTAATAGAACGGTAAGTACAAGGTTTTTTGAAGAGCTATGGCGAATAGTGAAGCTTCGGAAAACGCCTTCAGTTTTCCTAAAGAGGAAGTGAAAATCGGAAAGTATTGGGAGAATATCGATGCTTTCCAGAGATCATTAGAAGTTACTAAAGAGTTGCCCCCATTTGCTTTCTTTGACGGGCCACCTTTCGCAACGGGGACACCACATTATGGACATATCTTAGCGTCCACAGTTAAGGATATTATTCCACGGTATGCTACCATGGCTGGTCATTACGTAGAAAGAAGATTCGGATGGGACACCCACGGCTTGCCAGTAGAGCACGAAATCGACAAGAAATTGGGAATTACAGGCAAGGAAGACGTGATGAATATGGGGATTGATAAATATAATGAAGAATGTAGGTCAATTGTGATGCGTTATGCGACAGAGTGGAAGTATGTGGTGCAAAGATTGGGTAGATGGATAGACATGGAAAATGACTACAAGACGTTGCACCCTTCTTTTATGGAAAGTGTATGGTGGGTTTTCAAAGAGTTGTTCAACAAAGATGCCGTATACAAGGGTTTGAGAGTTATGCCTTACTCGACGGGATGTACCACCCCATTGTCTAACTTCGAAGCCCAACAGAATTATAAGGAGGTGAACGACCCTGCGGTAACAGTAGGGTTTCCTGTCGTGGGCCAAGAAAACACATGGTTTGTTGCATGGACGACTACACCCTGGACATTGCCTTCGAACTTGGCCTTGGCCGTGAACCCGGAACTTGAATACGTAAAGATTTTTGATGAGGAGAGGAAGAAATATTTTATATTGTTGGAAGTGTTGATTAAGACGTTATACAAGAAGCCTTCAGCCGCTCACTTTAAGGTTGTGGAGAAGATTAACGGTAAAAACTTAGTGGGTCTCCAATATGTTCCTTTGTTCGACTATTTCTATGAACAATTCAAGGACCGTGCATTTAGAGTCATTGCTGCTGATTACGTGACATCTGACGCCGGTACGGGTATTGTCCACCAATCACCTGCCTTTGGTGAGGCCGATTTCGCAGCTGCTACGGAGGCTGGCATTATAAGCGATACTAGAACCCCTCCAAACCCTGTTGACGATAATGGAAAATTCACACCGGAAGTAAGAGATTTCAAAGGGGTGTACGTGAAGGAAGCAGATAAGCAAATCATAAAAAAATTGACCGAAGAAGGAAAGTTGTTAGTGAACTCGCAAGTCAGACACTCTTATCCTTTCTGCTGGCGTTCAGATACTCCTTTGCTTTACCGTACCGTGCCTGCATGGTTTGTTAGAGTATCCAATATCGTTCCTGAGATGTTGAATAATGTTGACAAAACTAATTGGGTCCCTTCAGTTATTAAAGAGAAGAGATTTTCTAACTGGATTTCTAATGCCAGGGACTGGAACGTCTCAAGAAATAGGTATTGGGGAACTCCTATTCCATTGTGGGTGAGTGAGGATTTTGAGGAAATTGTCTGTGTCGGCTCGGTTGAAGAATTAAAGGAGCTTTCTGGAGTTAAAGATATCGTAGAAATCCACCGTGAAAATATAGATAGTATTACTATTCCTTCAAAAAAAGGAAAGGGTCAATTAAGAAGAATAGAAGAAGTTTTTGATTGTTGGTTTGAGTCTGGTTCTATGCCTTATGCTTCTAGACACTACCCTTTCGAAAGGAAGACACAGTTTATGGATGCTTTCCCTGCGAACTTCATTTCTGAAGGTTTGGACCAAACTAGAGGATGGTTTTATACGTTGACTGTTCTTGGCACCCATTTGTTTAACAGTGCGCCTTACCAAAACGTTATTGTAACTGGTATCGTATTGGCCTCCGACGGTAAGAAAATGTCAAAGAGATTGAAGAATTACCCCGATCCCTTGGCAGTTTTGGATACATATGGATCAGACGCGTTAAGGTTGTATCTCATCAACTCTCCTGTCTTGAGGGCTGAGACTCTAAAATTTAAAGAAGAAGGTGTCCGTGAGGTCGTGTCTAGCGTCTTATTACCTTGGTACAACTCCTTCCGCTTTTTTGAAGATGCCAGTGGCATTTTCAAAAAAGACAATGGGTTAAATTTTGTGTACTCTAGGAAGATTATTTCCGATAACGTCATGGATAACTGGTTGCTCGCATCGATTCAATCTTTGATTAGCTTTATACATACCGAAATGTCTTCTTACAGATTATACACGGTGGTCCCTAGATTGTTAGCCTTAGTGGATGAGTTGACCAATTGGTATATTAGATTCAATCGTCGTCGTCTTAAGGGCAGCACACCTAATGGGATTGAGGATGTTAAAATGGCTCTTAATACGTTAGCTGAAGCGCTAATGATTTTATCAAGGGCAATGGCGCCATTTGCTCCTTTCTTATCTGATAATATTTACCAGAGGCTTTTACCATATTTCCCGGATGATGAATTGAAATCCTATACTCTCAATTCGAAGCTTGGTGATGTCAGATCTGTACACTTCTTATCTTATCCATCTGTTAGAGAGGAGTTATTTAACAAGAAGATAGAGGTCGCTGTTTCAAGAATGCAGAAAGTCATAGATATGGGCCGTAACATTAGGGAGAAGAAATCTATATCCTTGAAAACACCATTGAAAGAGTTGGTCATCTTGCATTCGGATCCAGACTATCTCAGGGACATTGATTCTTTGAAGGGCTATATTATGGAAGAATTAAATGTGCGTAATGTAGTGATAACTTCGGACGAAAATAAATATGGAGTTGAGTACTATGTGGTTGCCGATTGGCCCGTATTGGGTAAGAAGTTGAAACAGAATGCGAAGACAATCAAATTGGCTTTACCACACGTCTCATCAGATCAGGTCAAGGAATTCACTAAAACTGGAAAACTCACGGTAGAAGGAATTGACTTGGTTGACGAAGATTTGCAAGTATGTCGCGATTTACCTGACGACAAGAAAGCCCACGGGCGCGAATCTAGGGCCCAACATGATGTCTTAGTTATAATGGATATCAACATCTATTCTGAACTTCAAGAGGAAGGATTGGCTAGAGAATTGATTAATCGTATACAAAAATTGCGGAAGAAAGCTGGGCTAAAGACCACTGATGATGTTAAGGTTGAATACGATGTAAGAAAGGACACCATCGAATTTGCTAAAGTCGTCAAGAATCAAGAAAACATACTTCTTAACGCTACAAAAAGGCCTATAGAGCCATTTAGCGGAGAGACCGAAAAAGCAATAATTGAAGAAGAACAGTCTATAAATGACACTGTCTTTGCTTTGAAATTGTTAAAAATTACTTAGATAAATCTATAAATAAATTCAATTTATTCTAACGTATTGATAATGTGCTTATTCCTCCACCTGCAACAATGACTATGCCGTTCTCGTTGATTTTTGTGTAGTGAATGCACCCAGTGTCGGAGACACATGTATATTTCTCAGAGAGACATCTCAAATAATCATCCGACATTGACCATATCCTGATCATCTGGTCCACTGAACCGGTGACAAATTTACCATCACCACAATAACCAACAGAAGTAATAGTCGACGAAGCAGCATACTTGTTTGAAGACATTATTAGTAGTGAGTACCGATCTGAATTTCTTACGTACAATTTTGACAAAACAACACAATTATCGTCCCCAACCGTGATGAGGTCGTAAATACCCTCATTATTAGGCAACACTAAAATATCCTGAATACTATTCTGATGTACTTGATGATGAATTATATAATTTGTTAGCTCTATGACCTCATGATTATAAATAGTAGACAAAGAACTCGAGACATCATAGATGCTTATAAAACCATCAGTTGTAGCTATCATCATGAATATTTTATTATTTAAATCGGTAAGAAGTTTTATGTTGAATATGCAGCAAGTGGAATAAACACCTTCCAACAAAAGACGAATGCTATCAGACGAATTATCAAAATACCAAATTTTCATCTGCGAATTTGAATAAGCTACACTAATTACGAAGCCATCTGATAACGGAAAAAAATCAAAATCCATTATTCTTAAATCGGTATTTTCGTCATCCTTTGGTAATTGACAAATTTTTTTAATCAAAGGTACATCATTTTCCATATAGGATATTTCCCATATGTGAAGTTCCTCGTTAGCTGCTGAACTACATAAATAGTTGTCGTTAAGAAACTTCACCTTTTGTAGTCCTGAAATATGTTCATTTAAAGTCCATATCATATCAATTTTTCCATCATCATAAAGCCTGCCAAATTTAATAGTTGCATCTTCGGAACAAGTTGCACATAGTTTATAATTTCCTCTTGCTGTAGGTGAAGTAGAAATATCCCTTATTTCTCTTCCGTGTGTTCCACTTAAAAGCTGACCGAAGTTACCGCCTGTAAAATGACTTCTGTGGTGGTTTATATGTAACTCAGATTTATTCATAAAGATAAAATCATATTCAAAATTCGACCTATCATGAAAGACCAATCTCCACTGCCTATGTATGCCACCACACAACACATTTACTATGTCCAACTGTAAGGTCTCGTTCCAAATATAAAAATTGGCAGATTTGAATCCGTAAAGAACTAGACAACCCCTCTCAAAAAAACCCCCTTCCAAAAAGCCCTTTGATATTTTGTTCTTGTGAATAATTTTAAAAGAAATTCCTGAATTTTTTTTCTCTCCTCTCATGATCAAATAAATACCATCTCTGACCACGAGTAACAACGTCAAAAACCTATCTTGTTCTTCTACTAAAGATATAGAGGATACTGTGTCTTCTTGCGAGAGTTTCTTCTCATAGGCCAATACAGGTAGTTCGGACAAGTTCATATCTAAATAATACACACAAACAGATACAAACCTCGACCCTAGAACAAGATAATTACCTGGTGAAATCAAAGCGCTTGTCGCCGTAAAAACAGAATTGAAAGGTTTTTGTAACTTTATACTTCCGAGGAAGCAAATAGCGCCTTGATATCCAAAAATCTTAAGCACCGAAGAAACTTTAGGATTCGGACTGTCTATAAGTAATAAAAATTCATTCCTGCCTTCCCTACTAAGAACAAATATATTTGAAACAACTCCATTACTAAAGCTCTCCTCCTCAACCCAGAGTTTATCACAGGGTTGGAGAGAATTATCAAATTCAAGTAATAACAAGCTACCGTTACGAGTGCTCATTGCAACAGTATTAATTTCTGGGAAGCATTCCATTAACCCAAAATTATTAAAGCGCTCCATTTCCTCGTCTGGAATATCAACTAGATCCCACCTACCCAGAGAGTGTTCTAGTCGCAACAATTTACCCAAATTAGTTAACGCGACCACGATACCGAGTAATGGCAATTCAACAAATTGCTTGATAACCTCTTTCTTAGAGAATATCACTTTGGTATCAGAACTTATATTCAGTAAACTGTATTTGATTTCGTTAGCATTGAGATTCGAGACGTCATGAAGTCTTACATTGCCATCTGCTCCTCCTGTCACACATATTTGCAATTGCTGATCTTCGACATCACTACTCCAAATGTGCTTGCCCAAATGACAGTCCCAAACTTCTAGCATTTTCAAAGACTCGCTTGCTGAGTTGTACTCCCATACTCTAGCCGTGCAGTCTTCACCGGCGCTGAGTATCTTTAAGGGCTCATCCTTAAAAAATTCAAGATTCCATATCCTTGAGGCGTGTCCCCAACCCGTTGCCAAAAGTTTCCCTGTTTGCATATCGTACAACTTAATAGACCTGTCGTCAGAGCAAGAGGCTACATATTTAGCGTCGTGGTCTACCTTTACACTAAATATCGATCCTTCGTGATCCGTAAGATGACGCAATATTTTTCTACTTCCCAAGTCCCACAAGTATATACCATCCATTACTGTACCAGCTGCAATATAAGTATGACTTTGAGTAGTTTGAATTGAGCCAGTATAAAGCAATGATTTCTCATTACAATGCACGCTGTCGAAAACATCCAAATACTGTTCTTCATCTATTACTTGAAAAGAAACTCTATAGACAACGTTATGCGACGTCAATATCAAAATCTCATCGACTCTTAAAAAGTGAACACTAGCAATCCACTCGTTTATCGCTTTTTCCCGTGAATAAGTTGGTCTACCTGATACGATATCACCAAAGTTAAGTATAATAAATGATTTGCCTCCGGATAAAATGACAAATTGGCAATCCGGAGAGAGGCAAATACCATGAATGTTATTTCTCTTAAGTCCTATGTCATCGTAGATTATCCTGTAACTGAAGTCTTCATTTAACTCAAATACTTTCAAAAAAGAGCCACATCCGCATAAAACGTAGTTGGAGCAAATTTTCAATGCAGTTATAGGCCCATAGTGCTGTAAGTTTCGCAATATCACTCTACTTGAAGGTGTATGTGGCAGGCAATTAGCTCGAGCATTTCTGGTCGTCTCCGTAGGAGGCATTCCTATCTTCTCCTAGGCTTCAAGCAAGATGTGAATTTTTCAACCAGAGAAAAAAAAAAAAAAAAAAGAAAAAAAAAACTAATGCATTCTCTTCATCGAAAGAAAGCTTCGTCTTAAGCGACCATGATAAGACTTTAATGGTCGAATCAATAGCCTTTACACAGATTGACTTCATAGTTTAAGCTAGGTGTAAATTCTTTCCAATAATTGCTTACCATATCGTGTGTAGAGGTAAGCTGGCCAAGAATTAAATATATATCTATATATATATATATATATAATACTCCAACTAGAAGTTATTTCTGAATCCTTTCTTCTATTATTCTTTAAAGAAATTATTTAAGTAAATCACCTTTATTAATAACAAATGCTTCAATGACAGCCATTGCGGCATATAATCTATTTTCTGCTTCTTCGAATACCAAGGAATTTTCGCTATAGAACACAGAGTCATCCACTTCTTCTGGATGTCTAGGTAAACAATGCATAAATTTCCAGTTCTCTGCAGCCTTGGACTTCTCAATTAAATCATTCGTAATCTGATATCCCTCAAACATTTTCAATTTTTGTTCCTTTTGACCTTCCTGCCCCATAGAGACCCAGGTGTCAGTAACAATTACGTTTGCGTCTTTAATGGCTATCAGAGGCTCATGAACAATTTCAAAAGTAACATTCTTTTCCTTTGCTACCTCTCTTGCCGCATTTAAAACCTCGGGGTCAAAAGGTAATGAAGCTGGAACAGAAGCAGAAACAGAAATGTTAGATTTCAACGCTGCGATTGCTAAGTCATTAAACACGTTGTTTGGATCCCCCACCCAGGCAAGCTTAAGGTTTGATGTATTACCAAAAGCTTGCTTTATAGTTAAAATATCAGCAATCGCTTGCAAAGGATGAAAACGATTACATAAAGAGTTAATTATGGGAACGGAAGAACCCTTGCACAAGTCAACAATATCCTGGTGTTTGTCAACCCTTGCAAAAATACAAGCTGTCATTGACGATAAAACACGCACTGTATCATAAACTGATTCATTTTTACCTAATTGGATGTCATCTTTGCCTAAAAACATAGGTGAAGCACCGAAGTATGCAGCTGCACCTTCAGTACTTATTCTAGTTCTTGTTGACCTTTTAGAAAAGAGCATTGACACTAACTTTCCCGCCAATTTTCCCAAGGCAGCTTTTGGTGTCGGCTCTCCAGATCTCACCTGCTTTTTGTAAGCTAATCCTTTGTCAACTAAACTTTCTAGCTCTTTGTCACTTAACTGCAACATATTAACTAAATGCTTAGGTCCAGAAGAAGTTGTCAATCCTTTCTTACCATTCATTGCGACAGAAATCATTATTGACTTTGTTAGTAAAAACCTTCTATCGATACCGTACATAAGACTACAGGCCTCTCTTATATAATATGTACGCAACCTTTATCGATATGACTCATTAATTGAGTAACCAACGAAATTAAGCGCGATGCAAAATCATGTTCTCATATTTACTACAACCTAAGTATTTATGGTCATTTATCGATTGCACTAGCAAGCCCACTCAAAACGTCTTCCTTTTTTAACCTAATCTTCTCTAAACCGTTCATCAATTCTCTATGCTCCATTTGGTGTTGTTCAAAAGATGAGCCGATATGGTCCAATGAACGCTCTAAATCCTGTACATATAGCGTAAGATTGGTAGGCAATTTTAAGGTGTATTTTATCTTACTCGACTGCGTTTCGGCTTCTCGATCACTACTTACACCACTCTCGACTTCGAGCTCATTATCATACATCCCAGAATCTATTGCATGCTTCCCCAGGTTATTACCTATGGGCGACAAAGCCCCCTCCATAACAACTTCCGTTGGGTTCACATCTTCATGATCGTCCCCAAACTCGAGATAATCGTCGGCTGGAAAATACTGTTGCCGTTTATTTATTATTTTTTTAGGCTGGTCTTCCTTATTATCAAGGTCGGAATCGTTTAAGACTCCAATATTAGCTCCCTCTACAATTTCGATACCATCTAGTTTCTCCTCTGGTTGACCTACTTGGTTCCTATCTAGAATTGAGTCATCAGCGGCACTTAACTTCGCCTTTTCAAGTAAATTTTGCTTAAAATTTGATGAATTCTTTGCGGTCCGGTTGTTCGTTTTATTAAATTTGGTCCGCTTTTTGACGGGAGCAGCTTCCTCCTGGGAAGCTTCTTCTTCATGTCCATCCATATCAACGCTCGTTGCCTTCCTCTGGCTTTTCAAACCCTTAATTTGCTTTTTCTTGAAAAGCGACCCCTTTTTTGATGTTGACAAACTGGACTTCTCGAAAGCCTCTTCTAGGTCATCAGATTGTTCCATTCCAATAAGCTTCGATTAGGTCCGAAAAACTACCATTTACTAATCAACTAACTACTAGTAAATTATTCATTCAGAAATCTACCTAAACTCGACTTCCATCCATTAAAAAAAAAAAGCTCCCTAACGCTACAATAATGAATCTTAATAGTTTTATTTCTGTCATGTACTGTGAGACCAAAAATAAAATCAAGAGAAAAAAAAAAAAAAAATCCTGTCCTCTTCACTTTGATAGTCCTTCAGGACTCTCTTGATAAATCTCCCTTAAGTCTCTGGTGCCTTGGAAAAGAATAAATAAGAATAAATATTTCAAAAAATGACACAGCAGTTGTCTAAAAAAGCACAAGAGCTTCATAGTAAGATGATAGCCTACCCTTCGTCTACTATGTTCAACCAAGAAGAGCTTCTGCAAATACTGAAAATTATCTCTGCAGAAGAGTTGTTAAATATTATTCAGGAGCTAGTTGGCCATAATCTTGTCAAACTTGGAAAACAGGGAGATGAATTGAAATTCCAGCCGATATTACAGAGCGAAGCATCAAAAATTGCATCTATGACGGAAGACGAAGCCATGATTTATTCTCACATTGAGGCATCGGGTAGAGAAGGTATATGGACTAAAACGATTAAGGCTAGGACGAACTTGCATCAACATGTAGTGGTTAGGTGCTTAAAATCTCTCGAAAACCAAAGGTTCATCAAGTCTATTAAGTCGGTAAAGTACCCTACTAGAAAAATATACATGCTATACAACTTACAGCCTTCAATTGAGGTTACAGGTGGGCCTTGGTTTACTGATTCTGAGCTAGATACAGAGTTCATAGATTCTTTGCTAAAAGTTATTTGGATGTTTGCTGCATTCAAGACCTATCCAACGGTGTTCCAACCGCCGGCTGCTAATATTAGCAAGTTTCAAGCATCATACCCTGCCAATCGCATAGGTACCATTACACTTGATTCCGTTGCTGATTATATCAAGGAAAAAAATATTATAAATGTGGAATTAGAGATGCACGATATTAGATCTTTATGCGAAGTTTTGGTCTATGACGATAAACTTGAAC